>CM055117.1:1100955303-1101070221 GCA_029206835.1 Rana muscosa
AGGACAGCACTAGGCTGATCCCAGTTGTTAGTTAGGAAACCTGTATGTTTAGTCAGAGGTCAAGTTGACCAGGATTTATTTTGTTTATGTTTCTTTTGCTTTGCTGTGTTTTGTCACTGTAAATAGAAAATAAACCGCACCTTTTTGATTTTGAAAACCACAACCTCCGTTTGCTGGGCCTGTTTTTGTGTGGGGAGCCCATCTCGGGGGTCACACACACCCGCTGCCGAGCTAACCCCCTCACAGTTGGTGGAGAACCAGTGGCAGTTTTTTTTTTTAAGCCAGCATGGAGGAGATACTGAAGCAGCTGGCTCTAGCAAATGCCAATCAACAGCAGACAAATGCAGGTTTGCAAAAGAGCCTTGCAGCTCAACAACAGAACTTCGCAGCCCAGCAGCAAGCTCATCAACAGAGCCTTGCAGCCCAGCAGCAGACAAACGCAACTTTGCAACAGAGTCTGGAGGCTCAGCAACAAGCCCAGCAGCAATCTGAGGCCCGCTTCATAGACCTGTTGCAGAAGCAAGAGCAGAGACTACAACAACAGATGGAAGCAGCAATGCAGCAACGTCCGCAGACCAGTGAGGAAAGCCGTCCCACTAATACCGCGTCCTTTGGGGTGAGTCGTTTATTGACAAAAATGACTGGAGAGGATGATCCAGAGGTATTTTTGACCACATTTGAAAGGACCGCTGAAAGAGAAAAGTGGCCTGAGGAGCAGTGGGCTGGACTGGTGGCTCCTCTGTTAACTGGTGAATCGCAGAAAGCTTACTATGACCTAGAGCCTAACCAAGCAAAAGACTATGCGATGCTAAAAGCTGAAATATTGGCAAGGCTGGGTGTCACCCAGGCTGTCCGGGCTCAGCGTGTGCATAACTGGACTTTCCAGCTTGGAAAACCCCCCAGGTCTCAAATGTATGATCTCATTCACCTGAGCAGAAAGTGGCTACAGCCAGAGACTTTGTCCGCACCAAAGATTGTGGAACGTGTTGTAATGGATCGGTTTTTGAGAGTTCTTCCTACTGCCATCCAAAAGTGGGTAAGCCATGGAGACCCAGAGACGGCCGATGGTCTTGTGGATCGTGTGGAGAAATACTTGGCTACAGAGAACCTGACGGCCTCTTCCAGAGACACTCGGACTTTCCACCCTAAGACCAGACCATCCCCAGGGGCGGATAAGAGGATTCCAAGGGGTGAGGGTGGAGAGAGTGAGAGGGTGGGAGCTCTACCCCAAGTTTGGCGAGAACAGCCTGGGAAATCAGCGGCTCAAGAGGCCGCAAGAAGGATCGTTTGCTACCGCTGCCGGCAAGCGGGACATATTGCAGCCAATTGCCCGGTTGTGGAGGAACCCATGCAGTGTGACTTTCTGACGGGCAGACGTCAGTCGCTGTGTGCGACAGTCGCATGCACTGCCATTCGAGGAACTGAGAAACATTTATGCAAAATGTGTGTTAATGGTAGAAATGTTGTGGTATTGCTGGATTCAGGTAGCCTTGTGACCCTGATAAAGGCTGAGTTAGTTAAAACAGAGGTCTCTGGGAATAGCAAGGTAGCTGTTATTTGTGTGCATGGGGACACCCGAGAGTATCCAGTGACTACAGTGTGTTTCGAGACCCCCAAAGGTACCCTCTCTCATCCAGTGGGCTTAGTATCTCAGTTACCGCATGACGCCATTGTGGGAAGGGATTTTCCGAAGTTCTGGGAACTGTGGGATGATCCTGAGCCCCCCACTGGTGCCCCTATGTACCAGGAATGTGATAGCCAGAACTCCCCTGAGAGTGGTGAGGACTCAGTATCAGTATTGGCAGGGGAGACTCAAGAAACTGGAGAGGAGCCCACCTCCTCAGACGAAAACCTACCGTCTGTGGAGTTTTCTGATCTTGAGGTTCACAGGGAAAACTTTGCCACAGAACAGTTGAAAGACCCCGCCCTAATAAAGGCACGGGAAAACGTAGTGAAAATAGATGGCGAGTTAGTGAACCCAGATAATACCTGCACTTACCCATACTTCAGCGTAGAGAAGGACCTACTGTATCGGGTGGCAAAAAGGGCAGAAGAAACCGTTGAGCAGCTTGTGGTGCCCAAACCTTACAGGAAGTTGGTGTTGGAGTTGGCCCATGGGCACATTCTTGGAGGTCATCTGGGGGCAGAGAAAACCCGAGAGAGGGTATTACAGAGATTCTATTGGCCGGGGGTGATGAAGGACATAAAAAATTATTGTTCCTCCTGCCCTGTGTGTCAGAGGTCGGCCCCGATGCCACATTTCCGTAGCCCGCTGGTCCCTCTCCGAAATACCTCGGCCAAAACCATAGCCAAAGAGCTATCTCTTGTGTTTAGCCGGGTGGGTATTTGTAAAGAACTGCTTACGGACCAAGGTACACCCTTTATGTCCCGGGTTATGATGGAGCTGTGTAAATTGTTCAAAGTGACGCAATTACGTACATCTGTGTATCACCCCCAAACCGATGGGCTGGTTGAAAGGTTCAACAAAACCCTAAAACAAATGTTGAAGAAAGTGGTGGATAGAGATGGAAAGGATTGGGACTGTCTACTTCCTTATCTGATGTTTGCTATTAGGGAGGTGCCCCAATCCTCTACGGGATTCTCCCCCTTTGAGTTACTGTATGGGAGACACCCAAGAGGGCTGTTGGATATTGCCAAGGAAACTTGGGAAAGTGAGAGTTCTCCCCACAGGAGTGTGATTGAGCATGTCGCCCTGATGCAAGACCGAATTGCACAGGTAATGCCCATCGTGAAGGAACATTTGGCCCAAGCGCAGTTAGCACAGCAGAGAGTGTACAACCGTGGAGCCAAGACCCGTACCTTTTCCCCGGGGGATAGGATACTGGTACTTGTCCCTACGGTTGAAAGTAAATTCCTTGCCAAATGGCAAGGCCCCTACGAGATAATGGAAAAAGTGAGCGAAGTGAATTACAAGGTCAGACAACCAGGAAGGCGAAAGCCCGAACAGATCTATCACGTTAATCTGTTGAAAGCCTGGAGGGATAGAGAGTCCCTAGTCGCAGACACTTGGTCACCAGCTCAAACTGGTTGCGTGATTCCGGAGGTTGGAATAGCAGCCACCTTGTCACGACCCCAACAACAGGAGGTTAAGGAGTTTGTGCTTCGCAACAAGGAGGTATTCTCTGAGCTGCCGGGACAAACATCTGGGGTAGAGCATGACATCATTACCCCGCCCGGTGAAAGGGTGAAGTTAAAACCCTATCGGATCCCAGAGGCCCGACGGGAGGCAATACGGGAGGAAGTACAGAAAATGCTGAACTTAGGGGTGATAGAGGAGTCCCAAAGTGATTGGTCTAGTCCCATTGTGTTGGTGCCTAAACCGGATGGGAGCTGGCGATTTTGTAACGATTTTCGACAGTTGAACAAAGTTACAAAATTTGACACCTACCCCATGCCACGTATAGATGAGTTGATCGACCGGCTGGGAACAGCCCGATACATGACGACTCTTGACCTCACAAAAGGGTATTGGCAAATCCCCCTGGCCAAGTCGGCCAAAGAGAAAACCGCATTTGTAACCCCAGACGGGGCGTTCCAATATAAAAGAATGCCGTTCGGGTTACAGAATGCGCCGGCCACATTCCAGCGGAAAATGGACCAGATGCTGAGGCCCCATCGGAAGTATGCTGCGGCTTACCTGGATGACATAATTGTCCATAGCACAGATTGGGCCTCACATCTGCCAAAAGTGCAAGCAGTCCTGGACTCTGTTCGGGAAGCGGGGTTTACGGCTAACCCCAAGAAGTGTACCATTGGGCAGGAGGAGGCCAAATATCTTGGGTACACCATTGGGAGGGGAGTAATAAAACCCCAACTCAACAAAGTCGAGGCCATCCAGAGTTGGCCACGTCCCAACAGCAAGAAGCAGGTACGAGCCTTTCTGGGAATCGCTGGGTATTATCGGCGATTCATTCCCCACTTTGCTTCTAAGGCTGTGCCCCTAACCAACCTGACGAAGGGGAAAGGGTCGGTCATGATTAAATGGACCCCCGAGGCTGAGGCAGCATTCCAATTCTTGAAACAAGCCTTATGTAGCCAGCCAGTGTTGTACTCACCCGACTTCTCTAAAGACTTTGTCGTACAAAGTGATGCGTCAGATGTGGGGTTAGGAGCAGTATTGTCCCAGGTCTGGAACGGGGAAGAGCACCCAGTCATTTACCTCAGCAGGAAGTTGAAGTCCCATGAGGTAAATTACGCCACCGTTGAAAAGGAGTGTTTAGCGGTGAAGTGGGCTCTAGATTCCCTTCGGTACTACCTGCTAGGTAGGCACTTTGACATGGTTACGGATCACGCTCCGTTAAAGTGGATGGCTCAAAACAAGGAAACAAATAGAAGAGTGAATAGGTGGTTCCTGGCCCTCCAGGAATTCAACTTCACAGTAAAGCATCGCCCTGGCGTTCAAATGGGGAATGTGGATGCTTTGTCTCGAGTACATGAATGCCTGATTTCTGGTGTTCCAACCCCGAGGTTAAAACAAGAGGGGGGGTATGTGACAGCAGGAAGGTAAAGTCACCTGGTTGCATCCAGGGGGGTAGATATATTTCGCCCAGATTCAGGCTTTACGCCGACTTATACAACTAGGTGGAGAGTTGTATAAGCCCAGCTGAGGCTAGTGGGCTCATGGATGACTCATACCTCTAGGGAGAGTGTGGGGCGTCGTGCAGACAGGGAGTTGATGAGACCAGCTGAAGCTTGTCAGCTCATTTAGGCCTCTATAAGAACTCCCAGCTTCATTAGATGTTAGCTCATGCCTGGAACCAGACCTGTGTGGACTGTCTAGGGAGAGTGAACCCCTGTGCGGTGAGACAAAGCCTGTGTGGCTATTTGCTTGGACATTTAAAACCAGGGACTTAGGGACTAGGACAGCACTAGGCTGATCCCAGTTGTTAGTTAGGAAACCTGTATGTTTAGTCAGAGGTCAAGTTGACCAGGATTTATTTTGTTTATGTTTCTTTTGCTTTGCTGTGTTTTGTCACTGTAAATAGAAAATAAACCGCACCTTTTTGATTTTGAAAACCACAACCTCCGTTTGCTGGGCCTGTTTTTGTGTGGGGAGCCCATCTCGGGGGTCACACACACCCGCTGCCGAGCTAACCCCCTCACAATATATATATATATATATATATATATATATATATATGGGTATACAAAATAGTATGGCGCTGGAAAAAAAACTGTGTATGTCTATACAGTGAATTAAATAAGTGAAAAAAGTATCAAAAACACAAGTAAACAGCACAAATAAACAAATAAAGTTCATAAATGCACGTGAAGAGCGAATAATTGAATGTGTAGTGGGTCTTCCCTCTAATTGGATGATGAAAGTTCCACAGAGAAAATATCCAATAAAACTGGTAGATATTATTCCAACAATAAGTGAAGATCCCGCCACCAAAGTGAGAAATGAAGGCTTACCAAACAGCCTGTGACCGCCCTTCTCAGGGGGGTCAAAACAAGCTTAGCAGAGCGATGTTCACTCCATGGGAGGCAGGAAGACTGCAATGGGAACACTCCATTCACAGTAGGTGAGTCTCCAGAGACGTGTCAGACTCTGCACAGCTGATCCAATCCAGAAATGGGAAACACTCTTGATGAATCAGAGTGAATAATCCTCAGCAGATAAAACGAAATCCAAAAAAGAAAAAAGAACTTTCCATAGTGCAGAGTTCATCAAGGAAGTTTTAATTCGATTTAAAAAAATGTACAAGAGAAAGTACAGTTCTCCTATATGCATAAAATAATAAAAGAGAAAATCCTTGCAAGGAAGTAAATTGCTCTGAGTTTCTGTCAAAGACCATTCGCGCGTGCGCAGTGCATGTGCGTGTCGCCCTACGCCGTTTCGTCACATCTGACATCATCAGGTGCATGGAGTGAACATCGCTCTGCTAAGCTTGTTTTGACCCCCCTGAGAAGGGCGGTCACAGGCTGTTTGGTAAGCCTTCATTTCTCAATTTGGTGGCGGGATCTTCACTTATTGTTGGAATAATATCTACCAGTTTTATTGGATATTTTCTCTGTGGAACTTTCATCATCCAATTAGAGGGAAGACCCACTACACATTCAATTATTCGCTCTTCACGTGCATTTATGAACTTTATTTGTTTATTTGTGCTGTTTACTTGTGTTTTTGATACTTTTTTCACTTATTTAATTCACTGTATAGACATACACAGTTTTTTTTCCAGCGCTACACTATTTTGTATACCCATTTTTGTTTGTACCTTATATCAAGGTTTTTTTTGGTGTTAGCAGCAGGTTTCCTTAAGGGACTTATTCATTTATTTATTACTTCACATTATTTTGCACCTAGCGCAAATTTTTCTTTTTATAATCATATATATATATATATATATATACATACATACATACATACATACATACATACATACATACATACACACACACCACCTAGGATGCATATATATCCTCCATACACTTTAACTGCAGCTAACTGACTCGCCTGCCTGCTCTATCTAACTCAAATGACACTCTCTCTGTCTATCTCTCTCCGCCGCCGCCGCCGCGACACACTACACAAGGCCGCCACGCAGGCGGCCTTATATAATGTGGGGTGTGTACTAAACCCCCTGAGACATAATTGGCCAAAGCCACCCTGGCTTTGGCCAATTATGGCTCTCTGTTCTTACTGCGCTGTGATTGGCCAAAGCATGCGGGTCATAGTGCATGCTTGGCCAATCATCAGCCAGCAATGCACTGCGATGTCGCAGTGAATTATGGGCCGTGACGCGCCACTCGAATTTGGTGCGAACGGCCCATAATGTTTTCAATTCGCCGAACAACCGAACATGGGTTCGACTCGAACTCGAAGCTCATCCCTAGCTAGGAGTAGCTGAACCTCTTTCTTTCTCGTACATCACGGGACACAGAGCGGCTTAGTCATTACTATGTGGGTTATATAGTTTACCTTCAGGTGCTGGCACTGGCAACTTCCAAACCGGAAGTACCCTCCCCTATATAAGCCCCTCCCATCCGGGAGCACCTCAGTTTTTTGCCAGTGTCTAAGGTGTTGGCCAAAGATTAACATGTTTTTTCATCTGGGCTTGTGTACAGGTTCTTTTGGGCCTCAGCAAGCTATTCCGGATCCGACCAAAAAAGCTTCATAGCTAAACGGTCGGTACCCGGGCCTTGCAGAGAAGAGCAAGGTTTTGCCTGTAATGCCTCTCTTAGGAGGGCTGGACCCTGGGATCCAGGGCTCTGGTCATACCCACGACCAAGATGTTTTCTGTGCAGGGTGCTATACAGGTCCAGGGGAGTGGAATCCTTGGGAACCCGGTCCCTGAAGGTTTAATTACAATGCCTGCCGTGAGAGGTGAAGTTTGGGCTTCTGTGGACCAAACAGAGTCCTGTGGCGGGGAAAAGGTAAGTGGGGGCCCCTCAGGAACTTGGTTCTATTGGGTGGACCCCCAAGCCTAATATGTCTTTCTGCCTGTTACCTAACGGTATTCCCGCTAAATATCTGTGCATGCCTGTAACTACTAAAAAATGTAATAATTTTAGAGTTGAATATATATTTATTAGCAAAATATACATATATATATATATAAATTCAATACCTTCCTTTTGTATAACAAAGTTTACATCGAAGTTTACATAACATAAACAGTAAAGCATTAGATTGGGGGGTTGGGGGGGAAACATAGGGAAAGAAGGGAGGGTAAGGGGTAATAGGATCGTAGCTTAAAACAGGTTATTGGTCACTCTCGTGAGGGTGCGTATGTAGCATAGTGCCATGCTAATTCGTCTGTTTAGTTAAGGGCTAGGTTTGTCGCTTGACTAGCTGGGGTGGCCCTGCGCAGTGTCATCTCTCTTCGGACACCGCCCAGGGCTTGTTTACTGTCATATTTCAAACCCTTCTGTAAGGTACTGACTATGTTGGTAAAGGGTATTATTCAAAAGCAAGAATGGTGATACGAGGGTATGAAAGGGAGGGGGGGCAGCTCAGGTTGTGGTCGTTCTGATTCGGCAGGTATGGTACATCTGGGGCTCTCCTTCTTTATCTGAAGCACTCTGTCATACTAAACGCTGTCTAGGAATCCGACTGTAGCGGAGTGGTGCCGCCATATTGACCATAAAGTGTTAAATTGCTCATATCTATCATCTAATTTTGCTTGCATTTCCTCCATTAGCATGGTATCATTAAGGATGTTCACCCACCCTGGTAGGGGGGGGTTGGAGTCCGTCTTCCAATATAGAGTTATATTATGTCTTGCTGCTGATAGCATAAACCTTAAGAGGCATTGTTTTTGTGATTTAATGGACCCCGGAACAATAGATAGGAGAGCAATCATGGGAGAGGGGGTCAGTGTGGTTTGGTACATGTCATTGTAACTCCTAAATACATTATCCCAAAATGGGCGTACCTTGATGCAGTCCCACCAGACATGTACGTACAATCCCTGTCCTCCGTGACATCTCCAGCAGGTGTCCGCCGTGGCGGGGAACATTCTGTGCACCGAGGATGGGACCCTGTACCACCTTGATAATAATTTAAAGTTCTTCTCTTGAGTGAAACCTGATCTAGATGCTTGGTGTGTGTGAATAAAAGACGTGTTCCATTGGGCAGGGGTTAATGCCACCCCCAGATCACGGGCCTATTTGTGAGTGTATGTAGGGAGGGTTTCACATTGATGAGATTGTATGGCTTTATATATGAGGGAGAGATTGTGTCTAGGGGTCGGAGAGAGACCACACATTGATTCAAAATTAGTGAGTTGTCTATGTACCTGTCCTGAGAGGTGCAGAGATCTGCTAATGTGATTCAATGAGAGTGTAGATAACCAGTCTATTCTAGTGTCATTTTGGGGTTCCGACGTGGGTCGGAAGTGACCTGTAGAGGGGTGGACGAATTGTTTGGCCGTGGGCCATTGTTCCCGGTGGTACGTTCCGAACTTCCCCCTGTCTAGGGAGGTATGAAGGGCTTCGCTATCGAATAGGGGGGACAGGGGGCCTGGGTCTGTGGTGAGTCCAAGTTTACTGGCTTTATCGTACCACAGGGTCAGGACCGCAGATGTCAGTGGGGATAATCCTGGGAGCGAGCGAAAGGTAGCACCATACCCCCACAGCAAGGCTCTAAGGTCAATGCGCGCCATGTCTTGTTCTACACTGATTGATGGTTTAAGTAGGGGTCTCGGGAACCATTCAAGGAGTCTAGAGAAGAGTGTGGAGTTGTGGTATGTTTGGAATTCGGGGAGTCCTAGTCCTCCCCTAGTTTTGGGGGAGCATAACACTTTATGTTGAAGTCTGGGTGGGTGGTTTTGCCAGATAAATTTGCTTACTAAGGTTCGGAGGGTGAGAAAGAACGCTCTAGGAAGAAGGATTGGCAGTGTCTGAAATAGATATAGTGTTTTAGGTAGGATATCCATTTTAATTACGTTCATTCTCCCCCACCAAGTCAGCTTGAGGTTATGCCAGGATTCTAGAGAACGTCTGATCTCGGTTATAAGCGGACTGTAATTCAGGGGGTAAATGCCTTGTGGGTCAGAGGGGATTTCGGTGCCTAGGTATGTAACTGATTTTGTTTGCCATCTAAAGGGAAATCGTTGTTTGAGAAATTGCAGTTCCGGGGGGGGGGGGGGGGGTAGAGATATATTCAGGGCTTCCGTTTTAGTGACATTCAATTTGAAGTTACTATGTGTCCCGAATCTGTCGAGTTCCGTTAAGATGGCCTGTATGCTCTGGCGGGGTTGTGTGACATATAATAGTAAGTCGTCAGCATATAATGATAATTTATGTTCAGCGGAGGGGGCAGGTATCCCATGAATATTTTTATTTTTGCGGATAGCTTGAGCCAAATGTTCCACAGTAATGGCAAATAACAATGGCGAAAGGGGGCAGCCCTGTCGCGTGCCATTTGAGATGTTAAACGAGTCTGATGATTCCCCGTTAGCCGCCACCTTCGCTGATGGGTGTGAATATAGGGCCATGATTTTGGAGATCATCTGTGGTCCTATGCCTATTTGTCGTAACGACGCGTGCAAAAAAGGCCAGCTGACCCTATCGAACGCTTTTTCTGCGTCACAAGCCAGCAGGCAGGTCGGAATGTTGTGCGATTTCGCGTGTGTGATGAGGTGGAGAGTTTTTGTTGTATTGTCCCTGGCTTCACGTCCTGGTATAAAACCAACCTGATCACCGTGAATCAACTCAGGTAGTAGCGGGGTTATACGAGTGGCTAGTATTTTGGAGTAAAGTTTCAGGTCAACGTTCAGTAGAGATATGGGGCGATAGTTACTGCATAATGAGGGGTCTTTTCCGGGTTTGGGGATCACGACTATTTGGGCTACTAGGAGTTGGTGGGATGGGCAATGTGTGTCATCTATCTCATTGAAGGCTTTCTGCATGAATGGAGCCAGTTGTTGAGCAAATTTTTTGTAAAATTGGGGGGTGTATCCGTCGGGGCCGGGGCTCTTACCATTTTTAAGGCCTTTTATTGCAGTTAGAAATTCAGATGTAGTGATTGGTAATTCTAGATCTTCCATGTCTGATTGTGATATCGTGGGTAAGGCTGTGTCTTGTACATATTGTTGTAAGGTCATTGTGGTTGGGGAGGAAGGGTCATGAGCTGCGGGAAGATTATAAAGTGTGGAATAGTAGTCTCTGAATTCCGAGATAATTTCGGAGTTTTTTGATTTTTTCTGTTGTGATGGGGATATGATATGGTTGATGTTCTGTCTTTTTTGTTTTGGATGTAAGATTCGTGCTAGATGTTTCCCGCATTTGTTTGCCTGAGTGTAATGGACATGACGTCCTTTGTTACAAGCGATTAGTGCTCTATCTGTGAAGATCTGTAAAAGGTCTCTACGGGCATTGGATAGTTCCGTCAGGGTCTTTGAGTCTAGTGTGCGTTTGTGTCGAGCTTCAAGAGTTGTTATTAGAGAAAAGAGGCGTGTTGTATCTGCTATTCGTGCTTTTTTCAGCCTGGATCCGTGTTTTATGAAGATCCCGCGTAGGACACATTTAAGGGTTTCCCACTTATTTAAGTTAGAGGTTTCATCATGCCTATGTGTTTGTGTGAAATCTGTAATAGTCTTAGTCACCTCTGCACAGCATATTGTGTCATTCAGTAGGTTGTCGTTGAGTCTCCAAGAGGAGCGACGGTTGGTGTATGGTAGTTTCCCTAATGTTAGATGTATCGGTGCATGGTCCGACCACATTCTTAGGCCAATGTCGCAGTTAAGATCAAAGTCCAAGAGTGTTTGTGAGAGAAGAAAATAGTCAATTCTGCTGTATGATTTATGGGCTGGGGAGTAATATGTGTAATCTCTCTCCGTGGGATGTATAAAACGCCATACATCCACCAAGGACATGTCCTTTAGGGTGGCACGCATGGCGCTTAGTGTGGATGGCGGCATGTGCGACTTACCAGTGGACGAGTCCATCCTCGGCACAAGTGGAGCGTTCAGGTCACCTGCCATAATCAGGTTGGCTGTCCCGAAGTTTTGTAGGCGGGTCGTCACGGAGGACAGGAACCGCTGCTGGTTCTGGTTAGGGAGATAAACATTAGCAAGGGTTAATACTGCCTGGGAGCACCGCAATTTCAAAAATACATATCTACCATTCGGGTCAATGCAAGTGTCTAGTATTTCTGGTGTGAAGGAGCTGTGAAATGCTATAGATACTCCTTTTGTTTTGGCTAAGGGGTTGGTGCTGTGGAACCATGTGGTAAAGTGCTTATCTGGTAGAGTTGGAACCTTGTCAGTTTTAAAGTGGGTTTCTTGAAGCATTAGAACGTGAGATTTGGTTTTGTGAAAGTGGTGGAGAATCCGTCTGCGTTTTTCAGGGATATTGAGTCCTCTACAGTTGAGAGAGGATATCTTGATGCTTAGAGGGTCTGACATGATGTCCGTGTTACCTGTAAGTTTTGGGTGTTCCTAATGCTTCAGATCACCTGCAGTTAGAATGTATGTCTTGTGGTGAGCTACGCCCCCTAGATATGTAAATGGAGGCGGGTAGGAATGTGGGGTGGGGTTGGGAAGGAGAAGGAGAGATAGAGACAAAAAGTTAAAAAAAAATTATTTGGGGAAAAGACACTGAGGAAGGAGGGGGGGGGGGGTATAGGTAGGGAGAAAAAGAGAGAACTAGGAAGGAAAAAATAAAAAAATAAAAATAAGAACAAACAAAACACAGAAGCGTACAGGTACTGACACGAGGAGGTAGTGCTTTCGTGTGCGATGACAGACACCGGATAAAAAAAAAAAAAAAATACCGTGTTGTCACTAGCGTTGTGTATCTCGTGTCAGCTTATCAATTCACCTGGTGAATTGGCAAGTGCTACAAACTTATAGGGAGGCTACTCCCTCTAGTGTCCAAAGTGTATAAGAAACCCTGGACACTACCTAGAAAACCTAGCTAAAAGAAAAATTCACCACAGAGGCAATTAAGACTCTGTAAACCCTAATGTGGGGAACGTGTTTGGTATGTGAACAGGAGCTCCGCTCCAACCTAAAATAGATGATGTCTAGATGTGTAAATTTAAGGCACACAGCAATAGAACGTTAAACATTTAAACCATCGTCTTCAGACCGCATGTTTTCCTGATAGCCGGGGGATCTTTGACTGTCTCCCTAAATAATTCCGATAAACATACTGTATCCCTATGATAGGTCAGATCTGGTCATCAGATTTAAGATCAGGGGAACAGTAGGTCAGGTGAGGCAGATCAACATCTAAGGGAAACAGCTCATATAAAAAAAAAATGGTCTAACAAAAAACAACAGAAGAGAAAAAAAAGAGATAACACAGTTAAATGCAGATCAGCTTTTCTTAAGTGTTCCAGCAAACTTAGGCAGGGCCACCACCGGCCGGTGGTAGTCTAGGGTGCTCATCCTGGAGGAGTAGAAGTGGCGTCGGGCCTGGATCTGGTTTCTTTAGGTTGTTTACCCCATTCTGGCCTCCTGGGTAGGCCTGGGGTTGCCGGATGTAGAGGCCAGTCTGGAATCCTGATGTGGGGTAGTTCAAATGTGCCCAAAAAATTGGGTAGATCTCCGAGGTTGCGAAAGGTCGCTGATTTACCATTGTGGGAAGCGAATAGATGAAAGGGAAATCCCCATCTGTATTTGATTTGCTGTGCCTGCAATGCATCCGTTAATGGTTTCAGAGCTTTCCTCATGGTTAGTGTTTGCTTTGAGAGATCAGTCAGAAGCATGACTGGATGGGTGTCAAACAAAATGAATCCCTGATTGCGTGCAGCTTGCATTATGTCATTCCTGACTTTGAAAAAGTGTATGCGACAAATTATGTCTCTGGGGTATGCAGGGTTAGGATTGCGGGGACCAAGGGATCTGTGAATCCTATCAATTTCTATGGGATCATCAATGGGCTTATTGAGAACATTGTTGAACATGGTAATGGCTGCTGTAGGTAAATCTTTACTTTCTACCTTTTCCGGTACTCCGCGTATGCGAATATTATTGCGGCGACTTCTGTTCTCCTGGTCATCCAAACCATAAAACAATTGTTGTATCTGAATTGTGTGTTGCTGCAGTATGTCTTCATGTTCTGTGATCCTGGAGGAATTGTCATCTATCGCTGATTCTACCTCCTCAAAGCGCTGGCCAATATCGCGGCGCAGTTCAGAAATCTCCCTTTTGTAAGATCTTTCTAGCCTGCTTACATAAGCATCAATGTCTCCTTTAGTTGGGAGGGCCTTAATGTAACTCTCCATGTCCCATGGGATTTTCTGGGCCTGCGTGTCTGACGAGGGGCTTCCTGATTGAGGTGGTCCTGCATGATCTATGTGATCTGAGCCCGGGGATCGGGGTGAGGATGGGGGGGATAGTGAAGGCCGTGAGGCCTGTACCTTTGCAGCCGCCTGAGCCGCTTGTGCCGCCGCCGCACGTGTCGCCGCCATCTTGGAAGCCGGTGGGGCCCTGCTGCTTGATCGCTTCAGCAGGAAATAATCGCCGATTTCAGCCGTTTTTTGCTGACCCGCCGCTCGGGGAGTGTTGCATGCACCTCTCCTGCTCATGTGGAGGGTGCCTGGGTCTGCCTGCGACCGTGCTGTGTGCCTTTAATGGACGCTGGAGCGGGAGCTGAGCTCTCACACGTCCTTCCTCTCCATGCGCCAAGCCACGCCCCCGTAATAATTTTAATAGTGGTCAAGAAAAAAAAAAAAAAAAGGGACAAACCGCGGTACCTGTGTTAATCCACTAGAGGCCGCTGTGGTACGTTTTCTTGTCAGGTGGACTTTTTCTTTTCTGAGTCAAGTCCAGGCAGATGGTGAGTTCTCTTGTGGGAAACTGCTTCCTCTGCCATGTTGCAATGCTCGTCCATCCCCCGGCCTGCGGCAAACAGGGCCTTGTCTCCTGTCCCTAGTTTCTGGTTTCAAAAAGAGCGCCTCTCTATATAGAGGTGAGCTGGAAAAGGGGGCAGAGCTTGGTGGATGACGCTCTGTGCGCGCCGCAGCGCTTCTGCGCATGTGCGGGCGTCCCAGCATGTTAAAAGGCACAATTATGTGTTGTGAGCTGGCTATGGAGTACAGAGACAGAGCTGGCAACATTTAAAAAAGGCATACAGCAGGCGGTTGATGCAGGCATCCCCATAGAAAGGCACATTAGTAGACACCAACTGTTTATATAGCAGCAATTGTGCTAGACTATTGTCAGTAAGTGGTGTATTACGGCTGGAATACCTCAGCTTTGGGCTTAGGAATATGCCGTCCAAAGTCTCCGGGACTAAGACTCCCAGGAAGCAAAGGGGGTCTCCATCGGGCTCTGAGGATCTTGGGCATGCTTTTGCTGCACCAATCTCCCCTGAAAAATCAGAGGTTAGTGACCGTAGAGCACCCTCAGGAGTACCTGGTACTGTGGCTGTCCTCAGTTCACCTGCTCCTGTGTATGTAACAGAGGAGGTTTTTTCCTCAGCTCTGGGACTGGAAGAGAGATTGACAACATTGATCGCTGCTTCCCTGTCAGAGGGAAAGCGCGCCCGATCTCCGTCTCCTCCCTCAGAGTGCCTGTTAGCGGAGCAACAGTCCCATACAGGAATCGACCTACCTGAAGGGGATCAGGATGAGGTTGATTCTGTTGTAGAGGAATCAACAGTGGAAGAGCCATTTTCAGCATCACATGCTGAAAGATTATGGGTTCAGTCCCTGACTGATATGGTCCGATCAGCATTTAAAATGCCCCTTGCGGAGCCATCAACCACTTCTGTCTCCTCGTTGGGGTCGCTAAAAGCTCCCCAGACTGTTTGTTCCTTTCCAATCCATCCTTTACTGGAAGGACTCGTTTACCAGGATTGGGAACATCCTGATAAAATATTTACTCCCCCTAAGAGATTTCCGGTGGTCTATCCCATGGAGGATAAGTTCATCAGAAAATGGAGGGTGCCTACAGTGGACGCAGCCATTTCTTGTGTGAATAAATCACTGACATGTCCAGTAGATAATGTTCAAATGTTTAAGGACCCAATAGATAAAAAATTGGAGTCCTTATTAAAATCTGCTTTTTCTACAGCAAGCTTGGTGACACAACCAGCAGTAGCAGCTATTGGGGTCTGCCAAGCAGTGAAGGATCAGTTAAAACAGGTCTTAAGGGACTTACCAGATCAGCAGGCCCTTGCCCTAGCTGATCTACCTAGAGCCTTATGCTTTGCGGTTGACGCCATCAAGGATTCAATCCATCAGGCCTCCCGCCTTACGCTGTCTGTAGTACATATGCGTAGGCTTCTATGGCTCAAGAACTGGTCTGCTGAAGCTCCCTGTAAAAAATTGCTGGTTAGCTTCCCATTTCATGGTGAACGCTTATTCGGGGAAGACCTGGACAAATATATCCGTAAAAGTACACTCTTGCCGGTTAAAAACAGAGTTATAGGTCCCTCTTTTAAGAGGCCTGCCTCTCCAGTCCCTGGGACATCGGCTGTGAAGCAGTTCCGAGGGCCTCCTCGGTCAAATCCCGGGGGTAAAAATCAGGGACAATCGCAGGGTAACAAGAAACCCTGGGTCAGGAGAGGTAAAAACCTCCCCCCCAAGTCAAATTCATGAAGGGTTGCCCCCACTCAATCGGATGGGGGGAAGACTCCAGTTGTTCGACAGATGGGTGCTCTCCGCAGTAAGTCTGGGATACAAATTGGAGTTAAAAGACTCTCCTCCTTCCCATTTTATGAGGTCAAACGTGCCAAGGGATCCCCGGAAGAGAGGATCCCTCCTGTTGGCACTAGAACAACTATTGCTCCAAGGAGTAATTATGGAGGTTCCCCTGGAAGAATGGGGGTTCGGGTTTTACTCAAACCTCTTTACAGTCCCGAAGCCAAACGGGGACGTGAGGCCCATATTAAATCTAAAAGGGCTAAACAAATTCCTACATATCAGGACTTTCCGGATGGAGTCGATCCGATCGGTGGCCACTGCCCTACAAGGGGAGGAAGGGTTAGCCTCGATCGACATCAAAGATGCTTATTTGCACATTCCCATCTTTCCAGTCCACCAAAAATTTCTACGCTTTGCAGTAGAAGGGCGCCATTTTCAGTTCAGAGCCTTACCCTTCGGTCTGGCCACAGCACCACGAGTGTTCACAAAAATTCTGGCCCCACTATTGGCCAATTTAAGAACACGAGGTGTAACAATAATAGCATATCTAGACGACTTGTTGCTGATAGACCACTCAGTGGAAAAACTAGAAGTGGTTGTTCACGAGACAATCAAGTATCTGGAATCTCACGGTTGGATTATCAACCGAGACAAGTCAGCCCTAAAACCAGTCAAAAGTCTGGAATACTTGGGGCTAAGGCTGGATTCAGACCAGAGAAAAATTTTCTTGCCTCAAGAAAAGGTGTCATCTTTGAGAGATTTGATCCACCTAGTGGGTACAAAAAGACAGCCGTCCATACGCCTGTGCATGAGGCTGCTGGGAAAAATGGTGGCATCATTCGAAGCAGTACCCTACGGTCAATTCCATTCAAGGAATTTGCAAAGGGCCATACTGTCAGCCTGGAACAAAAAAGTTCAGGCCCTAGACTTACCAATGTCCTTGTCCCCTTCCGTTCGCAAGAGCCTCCGTTGGTGGTTGGTTCCCCAGAATCTGGAAAAAGGGAAATCCTTCAGTCCGATTTCTTGGAAGGTGGTCACTACAGATGCCAGCCTTATAGGCTGGGGGGCAGTATTGGAGCAATGGTCTCTCCAGGGCAGATGGTCGGATGCAGAGAAGGCCCTGCCCATCAATCTCTTAGAGATACGAGCAGCCCGGTATGCCCTAGTAGCATGGACATCCAAACTCCAAGGGTCCCCTGTCAGAATTCAATCAGACAATGCCACGGCAGTGGCATATATCAATCATCAGGGTGGCACCAGGAGTCGTGCAGCCCAGAGGGAAGTGAATTGCATCCTGAAATGGGCAGAAAGATATGTCCCAGCCATATCCGCGGTATTCATTACAGGGGAATGGTCCCTTCACCCCGAGGTTTTCTGGACAATATGTCAGCGGTGGGGAACACCGGATGTAGATCTGCTAGCATCCAGATTCAATGCAAAGGTGGACAGATTTGTCTCTCGGACAAGGGATCCCCTAGCTTGCGGCTCGGATGCTCTAGTGTTCCCTTGGGATCAGTTCAAGCTGATATATGCATTTCCACCGCCACAATTGTTACCTCGATTACTCCGCAGAATCAGGGTAGAAAAGAAACCAGTGATTCTGGTGGCTCCAGCGTGGCCCCGAAGAGCATGGTATGCGGAGATTGTAAAAATGTCTGTGGGGAGTCCTTGGACCCTCCCACATCGTCCGGACCTGCTTTCGCAAGGACCGATATACCATCCTTCCTTACTAGCCCTAGGTTTGACGGCCTGGCTATTGAAGCCCACATTCTAAAAAAGAGAGGTCTCTCTAATCCTGTGGTATCTACCATGATCAATGCCAGGAAGCCGGTATCCAGGCAGATTTACTATAGAATCTGGAAGGCGTACATCGCGTGGTGTGAGGCCAAGAAATGGCATCCACGTAAATACGTAATAGGTAGGATTCTGGACTTCCTACAATGGGCTGTAGATAGGAAGCTTGCCTTGAGTACTATCAAGGTTCAGATTTTGGCCTTGTCAATATTTTTTCAAAGGCCCTTGGCTTCGCATTCACTAGTCAAAGCTTTTATACAAGGAGTGATGCGTATTAGCCCTCCGGTTAATATTCCCATATGTCCATGGGACTTAAACCTGGTTCTGTCGGTTCTACAGAAACAACCATTTGAACCATTACAGCACATTTCCTTGGTTCTTCTCACCAGGAAATTGATTTTTCTAGTAGCCATTTGGTCGGCTAAAAGAGTGTCGGAATTGGCCGCTATGTCCTGTAGGGAGCCATATCTGGTTATCCATAAGGACAGAGTAGTGTTACGTCCTCATCCAGCCTTTCTTCCCAAGGTGGTATCGAGGTTTCATTTGAACCAAGATGTGGTTCTTCCTTCCTTTTTCCCCAAACCGAGCTCGGTAGAGGAAAAGTTATTACATTCTTTGGATGTAGTAAGAGCAGTTAAAGCTTATCTAAAAGCCACTGCTCAGATTCGCAGAACGGATACTTTGTTTATTCTGCCGGAAGGCCCCAGAAAGGGTCAGGCAGCGTCAAAATCTACTTTAGCCAAGTGGATTCGACAGGTCATAATGCAAGCCTATGGCTTGAGAAGGAGACCGCCTCCGTTCAAAGTTAGGGCGCACTCCACAAGAGCAGTTGGAACTTCATGGGCAGTGCATCACCAGGCCTCCCTGGCTCAAATCTGTAAGGCCACAACATGGTCTTCAGTACACACGTTTACTAGGTTCTACCAGGTGGATGTTAGAAGTCAGGAGGATGTGGCCTTTGGGTGCAGTGTGTTGCAGGCCGCAAAAGATCCTCATGTCTGATAGCGCCCAGCTTATGTATGGTGTATCCCCCCCCTCATTGGGCATTGCTTTGGGACGTCCCACATAGTAATGACTATGCCGCTCTGTGTCCCGTGATGTACGAGAAAGAAAATAGGATTTTTATAACAGCTTACCTGTAAAATCCTTTTCTTGGAGTACATCACGGGACACAGAGCTCCCACCCCTCTTTTGGGGACACTTATTGCTTTGCTACAAAACTGAGGTGCTCCCGGATGGGAGGGGCTTATATAGGGGAGGGTACTTCCGGTTTGGAAGTTGCCAGTGCCAGCACCTGAAGGTAAACTATATAACCCAAACAAGTAATGGCGCACAAAATCCACACAAACAAATATTTCCCCAATTGATCAATAAAAATTAAAATAAATATAATAACAAAAGATGACAGGAAAACTATTGTAGACACCAAAAAGGTCTAGAAATGAAGTCCATAAAGTCTGTCCACATACTGTGATGAATGTGGGAGAAAACAGGGATGGAGAGGATCCACTATGCACAGGGCAGCCATCATAGATGAACAGAAACCATGTTCAGGGAAGACTGAAAAGCAAGGAGAGAGGTGCCTCTAAGTGCAATAGTATAAAACAACTTTTATTTGGAATACAAAGTACACTCACATTTAGGTGAATGAATACAGGCGCATAGCAATGTCAGGATGACGACCAACTGCTGCAAATCACAGGTCACAGGTTTCCTAGCTCAGCAGTGAAGGCAGGAGTGTCTCTGTAGATGTACCGGCCGGCTTCCAGGGACAACAATCCTGTGGGGTGTTGAAAGCGAGGCTTGGAACGCAGACGTGGCTGGATGGCAGAGAGTGACGTCATCAAAAATGGACGCGTTTCATGAGCGTGCGGGCTTGCGGTGTCCTGGCAAGTCGCGCTCCTTTCTCAACATGACATAAGGGCGGAAGTGCATAGGTGCCTATTATAGAAGGAAGGTGAGCTGGGTAGGGTGGTGCAAGAGGAGGGGAGTAGCCAATCAGGGGAAGGAAAGAATGGTCATGTGGTCAGAGTCACAGAAAGCTGCGGCTAAATTAGGTATACATAAAGGAGAAGAAAAGGGAAAATAAAAAAAAGAATGGGGGTGGTGGCTGCAGAGCTGGATACAGTAGTAGTGGGTATAGATCTGATGGAAATAAATAAATAAATAATAACAAAGTGTTAAAGAGCTCTAAAAGGGGGGGGGGGGGAAGAGATTGGCAACTGATATTAGTACAGACAGTGCTACGGCAACTAAAGTGAATGGAACATGTCTGAAAAGCGGAAAAGAGGAATTTTCTATTGGTAAGAGGGATTACTATAGATAATACAACGGGAATATACCTGAGAAAATTAAAAGGTATCTCCATATAAATCCTCATGCCCTGACAGTAATGTACAGGACAACTATATATATAGATGGAATAGGAGGAAGAGGAAAGTTGTTATAAATATATATATATATATATATATATATGGTGATAATTATGATAATATAGAAGGGAAGTGGATATTTTAATTATTTTAATTAGATATAAATGGAGGGGTGGGAGGGGCAGGGTCCAGGAAGGGAAGAGTGGGCAATAGGTACGAAAGAAAAAGAATGAACTGAAGAAATATTTGTCATGCTGATAAATATATATATAAATAAATATGCAGGCATATACATATATTGGTATTAAATAATATTCACAAAATATGCGTAAAAATAATAATTATGTTAAAAATATCACCTGACATAAAAGATGTCTAGAGATATCTTTTAGGAGATTATTAAAAAGATACATCCATATATATATACACATACATACACACATATATACACACATATATATATATATATACATATATATATACATATATATATACATACATAAAAAAAAAATGACATGCATATAGAATATTAATACTAAAAATAGTAAGGATATAAAATATCCAATACATATAGGCCTGTGGATGTATGCAATAGATAATACAATAAATAACCATCGTTGTAATGAAATACAATAAAAAACCATTGATGTAATGAAATAAAATCAAAATAGCAAAATAGCAGATGGGGATAAAAACGTTTATAAAATGGTGGAAATCTCGATCCCCTCATTTATACCACCAGGAGAGAGAACATCTAAAGTGTAAATCCAAAAAGTTTCCCTGGCGCATAACCTCTTGAACCGCTCTGCTGGTGTAAATGAGTGGGGAATCTGTTCAATCACCCACACCTTGAGGCCACTAGTAGATTTATTATGGGCCACACAGAAGTGTCTGGGAACATTGTGGGGGTCAGTGCCTCCTTCGATTAATCTCCTGTGTTCCCCAAACCTGACTCGCAAGGCTCGTATGGTGCGGCCAACATATATAAGGCCGCAAGGGCAAATGAGGCCATACACTACAAAATCAGAGGAGCAATTGTAAAACTCTTTGGCCTCGTACACACGACCGATTTTCTCGGCAAGAACCAGCAAGAAACTTGCTGGCAGAGAGGTCTTGCCGAGTAAATCGGTCGTGTGTACGCTGCTAGCGTGTTTCTCGTCGAGAAAACCGACAAGAAACCTCGACGAGAAAATAGAGAACCTGCTCTCTATTTTCTCGTCGAGATTCTCCTCGGCGTGTTTCTCGACGAGAAAAGTGAGTGTGTGTACACTTACCTGTCCGCCCGGAAGCCCGCGCATGTTCGAAATGAATTCGACGCATGCGCGGTAGCTTCCTAGGCATACGTAGGGTATACCAAGATGGCGGCGACGGCATCGAATGTGACGAGCGCATGCTCGACGTAGTCGATGACGTCACCGCGTACACTCCTTTCAAAGAACCGCGGGTTCTTTGAAACGAGCGTGTGTACACTCGGCCGGGACAAGTTTCTTGTCCAAGAATCTCGTCAAAAAAAACGACATGTTTTTCTCAACGAGAATCTCGGCCGTGTGTACGAGGGCTCAAAATGGAAAAGTTTTTCCCTTTGTAGAGAAAGATTTTTGTCCATGATGGACATAATGGCAGGTTTTGCATAAAATTTTGTTACACTTGTACATGCCAACTAGCGGTATGAGAACTAATGGCGTGGTGGTGCAGGCATGAAGACGAATCTTACTAGGAGCCAATTTGCTTTTAAGGTTAGGTGCTCTGCGGTACGTTACTTTGGGACGTGCAGGAATGATCGATTTAAGGGCTGGGTCCTGTAAAAGGATCTTCCAATGGTTGGCTAAGATGCTTTCCATTTTTTTATATTCAAAATGGAAAGTAGTAGTAAAACGGAGAGAGTGATTCTCTGCCTCACAAACTATTTTAGGGGGTTTACCCTTAACATAAAAAAGGAAGGCCTCTTCAATAAAGCCATCCGGGTACCCTTTCTCACTGAATTTTTTCTTCAGGAGCTTGCTTTGATCGATATAATCTATATCTTAATCGAAGGAGGCACTGACCCCCACAGTGTTCCCAGACACTTCTGTGTGGCCCATAATAAATCTACTAGTGGCCTCAAGGTGTGGGTGATTGAACAGATCCCCCACTCATTTACACCAGCAGAGCGGTTCAAGAGGTTATGCGCCAGGGAAACTTTTTGGATTTACACTTTAGATGTTCTCTCTCCTGGTGGTATAAATGAGGGGATCGAGATTTCCACCATTTTATAAACGTTTTTATCCCCATCTGCTATTTTGCTATTTTGATTTTATTTCATTACATCGATGGTTTTTTATTGTATTTCATTACAACGATGGTTATTTATTGTATTATCTATTGCATACATCCACAGGCCTATATGTATTGGATATTTTATATCCTTACTATTTTTAGTATTAATATTCTATATGCATGTCATTTTTTTTATGTATGTATATATATATGTATATGTATATGTATATATGTATATATATATATGTGTGTATATATGTGTGTATGTATGTGTATATATATATGGATGTATCTTTTTAATAATCTCCTAAAAGATATCTCTAGACATCTTTTATGTCAGGTGATATTTTTAACATAATTATTATTTTTACGCATATTTTGTGAATATTATTTAATACCAATATATGTATATGCCTGCATATTTATTTATATATATATTTATCAGCATGACAAATATTTCTTCAGTTCATTCTTTTTCTTTCGTACCTATTGCCCACTCTTCCCTTCCTGGACCCTGCCCCTCCCACCCCTCCATTTATATCTAATTAAAATAATTAACATATCCACTTCCCTTCTATATTATCATAATTATCACCATATATATATATATATATATATATATATATATATATATATATATATATATATATATATATATATATTTATAACAACTTTCCTCTTCCTCCTATTCCATCTATATATATAGTTGTCCTGTACATTACTGTCAGGGCATGAGGATTTATATGGAGATACCTTTTAATTTTCTCAGGTATATTCCCGTTGTATTATCTATAGTAATCCCTCTTACCAATAGAAAATTCCTCTTTTCCGCTTTTCAGACATGTTCCATTCACTTTAGTTGCCGTAGCACTGTCTGTACTAATATCAGTTGCCAATCTCTTTCCCCCCCCCCCCCTTTTAGAGCTCTTTAACACTTTGTTATTATTTATTTATTTATTTCCATCAGATCTATACCCACTACTACTGTATCCAGCTCTGCAGCCACCGCCCCCATTCTTTTTTTTTATTTTCCCTTTTCTTCTCCTTTATGTATACCTAATTTAGCCGCAGCTTTCTGTGACTCTGACCACATGACCATTCTTTCCTTCCCCTGATTGGCTACTCCCCTCCTCATGCACCACCCTACCCAGCTCACCTTCCTTCTATAATAGGCGCCTATGCACTTCCGCCCTTATGTCATGTTGAGAAAGGAGCGCGACTTGCCAGGACACCGCAAGCCCGCACGCTCATGAAACGCGTCCATTTTTGATGACGTCACTCTCTGCCATCCAGCCACGTCTGCGTTCCAAGCCTCGCTTTCAACACCCCACAGGATTGTTGTCCCTGGAAGCCGGCCGGTACATCTACAGAGACACTCCTGCCTTCACTGCTGAGCTAGGAAACCTGTGACCTGTGATTTGCAGCAGTTGGTCGTCATCCTGACATTGCTATGCGCCTGTATTCATTCACCTAAATGTGAGTGTACTTTGTATTCCAAATAAAAGTTGTTTTATACTATTGCACTTAGAGGCACCTCTCTCCTTGCTTTTCAAACTATATAACCCACATAGTAATGACTAAGCCGCTCTGTGTCCCGTGATGTACTCCAAGAAAAGGATTTTACAGGTAAGCTGTTATAAAAATCCTATTTTCTCCTTACTAAACTTAGCAACCCAACCTCCTAGCAGCGGCATGGTCACCAGCCTTTCTCAACTAGGGGTTCCTTGGTCAGATTTATCTCTAACCAGTGCCACAAATACAAAGGGGTTGTTTTTCACTGACTACCAATTTGGGGGGTCACTTCTACACTGACCACCAAAAGGGCTTTGCTGGAGCAGCCTGCTTGCATGTGTCGCTCCCTCGCTGGCCGTGTCAGGTAATGGTCTTTCGCTGTAGACTTAAAACGTTTGTGTTACCCCAACATTTTATATTCCTGATATGTGACTGCTATATCATGTATTTGTATGAGAAAGTATCCCATTCTTTTTGTATTGCTTCCTTTGTGTGAAATCCCTGGTGATCCTGCCAGTCCCTCTGCTTTCCTATTAAAAACTGACCATGCTAAGCAGATGAGCACACCGTGATCAGTTCATTAGCTATGCTGGGAACTCGGCCTGCTCTCCTCCAGTGATCAGACTTGTCCTGACACCACCCTCACCCAGCATCAGTCATTCACTGACAAGCTCAGTGTTCTGCAGCTTCCCCCCCCCCCCCCCCCCCCCAGCTCTCATGCAGCTGAAAACAGAGGGAATGTGATCACTTATGAAAAAAAAAAAGATTACAAATACCTTTTTTTTATATCTATAGAAAATTCTTACATTTTTATTTTAACTACTTGCCACCCACACTATAGCCGAAAGACGCTACAGCGCGGGCCTTAATTGCCAGCAGGGTGTCCATGGACGTCCTCCCGTGCATGAGCTGCCTGCGGGTCGCGCGCGGTGATCACTGAGTCTGAGAGTCAGTGATCAGAGTAAGGGGTCGATCCCGGCCCCTTACCACGTGATCAGCTGTCAGCCAATGACGGCTGATCACGTGATGTAAACAGAAGCTCGGAAATCTATATTGTTTTCCCTCACGCTGTTGGCTTGAGGGAAAAAAAAAAAAAGCGATCACTGGCTTCTGTCAGAGGGACATCGGTCCCTCACACAGAAAGCTGCGGCTGCCTTTTCTGTGCCCACCAGTGTTAGCTGCCAGTGCCACCCATAAATGCCCATCAGTGTCTCATGATCGGTGCCACCTATTAGTGCTGCTTATCATTGCCAACCATCAGTGAAGGAGAAAAATTAACTGTTTTCAAAATTTCATAACAAACTATGATACAGTTTTTTTTTTTTTTTTAAATTTTTGGTCCTTTTTTTGTTTTATTTAGAAAAAAAAAAAAAAACAGCAGCAATTAAATACCACCAAAAGAAAGCTCTATTTGTGTGAAAAAAATGATAAAAATTTCATGTGGGTACAGTGTTGTATGACCGCACAATTGTCATTCAAAGAGTGACAGCGCTGAAAGCTGAAAATTGGTCTGGGCAGGAAGGGGGGTTTAACCACTTAACGACCGCCCCATGTACATATACGTCGGCAGAATGGCACGGACAGGCACAATCACGTACCTGTACGTGACTGCCTTCGTATGGGAGGGGGGTCCGATCAGACCCCCCTCCGGTACAGTGAGCGGTGGTTATCGTTCCGGGAGCGATCCGTGATGAGGGGGCGGCCATTGGTTTCTGGCCACCCCCTCGCGATCGCTCCCGGCGAATGAAAAGCTTCCTCTGCCTGTGTAATGTAAACACAGGCAGGAGGAAGTGATGTCATCTCTCCATGCGGCGCTCATATACCGGAGCGCCGTGGAGAGAAGATGTAATTTGTGACTGTAAAAGTGTCAGGGCAGTTAGTTTTAGGTCTAGTGTAGCCCCCTAACCCCCCCCTAATAAAGGTTTAACCCCTTGATCGCCCCCCAGGTAACCCTTTCACCCCCTATCACCAGTGTCACTAAGCAATCGTTTTTCTGATCGCTGTATTAGTGCCGCTGGTGCCGCTAGGTAGTCAGTTATTTTTTTTAGGTTCGCCGCAGGTTTTTATAGCGTCAGGTACCCCCCATATATTATTTAATAAAGGTTTTAACCCCTGATTGCCCCTAGAGTTAACCCATTCACCAGTGATCACAGTATAAGTGTCACTGGTGACACTGGTTAGGCCAGTTAGTTATTTCGTTATTTAGGTTCCCCGTCAGGTTTTTATATAGCGTCAGGTACCCCCCATATATTACCTAATAATGGTTTTAACCCCCTGATTGCCCCTAGTTAACCCTTTCACCAGTGATCACCGTATAAGTGTTTTGGGTGACGCTGGTTAGTTTGCTTTTTATAGTGTCAGGGCACCCGCCGTATATAACCCAATAAAGGTTTAACCCCCTGGTCGCCCGGCGGGTGATATCAATTAGGTTTTAGCGTCAGAGAGGGTCTGCGTCGCCCCAGGCAGCGTCAGGTTAGTGCCAGTAACGCTAACACCCACGCGTGAAGCATACACCCCCCTTAGTGGTATAGTATCTGAACAGATCAATATCTGATCTGATCAGATCTATACTAGCGTCCCCAGCAGTTTAGGGTTCCCAAAAACGCAGTGTTAGCGGGATCAGCCCAGATACCTGCTGGCACCTGCGTTTTGCCCCTCTGTCCAGCCCAGGCCACCCAAGTGCAGTATCGATCGATCACTGTCACTTACAAACACAACACACATAACTGCAAGCGTTCGCAGAGACAGGCCTGATCCCTGCGACTCCAGTGCTGTAGGAGGTGATTTCACCACCACAGTTTAAAAAAAAAAGCATATATGCCGAAGCATTGGGGCGGAGGAGCGGAGGAGTGATTTTGCTCCTAATGCCGCGTACATACGGTCGAAATTCCGACGGAGGCTTGCCTGTGGAAAAGTCTGACCATGTGTACGCGGCATAACTTTTGCGGGGAGGATGCCCCCATGCTTCGGCATATATAAATGGTGCATGTATGCCCATCATTAGAAGTGGTGGATGAAGGGCGGTATTCTAATGGTGGGCATACCCACCGATCAATCTCTTTTTTTCGTTCAGCCAACAGGCTGCATGAAAAAAAAAAGATTACAATACATGTCCAACAAGGACCAGCAACGTACTGGTATGTTGCTGGACTTTCAATGGTTATACCAGAATGATGCCTGCGGGTTTAGGTATCATCTTGGTATCATTCTTTTCAGCCAGCGGCCGGCTTTCATGTAAAGCAATCCTAGCGGCTAATTAGCCTCTGGACTGCTTTTACAAGCAGTGGGAGGGAATGCCCCCCCCCCCGGATATAAAAAGCGCCATTGGGAAAGCATTTTATCACACCGATCTTGGTGTGGTCGGATGCTTTGAGGGCAGAGGAAAGATCTAGGGTCTAATAGACCCCAGTTTTTTCAAAAAAATATTATATTTTGATAACAACAAGGCTATCATATGGGATATTTACATTCCCTGAGATAACAATAAAAATGATAAAAATAAATAAATATGGAAGGAACAGTTTAAAAATAAAATAAAAAAGCAAAATGAATAATTAAAAAAAAAAAAAAAAAGCACCCCTGTCCTGCCCTGCTCTTGCGCAAAGGCCAACGCAAGCGTCGGTCTGGCAGCATATGTAAACAGCAATTGCATCATGCATGTGAGGTATCACCACGAAGGTCAGATCGAGGGCAGTCATTTTAGCAGTAGACCTCCTCTGTAAATTCTAATGTGGTAACCTGTAAAGGCTTTTAAAAATGTATGTAGTTTGTCGCCACTGCGCGTTTGTGCAAAATTTTAAAGCATGTCGTGTTTGGTATCCATGTACTCGGCCTAAGATCATCTTTTTTATTTCATCAAACATTTGGGCAATATAGTGTTTTTTAGTGCATTAAAAATAAAAAAAATGTGTTTTTTTCCCCCAAAAATGCGTTTGAAAAATCGCTGAACAAATACTGTGTGGAAAAAAAAATGCAACACCCACCATTTTAATCTGTAGGGCCTTTGCTTTAAAAAAATATATAATATTTGGGGGTTCAACATAATTTTCTTGCAAAAAAAAAAAATGTTTTCATGTAAACAAAAAGTGTCAGAAAGGGCTTTGTCTTCAAGTTAGAAGAGTGGATGATGTGTGACATAAGCTTCCTAATGTTGTGTATAAAATGCCAGAACAGTTCAAAACCCCCCCAAATGACCCCATTTTGGAAAGTAGACACCCCAAGCTATATACTGAGAGGCATGTCGAGTCCATGGAATATATTATATGTTGACACAAGTTGCGGAAAAAATAAAATGTATTTCTTTTTTTTTTTGCACAAAGTTGTCACTAAATGATATATTGCTCACACATGCCATGATTATATGTGGAATTGCACCCCAAAATACATTCTGTTGCTTCTCCTGAGTACGGGGATACCACATGTGTGAGACTTTTTGGGAGCCTAGCCGCGTACGGGACCCCAAAAACCAAGCACCGCCTTCAGGCTTTCTAAGGGTGTCAATTTTTGATTTCACTTCTCACTGCCTATCACAGTTTCGGAGGCCATGGAATGCCCAGATGGCACAAACACCCCCCCCCCAAATGACCCCATTTTGGAAAGTAGACACCCCAAGCTATTTGCTGAGAGGTATTGTGAGTATTTTGCAGATCTCACTTTTTGTCACAAAGTTTTGAAAATTAAAAAAAAAAATATATATATATTTTCTTTATTCATTTTCAAAAACAAATGAGAGCTGTAAAATACTCACCATGCCTCTCAGCAAATTGCTTGTGGTGTCTACTTTCCAAAATGGGGTCATTTGGGGGGGTTTTGTGCTATTTTGGCATTTTATGGCCTTCAAATCTGTGATAGGCAGTGAGGAGTGAAATCAAAAATTTGCGCCCTTAGAAATCCTGAAGGCGGTGCTTGGTTTTCGTGGGTCCCATACGTGGCTAGGCTCCCAAAAAGTCCCACACATGTGGTATCCCCGTACTCAGGAGAAGCAGCAAAATGTATTTTGGGGTGCAATTCCACATATAACCATGGCATGTGTGAGCAATATATCATTTAGTGACAACTTTTTGTATTTTTTTTTTTTGTCATTATTCAATCACTTGGGCCAAAAAAAATATTCAATGGGCTCAACATGCCTGTCAGCAATTTCCTTGGGGTGTCTACTTTCCAAAATGGAGTCATTTGGGGGGGGGTTTGTACTGCCCTGCCATTTTAGCACCTCAAGAAATGAGATAGGTAGCCATAAACTAAAAGCTGTGTAAATTCCAGAAAATGTACCCTAGTTTGTAGACGCTATAACTTTTGCGCAAACCAATAAATATACGCTTATTGACATTTTTTTTTACTAAAGACATGTGGCTGAATACATTTTGGCCTAAATGTATGACTAAAATTGAGTTTATTCGATTCTTCTTATAACAAAAACTAGAAAATATCATTTTTTTTTCAAAATGTTCTGTGTTTTTCCATTTATATCGCAAAAAAAATAAAATCGCAGAGGCAATCAAATACCATTAAAAGAAAGCTCTATTTGTGGGAAGAAAAGGACGCAAATTTCGTTTGGGTACAACATTGCATGTCCGCGCAATTTACGGTTAAAGCAGCGCAGTGCCAAATTGTGAAATCACCTCTGGTCATTATGGTCCGTATTGGTCCGGGGCTTAAGTGGTTAAAGTGGTTGTAAACCCAACCACACAACTTGCACCTACAGGTAAGCCTAGATTAAGGCTTACCTGTAGGTACAAGAAATATCTCCTAAACCTACAAGGTTTAGGAGATATTTGCCAAAAGGTATACACCGTTGTCTACGGCGGTGCATTCACAGTCAGAATCCCCCATTCACAAATCCGGCTTAGCCGGATTTGACGGCTCCCGCGCGCGTGCGCGG
This sequence comes from Rana muscosa, assembly GCA_029206835.1. Classification (NCBI taxonomy): domain Eukaryota; kingdom Metazoa; phylum Chordata; class Amphibia; order Anura; family Ranidae; genus Rana; species Rana muscosa. The sequence goes on from CM055117.1 coordinate 1,100,985,185, forward strand.
AGTGACATCTTTGCCGCTCCGGCCCATCACAGCGCCGGAGCGGCGATACCCGGAAGTAACCTTCCGGGTATCTGTGGAGAGATGGCTGCGGCTGGAGGAGGAGACGACGAGGACAGCTTTGGGGGCTTCGATCTAAGGTAAGTAATGCATAATGAGCTAGTATGCTAGTCATACTAGCTCATTATGGCTTTGTCTTGCAGGTGTTTTTTTTAAAAAAAATTTTTATTTGGGGCGCGCACACGGGAAACTCCGTGACCAGAGGACCCGGCGCATCACGAATCGCGGTAAATCGCCGCTGATAGCGGCCGTTTACCACGTGATCGCTCCGTCAAATGACGGAGCAATCACTTGTAAACAGACCGGCGTCATGTGATGATGCCGGTTCCTCTCTCCCCTCTCTGTACCGATCGGTACAGTGTGAGAGGAGAGGGGAGGGAGCGGATCATGTCAGCTCCCTCCCCCATGTCAGCTGTGGGCTGGATCTGTGACAATTGCAGTCACAGATCCAGCGATCCATCCATCCCTGCTCAGCCATCCCTGGTGCAATACCCTGCCAATACTCTGCAAAATACTCTGCAATACCCTGGTGCAATACTCTGCAATACCCTGCGCAATACTCTGCAATACCCTGCGCAATACTCTGCAAAATACTCTGCAATACCCTGCGCAATACTCTGCAATGCCCTGCGCAATACTCTGCAAAATACTCTGCAATGCCCTGCGCAATACTCTGACAATGCCCTGCGCAATACTCTGCAATGCCCTGCGCAATACCCTGCGCAATACTCTGCAATACCCTGCGCAATACTCTGCAATACCCTGCAAAATACTCTGCAATACTCTGCAATACCCTGCGCAATACCCTGCGCAATACTCTGCAATACCCTGCAAAATACTCTGCAATACCCTGCGCAATACTCTGCAATACCCTGCGCAATACTCTGCGCAATACTCTGCAATACCCTGCGCAATACTCTGCAATACCCTGCGCAATACTCTGCAATACCCTGCGTAATACTCTGCAATACCCTGCGCAATACTCTGCAATACCCTGCCCAATACTCTGCAATACCCTGCGCAATACTCTGCAATACCCTGTGCAATACCCCCTGTGCAATACCCCGTGCAATACCCTGCCATACTCCGCAATGCCCTGCCATACTCCGCAATACCCAGCAATACCCTGCAATACTCCGCAATGCCCGGCAATACTCCGCAATGCCCAGCAATACTCCGCAATGCCCGGCAATACTCCGCAATGCCCGGCAATACTCTGCAATAACCACTTCCCGCCCGCCGGCCGTCATATGACGTCCTTGACTTTGTGCGGGGATATCTGAATGATGGGAGCAGCTACAGGCATCATTCAGATATTAGCTTTTTCAGCCGGCGATTCCCTGCACCATAACAACAATCATAGCGGCTGTTCCGCCGCCTGATCATTCTTACGGGAGGCGAGAGGGGATGTCCCCCCCCCCCGCCGCCCTCCGGTGCTTCTACCGACTCACCGCTACGATCAAAGCTAGGATTGTTGTGTTTTTTTTGGGTTTTTTTTCAGGCTTCCCAGCCTAGAGGTGAGATCTGGGGTCTTATTGACCTCATATCTCACTGTAAAGAGGACCTGTCATGCCATATTCCTATTACAAGGGATGTTTACGTTCCTTGTAATAGGTATAAAAGTGATCAAAAAAATTTTGGGGCGGAAAAACATGTCAAACTAAAATAAATAAAGTAAAATGAACAATAAAAAAATATATATTTTTTTAAAGCGCCCCTGTCCCCGTGAGCTTGCATACAGAAGCGAACGCATACGTAAGTCCCGCCCACATATGAAAACGGTTTTCAAACCACACATGTGAGGTATCTCTGCGAACGTTAGAGCGAGAGCAATAATTTTGGCCCTAGACCTCCTCTGTAACTCAAAACATGTAACCAGTAAAAATATTTAAAGCGTCGCCTATGGGGATTTTTAAGTAGCGAAGTTTGGCGCCATTCCACGAGCGTGTGCAATTTTTAAGGGTGACATGTTAGGTATCTATTTACTCGGCGTAACTTCATCTTTCACATTATGCAAAAACATTGGGCTAACTTTACTGTTTTTTTTTTTTTTTAAGCACAAAACATTTTTTTTCCGTAAAAAACGCGTTAAAAAAATTGCTGCGCAAATATCGTGCGAGATAAAAAGTTGAAACAACCACCATTATATTCTCTAAGGTCTTTGCTAAAAAAAACATATATAATGTTTTGGGGTTCTATGTAATTTTCTAGCAAACAAATGATGATTTTTACATGTAGGAGAGAAATGTCAGAATTGGCCTCGGTGCTCCAGAACGCCTGAAGGTGCTCCCTGCATGTTGGGCCTCTGTATGTGGCCACGCTGTGTAAAAGTCTCACACATGTGGTATCGCCATACTCGGGAGTAATAGCAGAATGTGTTTTTGGGTCTAATTTGTGGAATGCATATGCTGTGTGTGAGAAATAACCTGCTAATATGACAATTTTGTGGAAAAAAAAAAAGAGAAAAAAAAATCTTGATTTTGCAAAGAATTGTGGGAAAAAATGACAACTTCAAAAAACTCACAATGCCTCTTTCTGAATACCTTGGAATGTCTTATTTCCAAAAAGGGGTCATTTGGGGGGTATTTGTACTTTTCTGGCATGTTAGGGTCTCAAGAAATGAGATCGGCCGTCAGTACTTCAGGTGTGATCAATTTTCAGATATTGGCACCATAGCTTGTGGACTCTATAACTTTCACAAAGACCAAATAATATACACCAATTTGTACTTATTTTTACCAAAGATATGTAGCAGTATAAATTTTGGCCAAAATTTATGAAAAAAAAATAGTAATTTGCAAAATTTTATAACAGAAACGAAAAAAAAATCATTTTTTTACAGAATTTTCAGTCTTTTTTTCTCTTATAGCGCAAAAAATAAAAAAACACAACAGTGATTAAATACCACCAAAAGAAAGCTCTATTTGTGTGAAAAAAGGACAAAAAATTCATATGGGTACAGTGTTGTATGACTGAGTAATTGTCATTCATTCAAAATGTGAGAGCACCGAAAGCTGAAAATTGGTCTGGTTATTAAGGGGGTTTAAGTGCCCAGTGGTCAAGTGGTTAAGGAGATATTTTCAGAAAATCCTGCGCCGTAGACAACAGCGCTGGCGCACTGAGCGTTGCCGGTTTTCTCAATGGAGACTGCCGGCCCCGCGCGCATGCGTGTGATGTCATTGCCGCTCTGGCCAATCACAGCGCCGGAGCGCCGATAACAGGTAGGTGGTCGGAGCGGACATGGCGGCGGAGGGGGACGAGGAGCACTTCGGAGGCTTCGATCTGAGGTAAGTGCCACATAATGAGCTAGTATGCATATTATAGCTGTATAGTTCTAATTTGGTATTTTTTCCCCCAGTATTATTATTAATGCAATATTTTTTTTAAATTATTGTTAATTCGATTATATTGTGGTGTTTTATATTTCATTTTTTTTTGTCCAAACCATTTTAGCAATACAATATAAAATATATGTTTTTATGTTAACTACTTGAGGACCAGGCCTATTTTTGACACCTGTTGTTTAAGTTAAAAATCATCTCAAGTACTTAGAACCCCCAAACATTATAGTTTCCCCCCCCCCCCAGACACCCTAGGCGCAGTGATGGAGAACCTTGGCACCCCAGATGTTTTGGAACTACATTTCCAATGATGCTCATGCACTCTGCAGTGTAGTTGAGCATCATGGGAAATGTAGTTCCAAAACATCTGGGGTGCCAAGGTTCGCCATCACTGCCCTAGAAGACTAAAATGGCGGCCGTTGCAATACTTTGTCACACCGTATTTGCACAGGGGTCTTACAAACGCCATTTTTGGGGAAAAATACACTTTTATTTATTAAAAAATAGAACACAGTAAAGTTAGCCCAATTTTTTTCGATATTGTGAAAGATGATGTTATGCCAAGTAAATTGATACCCAACATGTCATGCCATAGGCAACATTTAAAAATGTCTACGGGTTAACAGTTTTGAGCTATAGAGGAGGTCTAGGGCTAGAATTGTTGCCCTAACGATCACCGCGATACCTCACATGTGAGGTTTGAATACCGTTTTCATATGCGGGCGCAACTTACTTATGCGTTCGCTTCTGCACGCGAACTCGGAGGGACAGGGTGCTTTAAATTGTATTTTACTTATTTTTTATTTTTACACTGTCTTTAAAAAAAAAAAAAAAAAATAAATTGTCACTTTTATGCCTATTGCAAGGATTGTAAACATCCCCTGTAATAGAAAAAAAAAAGCATGACAGGACCTCTTTAACCACTTCGCATCCAAGGACGTCCATGGACGTCCTGGACTTTGAGCCGGGATATCTGAATGATGGGTGCAGCTACAGGCATCATTCAGATATCGTTTTTTAGAGCAGGCGATTCTGTGTACCGTAAGAACGATCATAGCGGCTGTTCCGCCGCTTGATCGTTCTTACAGGCGGCGAGAGGGGACACCTCCCGCCGCCCTCCGGCGCTTCTACCGACTCACCTTTGCAATCGGTGAGTCGGTGACAGGATTCACCGGCCCCGGCTTCTTACCATAGAGATTTCCAGCGGACCAGATGGTCGCCGGAGTCTCTATGATCGTTCGGAGGCCGGGCGCGATGTTATGACGTCACGCCCGGCCTCTGCATTCAAAAAAACGGCGTTGCTTCGGCTAGGAAGCGGTGATCGTTTTTTTTTTTTTTTTTTTTATTTCAGGCTTCCCAGCCTAGAGGTGAGATGTGGGGTCTTATTGACCTCCCCCATCACTGTAAAGAGGACCTGTCATGCTTATTCCTATTACAAGGGATGTTCACATTCCTTGTAATAGGAATACAAGTGATCAATTTTTTATTTTATTTTTTTAAAGTGTCAAAGTAAAATTGTTAAAGTAAAATAAACAATAAATAAAAAATAAAAAATTGTAAAGCGCCCCTGTCCCCGGTAGCTCGTACGCAGAAGCGAACGCATACGTAAGTCCCTCCCACATATGAAAACAGTGTTCAGAACACACATGTGAGGTATCGCAGCGAACGTTAGAGCGAGAGCAATAATTCTAGCCCTAGAACTCCTCTGTAACTCAAAACATGTGACCAGTAAAAAAAATTAAAGCGTCGCCCATGAGGATGTTAAAGGACCGAAGTTTGGCGCCATTCCACGAGCATGTGCAATTTTGAAGGGTGACATGTTAGGTATCGATTTACTCGGCGTAACTTCATCTTTCACATTATGCAAAAAAATTGGGCTAACTTTAATGTTTTAATATTTTTTAATTCACGAAACCGTTTTTTTTCCCAAAAAAATGCGTTTGAAAAATTATTGCGCAAATACCGTGCGAGTTAAAAAGTTGCAATGACCGCCATTGTATTCTCTAGGATCTTTGCTAAAAAAACATATATAGTGTTTGGGGATTCTATGTAATTTTCTAGCAAAAAAATTAGGATTTTTACATGTAGGAGCGAAGTGTCAGAATTGGCCCGAATGCGAAGTGGTTAATGTGAGATCTGGGGTAAAAAACATTGCAAATCTCTCATTTACACTTAAAAGCAATAGAAAAAAAATATTTATTTTTTTCAAAAAAATGGTGGAAGTGATGTTTGACGTCGCTGCCGTCATCCAATGGCATGGAGCCGAGTGGGGGCCATCACAGTGCCTCTGAGTGGAAAGGATCAGATTGTCTCCGCCGCTACCGATGGCCCTGGAAAGCGACGGAGACGAGGCAGCCGATAAAGGTGATCTCACGGCAAATCCGCCACGGAGACCACTTTCATCATAAAGCAAACCGCACGCCGTTGAAGAAAATTCCCGGGGTTATGGCAGCTATCTGCTGCCATAACAATGGTATTCAACGTCAAAGGACTGACACATATCGACAGCGGGCGTTTGGAAGTGGTTAAAGTGTTTCTAAAGGAAAGAATAAAAAAAAAAAAAAAAAAACACAACAAACAGGTCATACCTTTTCTGTGAAATGGTTTTGCACAGAGCAGCCTTGATCCTACTTTTTTTTGGGGTCCCCTGCCAGCAGTCCTGGCTCCTCCCCCCTGCCCCCAATAGAAGGCTTGCTCCAGAGCCGCGCTCTGTGGTGTCAGTGTGCTGTTTTGTGCACTAACCTGCATCTTCTCCTGTACGGCGCTCGGTATATGTGAGCGCTGCAGGAGAGATGACATCACTTCCTCCTGCCTGGCAGGCAGGGGAAGCTCTCTCATTCGCCGGGAGCGATCGAGAGGGGGGGGCCGGAATCGAACGGCCGTCCCCTCATGCCGGATCGCTTCCGAAGGTAAAACGACCACCCACTGTAAAGAAGGGGGGTCCGATCGGCGCCTTCTCCTCTTCTGTGAAATGGTTTTGCACAGAGAAGCCTTGATCCTACTTTTTTTTGGGGTCCCCTGCCAGCAGTCCTGGCTCCTCCCCCCTGCCCCCAATAGAAGGCTTGCTCCAGAGCCGCGCTCTGTGTGTCCATTCACGCACACACCGTGGCTCGGCCCAGCCCCCCTGCTCTATCCTCATTGGCTCACTGACTGATTGACAGCAGCAAGAGCCAATGGGGATAGAGAGACCCCGGAGAGCCATTGCTCTCATGAACATCGCTTGATCCAGATGGGGCTCAGGTAAGTATAAGGGGGGGCTGGGGGAGGGGGGAGCTGCACCCAGAAGTTTTTTTTACCTTAATGCAGAGAATACATTAAGGTAAAACAATAAATAAAAAAAAACATGAGCCTTTTGAACCACTTTAATACTAATTAGTTAATTATTAGCATTTTTTGTTTATCTTTAACGTTATGTTTCAGTTCTGATGAAAGGTCTTCAAAAACTTGTTAACGTCTGTATTCACTTTGTTAGGAATAAACTTTTTTTTGTGACCTGAATATTAGTTTAGCACTTCAGTCCTGGACCTTCATTATGTACTGTACTAAACAAGCCAGCCAGTCTGATACTCGTACCAGCATTAAAGCGCTGCGCTAAGTGTTGGCGCTGTATAAATCATGTATATTATACTGATGGATAAAAACAACCCTATGAATCCATCATTAAAGTAATGCAAGCTGGCTCTGTTAGCACTTCTGCCTTGCAGCATGGGGGGGGGGGGGTCCTTGGCTTGTGCTCAGGTCAGATGGGGTGGCACCCACGTACTTATTTGGTTTCTAGGATCCTGCTGTTTTTACAGCGTGGCGTGGATCAGAAACTTGCCTTGGGCACCATTAAGGGGCAGATTTCAGCATTAGCTGTTTTCTTTCAACGACCCTTGGAGACTCACTCCCTGGTGAGTACCTTTGTTCAAGGGGTTTGACATGTAGCTCCGCCGGTTCGATCACCACTACCTTCGTGGGATCTGAATCTGGTGCTTTCGGCACTTCAGAAACCCCCCTTTGAGAACATCGGGGAGATTCCGCTCTTGACTCTCTCCCAGAAAGTTGTTTTTCTGGTAGCCATTATTTCGGTTAGACTGGTTTCTGAGTTAGCGGCCTTGTCTTGCAAGTCCCCCTACTTAATCCTCCATAGGGATAAAGCGATGCTGCGCCCGCAGCCTTCGTTTCTACCAAAGGTAGTTTCGGCTTTTCATCTAAAAACAAGGACATTGTACTTCCATCCTTGTGTCCTTGGCCGTCAAATCCCAAAGAGGCTGTGTTTCATTCCCTAGACGTGGTATGTGCTCTTCGGGTGTATCTGTCTGCTAGGGCTCCGTTTCGGAGGTCAGACTCACTGTTTGTGTCGGTGACTGGTCCAAAGAAAGGCCTGGCGGTCTCGTCGGCCACCATTTCTCGGTGGATCAGACAGATCGTGGTTCAGGCCCACAGCCTTAACCACTTAACGACCGCCCACTGTAAATATACGTCGGCAGAATGGCACCGACAGGCAGAATCACGTACATATACGTGATTGCCTTTGTATAGTTGGGGGGTCCGATCGGACCCCCCTTCTTTACAGTGGGTGGTCGTTTTACCTTCGGGAGCGATCCGGCATGAGGGGACGGCCGTTCGATTCCGGCCCCCCCCTCTCGATCGCTCCCGGCGAATGAGAGAGCTTCCCCTGCCTGCCAGGCAGGAGGAAGTGATGTCATCTCTCCTGCAGCGCTCACATATACCGAGCGCCGTACAGGAGAAGATGCAGGTTAGTGCACAAAACAGCACACTGACACCAGGACACATAGGCACATAAATCGCCCCCCCCAGACACCCCCAGATCACCCCCCAGATCACCCCCCAGCCCCCAGTCACAGTGTCACTGATTGCAGTGACCATTTATTTAGTGATCACTGCAATCAGTGACATTTGTGACTGTAAAAGTGTCACTACATTTAGTTTTAGGTCCAGTGTAGCCCCCTAACCCCCCCTAATAAAGGTTTAACCCCCTGATCACCCCCCAGATAACCCTTTCACCCCCTAGCACCGCCATCGCTAAGCGATCATTTTTCTGATCGATGTCTTAGCGTCGGTGATGCTGATCGGTAGCCAGTAATTTTTTAGGTTCGCCGCAGGTTTTTATAGCGTCGGGTACCCCCATATATTACCTAATAAAGGTTTAACCCCCTTGATCGCCCCCCAGGTAACCCTTTCACCCCCTATCACCACTGTCACTAAGCGATAATTTTTCTGATCGATGTCTTAGCGTCGGCGATGCTGATCGGTAGCCAGTAATTTTTTTTAGGTTCGCCGCAGGTTTTTATAGCGTCGGGTACCCCCATATATTACCTAATAAAGGTTTAACCCCCTTGATCACCCCCCAGGTAACCCTTTCACCCCCTATCACCACTGTCGCTAAGCGATAATTTTTCTGATCGCTGTCTTAGCGTCGGTGATGCAGATCGGTAGCCAGTAATTTTTTTTAGGTTCGCCGCAGGTTTTTATAGCGTCAGGTACCCCCATATATTATCTAATAAAGGTTTAACCCCCTGATCGCCCCCCAGGTAACCCTTTCACCCCCTATCACCACTGTCGCTAAGCGATCGTTTTTATGATCGTTGTCTTAGTGTCGGTGATGCCGATAGGTAGCCAGTAATTTTTTTTTAGGTTCGCCGTCAGGTTTTTATATAGCGTCAGGTACCCCCATATATTACCTAATAAAGGTTTTAACCCCCTAATTGCCCCTAGTTAACCCTTTCACCAGTGATCATCATATAAGTGTTACGGGTGACGCTGGTTAGTTAGTTTGCTTTTTATAGTGTCAGGGCACCCGCCGTATATAACCCAATAAAGGTTTAACCCCCTGATCGCCCGGCAGGTGATATCAATTAGGTTTTAGCGTCAGAGAGGGTCTGCGTCACACCCCAGGCAGCGTCAGGTTAGTGCCAGTAGCGCTAACACCCACGCGTGAAGCATACACCTCCCTTAGTGGTATAGTATCTGAACAGATCAATATCTGATCTGATCAGATCTATACTAGCGTCCCCAGCAGTTTAGGGTTCCCAAAAACGCAGTGTTAGCGGGATCAGCCCAGATACCTGCTGGCACCTGCGTTTTGCCCCTCCGTCCAGCCCAGGCCACCCAAGTGCAGTATCGATCGATCACTGTCACTTGCAAAACACAACACACATAACTGCAGCGTTCGCAGAGACAGGCCTGATCCCTGCGACTCCAGTGCTGTAGGAGGTGATTTCACCACCACAGTTAAAAAAAAAAAAAGCATATATGCCGAAGCATTGGGGCAGCAGGGGCGGAGGAGCGATTTTGGTCCTAATGCCGCGTACATACGGTCGAAATTCCGACGGAGGCTTGCCCGTGGAAAAGTCTGACCATGTGTACGCGGCATAACTTTTGCAGGAAGATGCCCCCATGCTTCGGCATATATAAATGGTGCATATATGCCCATCATTAGAAGTGGGTGGATGAAGGGAGGTATTCTAATGGTGGGCATACCCACCAATCAATCTTTTTTTTTCGTTCAGCCAACAGGCTGCATGAAAAAAAAGATTACAATACATGTCCAACAAGGACCAGCAACGTACTGGTATGTTGCTGGACTTTGAATGTTTATACCAGAATGATGCCTGCGGGTTTAGGTATCATCTTGGTATCATTCTTTTCAGCCAGCGGCCGGCTTTCATGTAAAAGCAATCCTAGTGGCTAATTAGCCTCTGGACTGCTTTTACAAGCAGTGGGAGGGAATGTCCCCCCCCGGATATAAAAAGCGCCATTGGGAAATTGGGAAAGCATTTGGTCAGATGCTTTGAGGGCAGAGGAAAGATCTAGGGTCCAATAGACCCCAGTTTTTTCAAAAAAGAGTACCTGTCATTACCTATTGCTATCATAGGGGATATTTACATTCCCTGAGATAACAATAAAAATGATAAAAAATAAATAAATATGGAAGCAACAGTTTAAAAATAAAATAAAAAAGCAAAATTAATAATAAAAAAAAGCACCCCTGTCCTGCCCTGCTCTTGCCCAATGGCGAACGCAAGCGTCGGTCTGGCGTCATATGTAAACAGCAATTGCACCATGCATGTGAGGTATCACCGCGAAGGTCAGATCGAGGGCAGTAATTTTAGCAGTAGACCTCCTCTGTAAATCTAACGGGGTAACCTGTAAAGGCTTTTAAAGGCTTTTAAAAATGTATGTAGTTTGTCGCCAATGCGCATTTGTGGGAAATTTTAAAGCATGTCGTGTTTGGTATCTATGTACTCGGCCTAAGATCATCTTTTTTATTTTATCAAACATTTGGGCAATATAGTGTGTTTTAGTGCATTAAAATTAAAAAAAGTGTATTTTTTCCCCAAAAAATGCGTTTGAAAAATCGCTGCGCAAATACTGTGTAGAAAAAAAAAAATGCAACACCCACCATTTTATTCTGTAGGGCCTTTACTTTAAAAATATATATAATGTTTGGGGGTTCAACATAATTTTCTTGCAAAAAAAAATATGTTTTCATGTAAACAAAAAGTGTCAAAAAGGGCTTTGTCTTCAAGGGGTTAGAAGAGTGGATGTAAGCTTCCTAATGTTGTGTATAAAATGCCAGAACAGTTCAAAACCCCCCCCAAATGACCCCATTTTGGAAAGTAGACACCCCAAGCTATATACTGAGAGGCATGTCGAGTCCATGGAATATTTTATATGTTGACACAAGTTGCGGAAAAAAGACAATTTTTTTTTTTTGCACAAAGTTGTCACTAAATGATATATTGCTCAAACATGCCATGGGCATATGTGGAATTACACCCCAAAATACATTCTGTTGCTTCTCCTGAGTACGGGGATACGACATGTGTGAGACTTTTTGGGAGCCTAGCCGCGTACGGGACCCCAAAAACCAAGCACCGCCTTCAGGCTTTCTAAGGGTGTCAATTTTTGATTTCACTTCTCACTGCCTATCACAGTTTCGGAGGCCATGGAATGCCCAGATGGCACAAACCCCCCCCCCCCAAATGACCCCATTTTGGAAAGTAGACACCCCAAGCTATTTGCTGAGAGGTATTGTGAGTATTTTGCAGATCTCGCTTTTTGTCACAAAGTTTTGAAAATTGAAAAAAAAAAAGAAAAAAAAAATGTTCTTTCTTCATTTTCAAAAACAAATGAGGGCTGTAAAATACTCACCATGCCTCTCAGCAAACAGCTTGGGGTGTCTACTTTCCAAAATGGGGTCATTTGGGGGGGTTTTGTGCTATTTTGGCATTTTATGGCCTTCGAAACTGTGATAGGTAGTGAGGAGTGAAATCAAAAATTTGTGCCTAGAAATCCTGAAGGCGGTGATTGGTTTTCGGGGTCCCGTACGCGGATAGGCTCCTAAAAAGTCCCACACATGTGGTATCCCCGTACTCAGGAGAAGCAGCAAAATGTATTTTGGGGTGCAATTCCACATATAACCATGGCATGTGTGAGCAATATATCATTTAGTGACAACTTTTTGTATTTTTTTTTTTTGTCATTATTCAATCACTTGGGACAAAAAAAAATATTCAATGGGCTCAACAGGCCTCTCAGCAATTTCCTTGGGGTGTCTACTTTCTAAAATGGGGTCATTTGGGGGGGTTTTGTGCTATTTTGGCATTTTATGGCCTTCAAAACTGTGATAGGTAGTGAGGAGTGAAATCAAAAATTTGCGCCCTTAGAAATCCTGAAGGCGGTGCTTGGTTTCCGGGGTCCCGTACGTGGCTAGGCTCCTAAAAAGTCCCACACATGTGGTATCCCCGTACTCAGGAGAAGCAGCAGAATGTATTTTGGGGTGCAATTCCACATATAACCATGGCATGTGTGAGCAATATATCATTTAGTGACAACTTTTTGTAATTTTTTATTTTTTTTTGTCATTATTCAATCACTTGGGACAAAAAAAAAAAAATACAATGGGCTCAACATGCCTCTCAGCAATTTCCTTGGGGTGTCTACTTTCTAAAATGGGGTCATTTGGGGGGGTTTTGTACTGCCCTGCCATTTTAGCACCTCAAGAAATGAGATAGGCAGTCATAAATTTAAAGCTGTGTAAATTCCAGAAAATGTACCTTAGTTTGTAAACGCTATAACTTTTGCGCAAACCAATAAATATACGCTTATTGACATTTTTTTTACTAAAGACATGTGGCTGAATACATTTTGGCCTAAATGTATGACTAAAATTGAGTTTTCTTCGATTTTTCTTATAACAAAAAGTAGAAAATATCTTTTTCTTTCAAAATTTTCGGTCTTTTTCCGTTTATATCGCAAAAAATAAAAATCGCAGAGGCAATCAAATACCATTAAAAGAAAGCTCTATTTGTGGGAAGAAAAGGACGCAAATTTCGTTTGGGTACAACATTGCATGTCCGCACAATTTACAGTTAAAGCAGCGCAGTGCAAAATTTTGAATTCACCTCTGGTCCTTTAGCTACCAAATGGTCCGGGGCTTAAGTGGTTAAGGGGCGGGCGCCTCCTTTTCCTGTCACGGCGCATTCGACCAGGGCAATTGGTGCTTCCTGGGCCTTCCGACCTCAAGCATCTGTCTCACAGGTGTGCAAAGCGGCGACCTGGTCGTCCATTCACACTTTCACCAAGTTTTAAAAGTTTGATGTGAGTGCATCTTCGGATGCTTCCTTTGGCCGCAAAGTTTTGCAGGCGGCCGTTTAAAGGTTGCAACTTCTCAGTTGAGGAGCTCTGGTTGCGTTGGGGTGACGTTAGTTTTTGATTGCTGTTCCCACCCCTCGTTTTTTTGATACTGCTTGGGGACGTCCCTACAGTTAAGAGTATGTAGCGGGTACTTGAATTTGGGGAAGCATCTGGGTGGTAGTGTAACCCAGGTGCCTTGATTGTTAGGAAATTCAAGGTTCCCTTTGTGATTCTTGGAGGACTCTGGTGGTGTGAAGTTCTCGCCGGCCTAAAGGTGGCGTTGTTGCCTTGGACCGGGGCTGGGCTCGCACCGCAAGACTGTGCCTTTTTGTCCTCCCCTGGAGCTGGTACAGCGGGGCGGGGAACCCGCTGTGACGCGAAGGGAGAGGTCATAAAAGGGGCGGACGCTCTGACCTTGGGGTCAGAGTTTGAGGATGTGGCCGCACCCAGGCACCTTCAGCTTGGGTGCTGGCGTTCTGGTGCTCCAGGCCTAGGTGCCCTTGGCCTAGCTGGAGCGGAGATGGAGTCCATCTCAGGCACCTTTAGCCTGGGGTGAGGTACTATGGCGGATGCCTGGGGCTCAGTACCCTCGACTGAGTTCCATGAGGGTGGAGGAATCCGAGGGGGCCCTAACTCCTTGGGTGCCCGTGTCTGAGTTCGTGAGGACTGGTGCGCAGTAACTTCTCCGAAGAGTCTGGCGCAGCATCGCAGGTGACGGAGAGGCCTCCACTTCTCCCTTGGACGGATTTCTTCCTCTGACAGGGGCAAAGTGAGCGAAGGTAATTCACGTTCTATATCACCTAGTCAGTGGCAGTGACTATTCACCACTGGTGACAGCACAGTGGGCAGCGGCAGAAGGGAAAGGATTGTGCCTCAATCTGTCCCCCATTTTCCTAAGAAAAGAGATTGTTTTATTGCTTGGCAAGAAGAATAAAACTGAGTTGGACCTATTCACTGTGTGGAACTCGGGTTACTAAAGCAAAGGAGTCAGGGACGAAGGACTGGACTTGACTCTAGAACACCTACACAAAAACCCAATTTGCTGGCCTTCACCTCTGAGTTATGGAGGACATGGGCCGTGGTGTGTCTTATCCCTCTCTCCCAGGTACCCCTAGACAACAGCCATATAACCGATAGAGAGAGAGAGAGGGGTGAGCTCCGCTACACGTGGGGGCATCGTATCCGGGATATGTGTATGGTGTCTGAAATTGAACTTTGCTGCCCGGAGGAGTTTCGAGTAGGTCGGCCATATTGGCCAACGCGCCACGAGGCAACCCACTACTGTGTAGTTCGTGGGCGGAACAAGGGAAAAGCCAGCGAACAAGTGCAGAAGGTGGGAGGAGTCTGGCCACGTGGACGTACGCACGTGGAGATTCCGGCGCAGGTGGGTCAGTGCGCAATAGAGCAGCAAAGAGAGAGGATGGCTTCAAGTGCTCCGTGGATTTCAGTTCCTTCCTTCGCGGATATGTCTTCTCTGGCTGCTCCGATTATGGATACGGGGATAAGACTAAGGCCCCGGGGGCGATTGGCTCTGTATACCTGCAGAGACATGGAGGCCCTCGGTGTGATCTGTCCCGGCTGTTCGGGACTGGTGGTCCAGCTGAAGCCGTTCGGGCGCTGTGAGGTCTGCAAAGAATTCCTCTTCGAGGTGGAACCATCCACAGAAAAGCCTCGCGCTTTCCACCTCAACTACCTCACAGGGACTGCCACTCCGGAGGGAGAGATCGATGCTGGTGCGTTCCCTGTGCGCACTGATCCGGGCGAAGTGACTGCCCAAGTGGAAGTGAAAAGAGAAAAATCAGAGGATGCTGCCTCGGTCACCAGCAGCTCCCTGCTCCAGCCACCGAAGAGGAAGGTCGGCCTAGTGATGGCCTTGTGTGGTCGTGGAAGAGCTTCGCCCCACTGCTTGCCTGGCCTGGGTGGATTCGGTAGACAACGTCCTGGACATCCCTGTTCTTCTAAAGGCCCAGGTGAGCCAGGGGTTGGGACTGTCTGTGTGGTTACAAGTGGCGGAAGCCCACAGTCGGTAGAGGCCTCGGCGCCAAGGGAAGAAGCTGGTCCTCTGTCTGAAGTTCCCCTTCTGGATTCAACATCCATTTCACCTGCTCCTGTTGCGGGAGTGCAACGTCAGTCACTGCGGGCTCCTAGGCCCAGATCTACCGAGGTGGTGAACGCACCTTGCCACCCAGAAGCGATTGTTCCACCTGGAGAAGGAGACCGAGCTACTATGCCACCTTTGTCAAGGCTGCAGCGTCTCTTTGGCCAGGAGGTTGCTCAGGAATATAGGTGGGAATACCCGTATCTGCCTAAGGAACTGCTCTACAAGGTGGAGGTCTTCCGGCAAAGATGGTATGATACCTTTGTGTGGGACAAACTGAAAGTACAGCAAGCATGGCGGTACCTTTCCTGTTCACCAACGGTCACCAAGAAGTTCCAGGACTGTAAAGCTAAGTGGATGCTGGGAAAACACATTCATGCGGACAAAGTGGTGATCTGCCGCAAGGAAGGAAAGAGTGTTGAGTACCATGTGGAGGCTTTTGATGACCGTCTGAAGCCTGTGTCATTGCCTCATCCAAGGTTTTACCTGTAGAAAAGAAGAGGGGGGAAAGAGACTCCCGTATGCTTTTCTTTCCTATTCCTGGCTGAACTTTCCGGAGTGCCTTTACCGGAACACAGGGACTGTGCCCTAGTTTTTTTTTTGTATTTGGGCAGTTCTACTCTTTGGAGAAATGGGAGCTGTTTTTGTTTTGTTCTCCCCCCTTCTCCTTGCACTCAAGAGAAGTCAGTGACTTTGGGTTTTATTTAGTGTAGGGTCACAGAGAAATGATCAAGAGAAAAAAAAAGTTCATCTGGAAGTGATGAGTGTCTTGACCGCGGCACTGTCACCAGGTGACAGTGTTGCGCAACGATTGTTTGTTTTTTTCAACATTATGCAGCACTCATTGGAGTGAATGGGTTTCTTCTCGGATAGACTCATTCATTCCAAGCAAACACACATGTTGGTAGGATGTATGTTTCTTTTCTTTCCCTCTGCAGGAGACTCGTCTGTCAAGACTACTGAGAATGGGTGGTTCTTAGATAGCCAGAGGGGAGGAGGGAATGTAATGTGTGAAATGTAAAGTGTCGTTGAAGGTTTTATGGTTATGATTGTTTCCTTTTCCCATCAGGTCTTGGCACAATTCAGGGCTAAAATGTGTAGTTTGGCTTCTGGGATGAGCTTATGTCACCACCCTTGTGGGGTGCGGGCTTGTACCAGACGCTGGGGACCAGCGTCAAATCACCAGGGGGAGTGTGTAGCGGGTACTTGAATTTGGGGAAGCATCTGGGTGTTAGTGTAACCCAGGTGCCTTGATTGTTAGGAAATTCAAGGTTCCCTTTGTAAATCTTAGAGGACTCTGGTGGTGTGAAGTTCTCACCGGCCTAAAGGTGGCGTTGTTGCCTTGGACCGGGGCTGGGCTCGCACCGCAAGACTGTGCCTTTTTGTCCTCCCCTGGAGCTGGTACAGCGGGGCGGGGAACCCGCTGTGACGCAAAGGGAGAGGTCATAAAAGGGGCGGACGCCCTGACCTTGGGGTCAGAGTTGGAGGACGCTTCCGCACCCAGGCACCTTCAGCTTGGGTGCTGGCGTTCCGGTGCTCCAGGCCTAGGTGCCCTTGGCCTAGCTGGAGCGGAGATGGAGTCCATCTCAGGCACCTTTAGCCTGGGGTGAGGTACTATGGCGGGTGCCTGGGGCTCAGTACCTTTGACTGAGTTCCGCGAGGGTAGAGGAATCCGAGGGGGCCCTAACTCCTTGGGTGCCCGTGTCTGAGTTTGTGAGGACTGGTGCGCAGTAACTTCTCCGAAGAGTCCGGCGCAGCATCGCTGGTGACGGAGAGGCCTCCACTTCTCCCTTGGACGGATTTCTTCCTCTGACAGGGGCAGAGTGAGCGAAGGTAATTCACGTTCTATATCACCTAGTCAGTGGCAGTGACTATTCACCACTGGTGACAGCACAGTGGGCAGCGGCAGAAGGGAAAGGATTGTGCCTCGATCTGTCCCCCATTTTCCTAAGAAAAGAGATTGTTTTATTGCTTGGCAAGAAGAATAAAACTGAGTTGGACCTATTCACTGTGTGGAACTCGGGTTACTAAAGCAAAGGAGTCAGGGACAAAGGACTGGACTTGACTCTAGAACACCTACACAAAAACCCAATTTGCTGGCCTTCACCTCTGAGTTATGGAGGACTGTGTCCGTCCATGGACGAAAGAGAAAATAGGATTTTTGTACTCACCGTAAAATCCTTTTCTCTGACGTCCATGGACAGACACAGCACCCACCCTTCCTTTTAAGTTTGTACTGCTTTTTGACGAACTGAGCTGCCAACTGCTGTGTGAGGGGTTATGACCAGAGGGACCGCCCCCTGGGAGGGGCTGTTCAGCTGTGCTAAAGATTAATGTTTTTAACTATTAACATGTCTGCCTAGTCCTCTCCTAATAGACAGGAACATAACCCTACAGTTAAGAGTATAAGAAGGCTGTGTCCATCCATGGACGTCAGAGAAAAGGATTTTATGGTGAGTACAAAAATCCTATTTTTTCCTCAGTTTAGGCCGATACGTATTCTTCTACATATTGTTGGTAAAAAAATCGCAATAAGCGTATATTGATTGGTTTGCGCAAAAGTTTTAGCGTCTACAAAATAGGGGATAGTTTTATGGCATTTTTATTATTATTTTTTATTAGTAATGGCGGCGATTATCGATTTTTATTGTGACTGCGACATTATGGCGGATACATCGGACACTTTTGACACTATTTTGGGACCATTGTCATTTTATACAGCGATCGGTGCTATAAAAATGCACTGATTACTCTGTAAATGACACTGGCAGGAAAGGGCTTAACCACTAGGGGTCGAGGACGAGGTTAAGTGTGTCCTAGGGAGTGATTCTAACTGTGTGGGGGATGGGCTACGAGTGACACAACAGTGATTACTGCGCCCGATGACAGAGCAGACGATCACTGTCATGTCACTAGGCAGAACAGGGAAATGCCTTGTTTACATAGGCATCTCCCCGTTCTGCCTCTCTGTGACACGATCGCAGGACACCGGCGGACATCGAGTCCCGCGGGCACGGGTACAGGTACGTTGCTTTGCCCAGCCGAGCCATTCTGCCAACGTATATAGTCGTTAGGCGGTCGGCAAGTGGTTAAAAAAAAACAAAAAAAAAAAACAGTCACTTTAGGCTGGTCACTAGGGATGAGCTCGGTGTTCGAGTCGAACATAAGTTCGATTCGAACATTGGCTGTTCGACCGTTCGGCGAACATCGAACGATTTGGGCCGTTCGCGCCAAATTCGAGTGACGCGAATGGCCCACAATACACTGCACCATCGCAGTGCAATCCCGGCGCTGTGATTGGCCAAGCATGCACTGTGACCCCGCATGCTTGGCCAATCACAGCGCCGGCAGCTAGGAGAGCCATAATTGGCCACAGGCAGGTTGCCTGTGGCCAATTATAGCTCAGGGGGTTTAGCACACGCCCCACACTATAAAAGGCCGCCAGCGCGGCGGCCTTGTGTAGTGTGTAACGGCGCAGGGAAAGAGTTACATAGGCAGGGACAGTGTCAGTGCTATTTGTACCTCAAACTTGTGTGTAGGGAGAGAGAAGGATAGGCAGGGAGAGTGTCAGTGTCACATTCTTTGCTAAACCTTGTGTGCAGGGAGAGAGAAGGATAGGCAGGGGACAGTGTCAGTGTCATTGTTGCTAAGCCTCCTGCACATTATACACCTGAAGATAGCCTGTATTGCTGTGTTTCCCTGGTGTGTTACACCAACTCGCATTTGCAGCACTTACAGCGGGCGGAGTGTGCCTCCTGCACATTATACACCTGAAGTTAGCCCGTATTGCTGTGTTTTCCTGGTGTGTTACACCAACAGGCATTTGCAGCACTTACAGCGAGCGGAGTGTGCCTCCTGCACATTATACACCTGAAGTTAGCCTGTATTGCTGTGTTTTCCTGGTGTGTTACACCAACGGGCATTTGCAGCACTTACAGCGGGTGGAGTGTGCCTCCTGATCATATTACACCTGAAGTTAGCCTGTATTGCTGTGTTTTCCTGGTGTGTTACACCAACAGGCATTTGCAGCACTTACAGCAGGCGTAGTGTGATTCCTGCAAAATATACTCCTGAAGCTAGGCCTTATTGCTGGTTTTCCCATCTCCCTGCAGGCCATTAGAATGTCTGGAAGGCAAACAAGGAGAGGCAGTCAGGAGCCAATAAAAGAGGGCAAGCAGGCTCTGTGTCTAGAGACAACAGTGCTAGTCGTGGACGCGGTGCATCGCCATCAGCACGTGGCCATGGCACACGCTTGTCCTTCTTTTCGGCAGCTGGACGTGTTGAGCCGCATCATGCCGAAGACTTGGTAGAGTGGATGACCAAGCCCTCCTCATCCTCCTCATCCTCTCTCACCCAGGCTCAGGGTACTGGCAAAGCAGCTGCCAAAGCGTCCTCTTCCCTGGTATCAATGTCATCATCAGTCACTCCTTCCCTAGACCAACCATGTCATCCTGAGGAGTCCCCCGAACTGTTTGAGCACAGTGTTGGGTACATGCTCCAGGAGGATGCCCAGCGTTTCGAAGGGTCTGATGATGATACCCAGCTAGAGGAAGGCAGTAGCATGAGAGCAGAGAGAGGGGATGCTCAAGAAGGACACCAATCTGGCAGTCATGTTCCAGCAGCTGCAGCATACTGCCAGATTGGCTCCAGTGATGAGGAGGGAGCGGATGATGAGGTCACTGACTCCACGTGGGTGCCTAATAGGAGAGAGGAGGAGGAGGAGGATGAGGAGGAGGCACATCTCCAACGAGGCAGGATGCCCTTTGGGGGGCCAGTGTAAGGGCAGCACACCGACGGAATCACACCGCAGAGCTCCGCCTGTGCAGGGCGCTGCCTCTCCCCATTATTCAAAAAGTTCTTTGGTGTGGGCCTTTTTTGAGTCGAGTGCATCAGATCGCACAGCTGCTGTTTGCAACATATGTCTCAAGCGTATATCGCGTGGCCAAAACATCACCCGCTTGGGCACCACATGCTTGACCAGACATATGTTGACCTGCCATGCAGCTCGTTGGCAAGCCTACCTTAAAGACCCACACCAAAGAACAAAGCGGACCTCTCCTTGCACCGCATCAGCTGGGATCTCCAACCCCACTATACCTTCAGTCCTCTCTGAAACCTGCACTGAGAGGAATGAAGGTGTAGAATTAGGTGTGTCACAGCCAAGTACTTGCGGGCACGCTGCTAGCAGTACACCGACGTCCGATTCTAGCAGGCAAATTTCCCTGCCCCAGCTGCTGGACCGTCGAAAGAAGTTCACTCCCAGCCATCCACATGCCCAGCGGTTGAATGCTAGCTTGGCTAAATTGCTAGCGCTTCAACTGCTGCCTTTTCAGTTGGTAGACTCGGCCCCCTTCCGTGAGTTTGTGCAATGTGCGGTTCCTCAGTGGCAGGTTCCCAAACGCCACTTTTTCTCATGGAAGGCGATTCCGGCTCTCTACCGGCATGTGGAAGGCAATGTCTTGGCCTCGCTGGACAGGGCGGTCAGCGGTAAGGTGCATATTACCGCTGACTCATGGTCCAGCAGGCATGGACAGGGACGTTACTTTCACGGCCCATTGTGTCACTCTTTTGTCAGCTGGGAAGGATGCAGGACAAGGTGCAGTAGTGTTGGAGGTTGTTCCGCCGCCACGCCTCCAAAATGCTACTACTGGTTGTGACACACCTCTCTCCTCCACCCTCTCCTCTTCTTCTTCCTCCATGGCCTCTTCCTGTGCTTTGTCCTCGGAACCAGCGGTGCTCCGTAGGCGTTCAAGGGGCTACGCAAGTACGCAGGCAAAAAGATGCCATGCCGTGCTTGCGCTGGTGTGTTTGGGGGACAGGAGCCACACTGGGGCAGAGGTTCTGTCTGCTCTGCAGGGGCAGGCCGAGAGGTGGTTGATGCCACGCCAGCTTAAGCCAGGAATGGTGGTTTGCGACAATGGCACCAACCTCCTCCCCGCCCTCCGACAGGGACAACTGACCCATGTGCCCTGTGTGGCTCACGTCCTTAACCTGGTGGTGCAGCGGTTCTTGGGCAGGTACCCGGGCTTACAGGATGTCCTGAGGCAGGCCAGGAAAGTCTGTGTGCATTTCCGCAGATCTTATAATGCCAGTGCTCGCCTGGCTGAGCTGCAAAAGGAGTTGAACCTGCCCAAGAACCGCCTTATATGTGACATGCCCACCAGGTGGAACTCAACGTTGGCCATGCTGCAGCGGCTGCACACGCAGCAGAGGGCCATCAATGAGTACCTGTGCGACTACGGCACCAGGACAGGGTCAGGGGAGCTCGGGTTTTTTTCAACATGCCAGTGGGGCATGATCAGGGATGCATGCACTGTCCTGGCACCATTTGAGGAGGCCACGAGGATGGTGAGCAGTGACAGTGCATGCATCAGTGACACTGTACCTCTTGTCCACCTGTTGGAACATACGCTGCGTGGAATAATGGACAGGGCACTTGAGGCAGAACAGAGGCAGGAAGAGGAGGACTTCCTTGCCTCTCAAGGCCCCCTTTACCCAGACAGTGTTCCTTCTGTCCCACCCATCACACAGGAAGAGGAGGAGGAGGAGGATTGTGTCAGCATGGAGGTGGAGCCTGGCACTCAGCATCAGCAGCAGCAGTCTTTTAGGGATGATTTACAGTCCCAAGAAACCAGTGGACTTGTACGTGGCTGGGAGGAGGTGGCTGCGGATCATGTCGTCCTTAGTGACCCAGAGGACTCCGGACCGAATGCCTCAGCTAACCTACGCTGCATGGCCTCCCTGATCCTGCAAAGTCTGCGGAAGGATCCTCGTATTCTTCGGATCAAGGAGAGGGACCATTACTGGCTGGCCACTCTCCTTGATCGACGGTACAAGGGTAAGGTTGCGGACCTTATCTTACCGTCGCAGAGGGAGCAGAGGATGAGACAACTCCGGGAGGCCTTGCAGAAAGGTCTGTGCAATGCATTCCCAGAGACTGGGAGGTTACAAACTCCTGGTCCTGGACAACGAGTTGCTGAGGCTTCGGTCAGTCAAAGAAGGAGCGGTGGGGAAGGTGGCCGTCTGACCGATGCATTCAGACAATTCTTTAGTCCGCAGCCCCAAGGTATGATCGGTTCCAGCAACCATCGCCAGCGTCTGATATACATGGTGCAGGAATACCTAGGGGCAAGGTCAGACTTGGACACCTTCCCCACCGAAAATCCTCTGGCTTACTGGGTCTTGAGGATGGATCACTGGCCAGAGCTTGCACAGTATGCAATTGAGCTACTGGCCTGTCCTGCATCCAGCGTTCTTTCAGAACGCACATTCAGTGCTGCTGGAGGATTTGTCACGGATCACAGGGTGCGCCTGTCCACCGACTCGGTTGATCGACTGACGTTCATAAAGATGAACCAGTCTTGGATCACCACCAGCTACCAAACACCTGAAGCTGATATAACAGACTAATTTATTTTCAAATGTCACATCCCTTCAAGACTGATGCTGATGCTGAGAGACTGTCCTGTTATGTTGACTGACTATCCTCCTCCTCCTCAATGATCCAATTGATGATGATAGCTTGGAAGAACATTTTTGTTTCTGGGTTCCGCCACCAGTGGCTAAGGCCCAATTTTTCAGCCCCTGTTTAACAGGGGCGTGTTATTACAATTTTTAATGCAATGCTTTGCAGCAGGGCTCATTCCTGCACTCCAACTAGAGTATCTGGCAGAGGTTGCAGTGTCGTGGCACCAGCACCAGTGGCTAAGGCCCAATTTTTCAGCCCCTGTTTAATAGGGGCGTGTAATTACAATTTTTGATGCAATACTTTGCAACAGGGCTCATTGCTGTGCTCCAAGTACAGTATCTGTGAGGGGTTGCAGTGTTGTGGCACCAGTGCCTAAGGCCAAATTTTTCTGCCCCTTTTTAACAGGGGCATGTAATTACAATTCTTGATCTAATAATTCACAGCAGGGCCCATTCCTGCGCCCACCAAGAGTAACTCTGAGGCCTTACAGTGTTGTGTCAACACCACCACCACCACCAAAGGCCCAATTTTTCAGCCCCTGTTCAACAGGGGCATGCAATTACAATTCTTGATCTAATAATTCACAGCAGGGCCCATTCATGCGCCCACCAAGAGTAACTGTGAGGGCTCACAGTGTTGTGGCAACACCAACATGTAAGGGGCAAATTTCAGCTGAGTATATACGGCAGGCCCCTACTTTCAAACATCCAACTTACAAACGACTCCTCCTTGCAAACGGAAGGATAAAACAGGAAGTGAGAGGAAATCTACCCCTAGGAAGGCAAATTCTCTCCTGTAAGAGTTAATATGGGAAAAAAAGTGTCTCCTCTCCACTGATGCTTTATCACCAATTCTTGTTTCAATAAAAACCCCAAATTTTCAAAAAACATTTGTCATTAGGACGGAAAGTGAGGTGAACTGTTCTGAACAGGTGCACACTGCACAGACAGCAAAACAAATGTTACAGGGGTGATAACCCTTCCCTATGTTTTCCAAAAAGCTTAAAAATAGATTTTTGGGCTGGAGCTACACTTAAACAATGTACCTGTTCAAAATTACAAACAGATTCTACATAAGAACAAACCTACAGTCCCTCCCTGTCTTGTATGCACCGCCTGTATACGGCTGTTCAGAGTATATAGGGCCTTTTTTATTTTGTGTGCGGGGTTCCCCTTAATATCCATACAAGACCCAAAGGGGCTGGTAATGGGCTGGGGTAGGGGGGGGGGGGGGCTGTGATGGGGTAGCTATGCCATTTTTCTTAAAGATTTTCATCCATATTACCGGGACCAGACATTACATTAAAGCCGCAAGCAGTTTTAAATGGCTTTTTTTCCTTTAAGCCCCGTACACACGATCGGTTTGACTGATGAAAACCGTCCGATGCATGGTTTTCATCAGACCAACCGATCGTGTATGGTACCCATCGGTCTTTTTCCCATCGGTTGTAAAAAATAGAACTTGTTTTAAAATTTTCCGATGGATAAAAAACCGATGGGAATTTCCGATCGTCTATGGGCAAGTCCATCGGTTAAAAAACCCACGCATGCTCAGAAGCATTAAACTTAATTTTTCTCGGCTCATCGGAGTGTTTTACGTCACCGCGTTTGGAGCGGTCGGTTTTTTGACTGATGGTGTGTGGCCAAGACTGATGAAAAACAGTTTCATCGGATTTCCGATGGACAAATCCATCGGACGAAAATCCATAGGTTATCCGATCGTGTATACGGGGCTTAAGAAATGTTATTTTGTGCAGGGACAGTTCTAAACACGGGAAACACGTGGCACTTCACAGGCATACTTTAGACACCCCCCAGGTACGATATTTAAAGGAATATTTGACTTTTTTTTTTTCACTTTATGCATCATTAAAATGACTGCTCCCAAAAAACTGCCGTTTTTAAAACTTTTTTTGGGATTGATACATGTTCCCTGGTGCACAACCCGGGTTCCCAAACCCTATTTAGGACAATAACATGGATAATAGTCGTTATAATTAGCACTTTAGATTTCGAACGTTCGCATCCATTGTATTTAATAGGGTTCGTGCGAACTTTCGGTCCGTTCGCGGGTTCTGGTGCGAACCGAACCCGGGGGTGTTTGGCTCATCACTACTGGTCACACACATATCAATATGGTCATTTATTTGATCAAGATAACTAAACTAATCGTAAATAATTGCAACCTATAGACTCTCCTATCCGTAGATTCAGCAAGCTCTTGATTGACTTCAGCCAGTCAGCCCATCACTTCTAAGAAAATGTGGGTGTAAGTGTAGCACTAATTTTGTTGGTCTATGTACACTATTATGCCCCATACACACGATCGTTTTTCTTGCCATTTTTTTTTCTTGCCGTTTTTCACGTCGTTTTTTTTTTCATGTTTCCTCTCAAGCCTGTCTTGCGTACACACGATCATTTAAAAAAACGATCAAGCAAAGCGCAGTGACGTACAACACGTACGACGGCACTATAAAGGGGAAGTTCCGTTCGAATGGCGCCACCCTTCATGTTAGTAAAGTTTGTTGAGCGACGATTCGCTCTTTTCAGTCTCGTGCTTTTCAGTCCGTGACTGCGTGACGAATGTGCTATCTCCATTACGAACGCTAGTTTTACCAGAACGAGCGCTCCTGTCTCATACTTGATTCTGAGCATGCGCGGTTTTTTTCACGTCGTTAAAGCATACACACTATCGTTTTTCACGTCGTTAAAAAAAACGACATGAAAAACGACGTGAAAAAAGAGAGCATGTTCGAAATTTTTAATGGCCGTTTTTCACGTCGTTAAAAATGCTCTGGAGCCTACACACGATCATTTTTAATGGCCATTTTTTTTAATGGCATTTTTAACGGCATGAAAAACGATCGTGTGTATGGGGCATTAGACTATACATAGGAGTGACTAAGAACGTGATAAAGTGTGCACTAGATCAAAACCAGTGCAAACCCAAACTATATAAAGAATGAATGAATCATATAATTATACATAAACCAAAATCATTACAGTGATAATGTGATAAATATTAATTGTGACAACTAAAATATTTAAAAGTGAGTCCAAAAGGAACGTTCATCAGCTGTAAAAAATGTGTCGTTTGCCAATATAATACATGTGGTAGAAAGTCTACAAAAGAGTTTAAATCCTCAGTGACCAACAGAGTTTACCCTATTAAACAGTTTTGTACATGTGCTACAACTCATGTTGTATATTTGCTGACCTGCCCATGTGGCAAACAGTATGTGGGTAGAACTATAAGAACGTTTTCAGCTAGAGTGTCTGAACATATTAGCAAGATAAAACTTGGGAGTATAAAACACACTGTCCCCAGACACTACCATCACCATCATGCCAGAAATCCTAGTGGTACTCAATTTTTAGTCATTGACCGGTTTGTGGCTCCGTGGAGGGGAGGAGCCACTACCAGGGGAGTATCTAGGTTAGAAACGTTCTGGATATATGAGCTCCAGACCCACCACCCACTAGGAATGAATATAGAGTGGGACATTAATTCTTTTATTAATCTGTCTTGAGTGACAGTTAATAGGGTGCGACTTCTCTTGAATATTTACATTTTCTATTGATATTGTAATTTTACATTCATAGTAACGTGTATTTATATACTATTTGTTTATATATGTTTTTTAACATATATATATAATAATTTTCATT
Source organism: Rana muscosa (assembly GCA_029206835.1). NCBI lineage: Eukaryota > Metazoa > Chordata > Amphibia > Anura > Ranidae > Rana > Rana muscosa. The sequence continues at coordinate 1,101,011,462 of CM055117.1, forward strand.
TTCATTTTTAATTCTATTTTTATTTTATTTTTATATTTGAGGCATAATCATATATGCATGGATTATGTGTTAAGATGGACTTGTGTGGCAAGAGTTTACATTGCAATATGTTTTGTGAAAGATTGGTATATTTTTCTATACACGTCTGTTTACTTACCAGTTGCAATGAGTGTTTCATTAATTTGTAGGCGACATATATATCGCTCTGACCGCTAGTAATTTAGAAAGTCATGAGGTTTGTTTATTGTGCATGTTTACAATCTCTCTGTCTGAGATGATAAAGCCAGCTATTGGCTCTGATTCGAGCCTTTATAAATCAATGCACTAGTGCTGTTTCCCTTTTCTTTCTCGTACATCACGGGACACAGAGCGACATAGTCATTACTAATGGGTTATATAGATACCGTCAGGTGCTGGCACTGGCAACTTCCAAAACCGGAAATACCCTCCCCTATATAAGCCCCTCCCATCCGGGAGCACCTCAGTTTTTTGCCAGTGTCTAAGGTGTTGGCCAAGAAGAAACATGTGTTTTTCACTGAGCTTGCGTACAGGTTCTTTTGGGCCTCAGTAAGCTATTCCGGATCCGACCAAAAAAGCTTCATAGCTAAACGGTCGGTATCCGGGCCTTGCAGAGAAGAGCAAGGTTTTGCCTGTAATGCTTCTCTTAGGAGAGCTGGACCCTGGGATCCAGAGCTCTGGTCATACCCACGACCAAGATGTTTTCTGTGCAGGGTGCTATACAGGTCCAGGGGAGTGGAATCCTTGGGAACCCGGTCCCTGAAGGTTTGATTACAATGCCTGCCGTGATAGGTGAAGTTTCGGCTTCTGTGGACCAAACAAAGTCCTGCGGCGGGGAACAGGTAAGTGGGGGCCCCCAGGAACTTGGTTCTATTGGGGGACCCCCAAGCCTAATTTGTCTTTCTGTCTGTTACCTAACGGTATTCCCGCTGATATCTGTGCATGCCTGTAACTACTAAAAAAATGTAATAATTTTAATAGTGGTCAAGAAAAAAAAAAAAAAAAAAAAATTTTTTTTATGTATATATTTAATATATTAGACTGTGGTACCTGTGTTTGTCCACTAGAGGCCGCTGTGGAACGTTTCTTTTCATCAGAGCAAGTCCAGGCAGATGGTGAGTTCTCTTATGGGAAACTGCTTCCTCTGCCATGTTGCAATGCTCGTCCATCCCCCGGCCTGCGGCAAAGAGGGGCCCTGGCTCTTGTCCCTGGTTTCCATTTTTCGAAATTAGCGCCGAAGGCGCACGTGGCCGCGCGCGTGCACGTGCCTCTATATATAGAGGTGAGCCGGGAAAGGGGGCGGAGCCTGGGGGATGACGCTCTGTGCGCGCCGCAGCGCTTCTGCGCATGTGCGGGCGTCCCAGCATGTTAAAAACCACAAAGTTGTGTTGTGAGCTGGCTATAGAGTGCAGAGACAGAGCTGGCAACATTTAAAAAAGGCATACAGCAAGCGGTTGATGCAGGCATCCCCTAGAAAGGCACATTAGTAGACACCAACTGTTTCTTATAGCAGCATTTATGCTAGACTATTGTCAGTAAGTGGTGTATTTCGGCTGGAATACCTCAGCTTTGGGCTTAGGAATAATGCCGTCTAAAAACTCCGGGACTAGAAATTCCAGGAAGCATAGGGGGTCTCCATCGGGCTCTGAGGATCTTGGGCATGCTTCGGCTGCACCAATCTCCCCTGAAGAATCAGAGGTTAGTGACCGTAGAGCACCCTCAGGAGTACCTGGTACTGTGGCTGTCCTCAGTTCACCTGCTCCTGTGTATGTAACAGAGGAGGTTTTTTCCTCAGCTCTGGGAGGGCTGGAAGAGAGATTGTCAGCATTGATCGCTGCTTCCCTGTTACAGGAAAAAAGCGCCCGATCTCCATCTCCTCCCTCAGAGTGCCTGTTAACAGAGCAACAGTCCCATACAGGGATCGACCTACCTGAAGGGGATCAGGATGAGGTTGATTCTGTTGTAGAGGAATCAACAGTGGAAGAGCCATTCTCAGCATCACATGCTGAAAGGTTATGGGTTCAGTCCCTGACTAATATGGTCCGATCAGCATTTAAAATGCCCCTTGCGGAGCCATCATCCACTTCTGTCTCCTCGTTGGGGTCGCTAAAAGCTCCCCAGACTGTTTGTTCCTTTCCGATCCATCCTTTACTGGAAGGGCTCATTTACCAGGATTGGGAGCATCCTGATAAAATATTTACTCCCCCCAAGAGATTTCCGGTGGTCTATCCCATGGAGGATAAGTTCATCAGAAAATGGAGGGTCCCTACAGTGGACGCAGCCATCTCTTGTGTGAATAAATCACTGACATGTCCAGTGGATAATGTCCAAATGTTCAAGGACCCAATAGATAAAAAATTGGAGTCCTTATTAAAATCTGCTTTTTCTACAGCAGGATTGGTGACACAACCAGCAGTGGCAGCTATTGGGGTCTGCCAAGCAGTGAAGGATCAGTTGAAGCAGGTCTTAAGGGACTTGCCAGATCAGCAGGCTCTTGCCCTAGCCGATCTACCTAGAGCCTTATGCTTTGCGGTGGACGCTATAAAGGATTCAATCCATCAGGCCTCCCGCCTTACGCTGTCTGTAGTACATATGCGCAGGCTTCTATGGCTCAAAAACTGGTCTGCTGAAGCTCCCTGTAAAAAATTGCTGGTCAGCTTCCCATTTCATGGTGAACGCTTATTTGGGGAAGACCTGGACAAATATATCCAGAGAATTTCCAGCGGTAAAAGTACACTTTTGCCGGTTAAAAATAGAGTTAGAGGTCCCTCTTTTAAGAGGCCTGCTTCTCCAGTCCCTAGGACATCGGCTGTGAAACAGTTCCGACGGCCTCCTCGGTCAAATCCCGGAGGTAAAAATCAGGGACAATTGCAGGGTAACAAGAAGCCCTGCAGCAGGAGAGGTACAAAACCTCCCCCAAAGTCAAATGCATGAAGGGTTGCCCCCACTCAATCGGGTGGGGGAAAGACTTCAGTTGTTCGCAGAGACCTGGCGGGACACGATCAGAGACAGATGGGTGCTCTCCGCAGTAAATCTGGGATACAAATTGGAGTTAAAAAACTCCCCTCCTTCCCGCTTTATAAGGTCAAACGTGCCAAGGGTTCCCCAAAGGAGAGGATCCCTCCTGTTGGCACTAGAACAATTATTGCTCCAAGCAGTAATTATAGAGGTTCCCCTGGAAGAATGGGGGTTCGGGTTTTACTCAAACCTCTTTACAGTCCCGAAGCCAAACGGGGACGTGAGGCCCATATTAAATCTAAAAGGGCTAAACAAATTCCTACATATCAGGACTTTCCGGATGGAGTCGATCCGGTCGGTGGCCACTGCCCTACAAGGGGAGGAATGGTTAGCCTCGATCGACATCAAAGATGCGTATTTGCACGTTCCCATCTTTCCAGCCCACCAAAAATTTCTACGCTTTGCGGTAGAAGGGCGCCATTTTCAGTTCAGAGCCTTACCCTTCGGTCTGGCCACAGCACCACGAGTGTTCACAAAAATTCTGGCCCCATTATTGGCCAATCTAAGAACACGAGGTGTAACGATAATGGCATATCTAGACGACTTGTTGCTGATAGACCACTCAGTGGAAAAACTAGAAGTGGTTGTTCACGAGACAATCAAGTATCTGGAATATCACGGTTGGATTATCAACCGAGACAAGTCAGCCCTAAAACCAGTCAAAAGTCTGGAATACTTGGGGCTAAGGCTGGATTCAGACCAGAGAAAAATTTTCTTGCCTCAAGAAAAGGGGTCGTCTTTGAGAGATTTGACCCACTTAGTGGGTTCAAAAAGACAGCCATCCATACGCCTGTGCATGAGGCTGCTGGGAAAAATGGTGGCATCATTCGAAGCAGTACCCTACGGTCAATTCCATTCAAGGAATTTGCAAAGGGCCATACTGTCAGCCTGGAACAAAAAAGTTCAGGCTCTGGACTTACCAATGTCCTTGTCCCCTTCCGTTCGCAAGAGCCTCCGCTGGTGGTTGGTTCCCCAGAATCTGGAAAGAGGGAAATCCTTCAGTCCGATTTCCTGGAAGGTGGTCACTACAGATGCCAGCCTTATAGGCTGGGGAGCAGTACTGGAGCAATGGTCTCTCCAGGGCAGATGGTCGGATGCGGAAAAGGCCCTGCCCATCAATCTCTTAGAGATACGAGCAGCCCGGTATGCCCTAGTAGCATGGACATCCAAACTCCAAGGGTCCCCTGTCAGAATTCAATCAGACAATGCCACAGCAGTGGCATATATCAATCGTCAGGGGGGCACCAGGAGTCGTGCAGCCCAAAGGGAAGTAAATTACATCCTGAGATGGGCAGAAAGACATGTCCCAGCCATATCTGCGGTATTCATTCCAGGAGTGGAGAATTGGAAGGCGGACTTTCTAAGTCGCCAACAATTATGCCCAGGGGAATGGTCCCTTCATCCCGAGGTTTTCCGGACAATATGTCAGCGGTGGGGAACACCGGATGTAGATCTGCTAGCATCCAGATTCAACACAAAAGTGGACAGGTTTGTCTCTTGGGCAAGGGATCCCCTAGCTTGCGGTTCGGATGCCCTAGTGTTCCCTTGGGATCAGTTCAAGCTGATATATGCATTCCCACCGCCACAATTGTTACCTCGATTACTCCGCAGAATCAGGGTAAAAAAGAAACCAGTGATTCTGGTAGCTCCAGCGTGGGCCCGAAGAGCATGGTACGCGGAGATTGTAAAAATGTCTGTGGGGAGTCCTTGGACCCTCCCACATCGTCCGGACCTGCTTTCGCAAGGACCGATATACCACCCTTCCTTACCAGCCCTAGGTTTGACGGCCTGGCTATTGAAGCCCACATTCTAAAAAAGAGAGGGCTCTCTAATGCTGTGGTATCTACCATGATCAATGCAAGGAAGCCGGTATCCAGGCAGATCTACTATAGAATCTGGAAGGCGTACATCGCCTGGTGTGAGGCCAAGAAATGGCATCCACGTAAATACGTAATAGGTAGGATTCTGGACTTCCTACAATGGGCTGTAGATAGGAAGCTTGCCTTGAGTACTATCAAGGGTCAGATTTCGGCCTTGTCAATATTTTTTCAAAGGCCCTTGGCTTCGCATTCACTAGTCAAAGCCTTTATACAAGGGGTGATGCGTATTAGTCCTCCGGTTAATATTCCCATATGTCCATGGGATCTAAACTTGGTTCTGTCGGTTCTACAGAAACAACCATTTGAACCATTACAGCATATTTCTTTGGTGCTTCTCACCAGGAAATTGATTTTTCTAGTAGCCATTTGTTCGGCTAAAAGAGTGTCGGAATTAGCCGCTATGTCCTGTAAGGAGCCATATCTGGTTATCCATAAGGATAGAGTAGTGTTACGTCCTCATCCAGCCTTTCTTCCTAAGGTGGTATCGAGGTTTCATTTGAACCAAGATGTGGTTCTTCCTTCTTTTTTCCCCAAACCTACTTCGGTAGAGGAAAAGTTATTGCATTCTTTGGATGTAGTAAGAGCAGTTAAAGCTTATCTAAAAGCCACTGCTCAGATTCGCAGAACGGATACTTTGTTTATTCTGCCGGAAGGCCCCAGAAAGGGTCAGGCAGCGTCAAAATCTACTTTAGCCAAGTGGATTCGACAGGTCATAATACAAGCCTATGGCTTGAGAAGGAGACCGCCTCCGTTCAAAGTTAGAGCGCACTCCACGAGAGCAGTTGGAACTTCATGGGCAGTGCATCACCAGGCCTCCCTGGCTCAAATCTGTAAGGCCACAACATGGTCTTCAGTACACACGTTTACTAGGTTCTACCAGGTGGACGTTAGAAGTCAGGAGGATGTCGCCTTTGGGCGCAGTGTGTTGCAGGCCGCAAAAGATCCTCATGTCTGATAGCGCTCAGCTTATGTATGGTGTATCCCCCCCCTCATTGGGCATTGCTTTAGGACATCCCATTAGTAATGACTATGTCGCTCTGTGTCCCGTGATGTACGAGAAAGAAAATAGGATTTTTATAACAGCTTACCTGTAAAATCCTTTTCTTGGAGTACATCACGGGACACAGAGCTCCCGCCCCTCTTTGGGGACACTTATTGCTTTGCTACAAAACTGAGGTGCTCCCGGATGGGAGGGGCTTATATAGGGGACGGTACTTCCGGTTTTGGAAGTTGCCAGTGCCAGCACCTGACGGTATCTATATAACCCATTAGTAATGACTATGTCGCTCTGTGTCCCGTGATGTACTCCAAGAAAAGGATTTTACAGGTAAGCTGTTATAAAAATCCTATTTTTTGGAGGCGCGGCTTTATGTCACGCCGTAATCACGCCCTGTTTACATGGCGAGATATGTTAGTTTATCCTTCCTGGTTGCGCCATGTGACGCATGACGGACGTGACGTTGCGGCTCTGCTTCCGGGCCTCACTTTTATAGCGAGGCTTGGATACATCTCTGCCACACGGCGGACGTGACGTTGCGGCGCTGCATCCAGACCTCGTTTTCATAGCGAGGCTTGGATGCCGCTCTGTGCCACAGTAAGGACGCTACAGCAGGATATGAGGTAGCGGTCCTATAGTGAGGCTTGGATATGTATGCGGCGATGTCAGTATATGTATATGTGACACGCCGCTTTCATGCATACATTCAGCCAGTGACAGTATTTTAATACTATAGTATATATAATAGTCAAATTACTCATTGACCACACAAGTAACATCAACTTCAAATTAATTTTAAACCAATTTTTCTTGATTAAAGAACCGGAAGTGATGTAATGGTGGTTCACTTCCGGGATCATAGAGGTCATTTTGTCTATTTAGTGCGATGCGTGGAGGACAGAATCCATACCCCAGATGATGACTGATTAGTCAAAACTAGTCGGGTGGATCTGTCTACACGTATCACTCTCGTTCCTGAATCTATGCCTTTTTATGCCATCTCAAATGTGAGTGTTTTCTTGTTACTCCTCTTTTTATATTAAAACATTTCCATACGGTATCAAGCTATGTGAGTTTGTTTTTCACTTTCATACGTACCAATATGGATATCAAGCCTTTGTATACACCTACGAATATGCGATCAACATACTAGATGTCCTGTTTGACTGAAGTGGAATAACAAAGCCCCTCAGACTCCAGATTATCTACAATGGGTTTGTTAACCCCCAAAGCTTTTCACGACTCGGTTGGCGTATGCCTTTCCTAGTCTGAGATTTCCGGTAAGCCTCCTTCAACTCACTCTTGGTGGCGGTTCTCACAGCATTCCTTATTTGAAATACAAGTTTTATCCTAAATGAACACTCTTTATTTATCTTTTTGGATTGATCTTCACTTCACTTTCAAGCTGATGAACGTTCCTTTTGGACTCACTTTTAAATATTTTAGTTGTCACAATTAATATTTATCACATTATCACTGTAATGATTTTGGTTTATGTATAATTATATGATTCATTCATTCTTTATATAGTTTAGGTTTGCACTGGTTTTGATCTAGTGCACACTTTATCACGTTCTTAGTCACTCCTATGTATAGTCTAACAGTGTACATAGACCAACAAAATTAGCGCTACACTTACACCCACATTTTCTTATTGCTTTGTCTACAGCAGTGTTGACGACTGTTTTTGTTCTTTTTGTTTTAATACTTATCTCAGCGCAGTATATCCTCCCCATTTTTGCACTACTTAGCCCATCACTTCTAATCGTTCCTAAATCTGCGTGTGTGTGACAGATACCTAATTAGGCCCCTTTCACATGGACGGCAAAATTGCCGCAGTAAAAAGCATGTTTTTTGTTCTTTGAAATTCAAGGCTTCAGGCAATGCGATTAGCTGCATTTGTACATTGCGATTACCTGCGTATACGTGCGTTTATTTGCGGTTGCGTTTAGCTGCGGTTAGTTATTCCCATAGCAACCTGTTTATTTATTTTTTTTGTCCCTTGGATCTAACCATGATGCATTTCGGTCCTCTGCCATCTATTTCCTGTTTCTTTGTTCACTTGCTGAGTGTGTGTTGGAGTTTAGAGGTGAGAGGAGTGATCGGTGTGTTGTGCCTGAGATTTGCAAAAATGAATGCAAATATGATGAGTTTGCTGGCGATGCTCATGTTGCTGATGATGAGGATGAAGAGGAGAAGACAGATCCAGTCTAGGTGACGTCCCCGCCGTTACTGGGTCCATCCCCTAACCTCACAGCGTCTATCAATTGGCTACTTTGCCCTCATGTTCAGTGAGCTGCGGACCCATGGGGACAAGTTCTACAATTATACTCGGATGTCCGTGGCAAGCTTCGATGAGCTGTTGGAACTCTGTAGAACACGCCTGAGCAGAACCAGGACCAACATGAGAAGAAGCATTAGTGCAGAAGAGCGGCTGCTACTTACTTTAAGGTAGGTTTTCCATATCTTGAACAGATGCTTTAAATTCATGTACATGCAGGTGTACCAATATTATTGACAATGTATGTTCTTGCATAATATATAGATATAAATATATGTGTCTTTTTTGTATTGCAGATACCTTGCCACTGGTGCCAGCTTCACCTCCCTTCATCATCAGTTCCTAATGGGAATTTCTACTGTATCGACAATAGTCCATGATACATGTCAAGTTATATGGGAAGAGCTGAAAAGCAGTGTCATGCCGGAACCAACATCCAGTCTGTGGGAGGAAATATCTGAGGAGTTTTGGGAGAAGACCAACTTCCCAAATTGCATTGGGGCTTTAGACGGGAAACATATCCGTCTCATCAAGCCACCAAACTCTGGTTCCCGTTATTTCAACTATAAAAAATATTTCTCCATTGTCCTCCTGGGGCTCAGTGATGCCAACATGCGGTTCATTGCTGTGGATGTGGGAGCTTACGGGAGTTCTGGAGATTCCAGAATTTTCCGTAATTCTATGATGGGCCAGCGATTGGAAAATAGTGAATTCAATGTGCCACAGTCAAGGCCTCTTCCTGGTACTGCTGTGCCGGACCTTCCTTTTGTTGTGCTGGGAGATGAGGCATTTGCCTTATCCACCCACCTTCTCAGGCCCTATACGAGGCATGGTCTCACTGACAGGAGGCGCATTTTTAATTACCGTCTCAGTAGAGCCCGGAGAATGGTGGAGTGCGCATTTGGCATTTGCACTGCCAAATGGCGTGCTTTGATGACAGCCATGCACCTAGAAGTGGATCATGCGGTCAATGTTGTTTTGGCATGTTGTGTTCTCCACAACTATTTGAGGGGTAAGGAGATCGTGCCCACCGAATCCCCGTTAGCGTTACCTGTTTCCGCAGAACACAGAGGTCGTGTTACTGCCACTCGTCCCACGAATCAAGCTCTACAAGTGCGTGAGGATTTCACAGATTTTTTTTTGACAGAGGATGGACAGCTCCCATGGCAATATGACCATTTGTAAAGAGATCTTTGTTACCCATGTTATATCAACCTTATATTACAGTTTAAATTTGTTCTTGAAATAAAGTAGTTGACAATTTTTTACAATTAAATTGTTTTTATTTTTATATCTTTGCCATGTTAAATAACAAAAAGGTAGAAAAAATAGACAAACCTTACAAAACATTGAATGCTTGCATGTATAGAAAACTATGTTTTCAATTCCTTAGGAATTTAGAGAATTTTTTTCTATTTTCAAGTATAAATTGACTCTGTACCCCCCCCCCCCCCTAAAATATTGAGTATTTCTAAAGTGCTGTTAACCATATGTTTGACTATATGTGGACACTGTGAGTGCAGTAAACAGCTTTGAAACATTTTTTCACAACTTTACGAACTGTTGTGTAGCGGCTGTTTGATAACAATGTCCAAATGTAAGCAAAGAATTTAAAAAGGTTTTTTAGTGCTTAAAGCTGACCATACACCTATAGATTATCTGCATAATGTCTATGATTAGATGGAATTATATTTGTCCATGTACACTGCACTGTGTAGATGGGGGGGAGGGGATCTCCCACTGGGCCAAGCTTCAGTATCTTTCTAGTCGTCCGAGTAGCAAGATATGGAAGCTTGGAACAGTGGGAGATTCTTACATCCGCACAGTTTAGCGGAGATGGAGGAATCTGTTCCACTTTTTCCATCTGAACATAGAAAAACAGAAGATAACCTATAGGTGTATGGCCAGTCTGCTGAGGCATGGCCCCATAGAGAAAGTGTCAAAACCCTAACCTTCATCACCTTAATTTTGATTTCGCCATGTATGCTGCACTGTGTAGATTGGGGGATCTCCCACTGGGCCAAGCTTCAGTATCTTTCTAGTCGGCCATGCTGGCTCTCAACCTAAACAATGCTTTGGTACTGTGAGAGCCAGCGTGGCGGAGTAGCAAGATATGGAAGCTTGGAACAGTACAGTACAGTTTCTTACATCCGTACAGTTTAGCGGATATTGAGGTAGGTATCAATAAAATTCAAGTGACAAAACATAAAAAAATTAAACAGTAATATAACAAATTAAAAGGTCAAAACTACAAGTTTTCATACACCGGATAAGGGGGACGCAGGGAAGAGTGGCTTGGTTCAGTGCCAACATCTATGGGTGATCCTGATCCTGATTGGGAAGATGAGGGTGAAGTAACTGGGTGTGGCTGCACGTGCATCCTTTGATAACCAGGATTAGGTGGGTAAGGTGTATACATCGGTGGGGGTCCTGCATAAGGATTAATGGCAGGTGTTGTGTCATGGAACTGCTGATTGGCCATTGGTCGACTCAAAGAGCCACTGGGTGAATTAAAACCCATAGCCCATGGCTGAAATTTTGGATATGGGCGTTGCTCTTTGCAAGCGGATACAATATACGTTAAATAGGTATGTATATCACCCCTGACCTCAGTGCGCTTATCAGGAGGAATCTCCCTGACTACACAAAGCAACATTCTCAAAAACATAACATCTGGGTCTGAGATATTGAGAAATTCATCATCTTTGGCCTGGTTTTGCGATTGGTTTCTCATTTCTGCTATAAAACGGTTAAAATATTCCTCAAAAGGTGTCTCTTGTTGAGTACGTTTTTGACGGCTGGTGGAAGTAGACTGTCCTCTCCTACCTACATTTGCCTGCAAATAGATCAAATATATAGATTATGCTTCTGATGTTGAGATCACACTTACATAATAATAAACATGATGCTTGCACAATTATTAAAGTCGTGTCCGAGCTTGCAACACCTTTTTTCAATAGATCAGACACAGGCACTTGTTTTAGCCCCGAAAACCTGTTGTCACTGTATTGGCAGCCAGACCACCAAAACTGTTTTTACAATGTTTCAGTTCATGAATGAAGAGAAGCCGCTGTCTTCTCTCCATTCATTTTCAGCGCAGCGGAGGCTGCTGAGAAAGGGACTGGGGAATCTGTGTCCTTAGTCCCATTCCCTGTCTCAAAGGGGAGATGTCAGAGGTCTGTTAAGAGAGAGGGCTGATAAAAAAAAAGAATAAAATAAAAATTAATTGTAAAAAAATACAAAAACTAAAAGAAAACACACACTGACACTGCCCCCCCCCCCCCATTAAAAAATGAAAGCATTGTAAAAACAAAAATTGTAAAAACCATCATTGTGACGTTTTGAAAGTACATACCACAGGTTCTTCAGTGGATGGTTGATATTCTTGGGATGAAAGTGACTCTGAATTGGTTTCTTGACTGGTGTCTGCGTCATCTGGTGACGAACTTTCACGTCTTGCGCTTGCTCTCTCAGGAACACTTGACAAAGTTCTAATAATAACAAAATTACAAGTTTAACCACTTCCCGCCCAAGGACGTCATATGACGTCCTGGACTTTCAGTGGGGATATCTGAATGATGCCTGCAGCTAGAGGCATCATTCAGATATCCATCTTTTCAGCCGGCGATTCTGTGCACCATAAGAATGATCATAGCGGCGAAATAGTTTCGCCGCTTGATCGTTCTTATAGGCGGTGGGAGGGGATGCCCCCCCCCCTCCCGCCGCCACCCGGTGCTTCTCCGGGCTCTCCCGTGCGATCGGGGACCCGGAGAAACGATCTGCCGGCGCCGGATGGAAGGCATAGAGATGATGACCGTCGGAGGCCCGGGTGCGATAAGATGACGTCACGCCCGGGTCCTCAAATGTAAACAAAGCCGCCATTGCGGCTGTAAGTATGAGATCAGTGAAATTTTTTCACCGATCTCATGCTTTCTAGCCTGGAGGAGAGATGTGGGGTCTTATTGACCCCGCATCTCTCAATAAAGAGGACCTGTCACACACATTCCTATTACAAGGGATGTTTACATTCCTTGTAATAGGAATAAAAGTGATCAAAAAATAATAATTAAAAAAAAAAGTGTAAAAATAAAAAAAATTAAGTAAAATAAAAAATAAAATAATAAATATTTTTTTCTAAAACGCCCCTGTCCCCAGTAGCTCGCGCTCAGAAGCGAACACACACGCAAGTCCCGCCCACATATGTAAACGCCGTTCAAACCACACATGTGAGGTATCGCCGCGTGCGTTAAAGCGCCAGCAACAATTCTAGCACTAGACCTCCTCTGTAACTCTAAACTGGTAACCTGTAAAAAAAAAAAAAGCGACGCCTATGGAGATTTTTAAGTACTGAAGTTTGGCGCCATTCCATGAGTGTGCGCAATTTTAAAGCGTGACATGTTAGGTATCTATTTACTCGGCGTAACATAATCTTTCACATTATACAAAAAAATTTGGCTAACTTTACTGTTTTGTTATTTTTTAATTCATTAAACCGTTTTTTCCCCCAAAAAAAGGCGTTTTAAAAATTATTGCGCAAATACCGTGCGAGATAAAAAGTTGCAATGACCGCCATTTTATTCCCTAGGGTGTCTGCTAAAAAAACATATATAGTGTTTGGGGGTTCTGAGTAATTTTCTAGCAAAAAAATTATGATTTTTGCATGTAGGAGAGGAGTGCCAGAATAGGCCCGGTAAGGAAGTGGTTAAAAATAACATGAATACTGTCATGTGTACACTACAGAATAGCCCTCTATATAGAGCAGGGTGGGTTTAGACACCTTTCACACTGGAGCGGTGACGCAACCAAAAATCCTGATAGCAGCATCCTTGGAGTGGTGAAGGAGCGGTGTGTATACTGCTCCTACACCTCTCCAGCCCTCTCAAATCATTAGGACAGTGCGGCTATACTGCCCACAAATTTGTTAAAAGTAAAATATATAATATATATACTTACGAGCGCATCTCGGTGGTGCGCCTCAAAAAAGACAAAGCCTCTGCATGGGGGTTAGCCCTGCGACGAGTTGAGGGTGCTCCGCTTCTCTCCGCAGACTTCTCTTCATTAACTTCTTTCTTGTACCGGTCACGTAGGGACCTCCAACGTGTATAAACCTCTTTTCCTGCAATATATATATATCAAACATAACGCATGTTAGGAAAAGTCGAGAGAGATCTGCTCACCCCCCCCCCCCCACCCTAGAAAAAACGTAAGGGAAGACACCAACCATTTAATTTCCCATTTTCAAATTAGGTTTGTTTGCAGCATTGCACAATTGTCAGTGACGCAGTGCTGGATCGCTAAAAAATGGCCTGGTCATTTAGGGGGTAAATCTTCTGTTTGTGGTTATTATGGGAAACAGCTATGATGCATGTGTACCCTGCTTCATAGACACAACAAACATTGCACTCACCTCGGTTATCCTGCTCAGTGGCAGACATATTGTCCCAGTTCGGTGTGACAAATTTGTATACTTCCTCCCACTTGGATCTCTTCAACACTCGATCGGCATATCCTGGGCATTCTGAGTCCCATAACTCTGGTCGGGAATGCACAAGGGATATTATGGCCTCATGTGATATATCTCGCGCCGCCATGCTGCCTTCTCCTCTTTCCAATATCCCTCTGAACTTCCTGTGTCATTTCCCAGGTACACCTACTGGTTATGATGCGCTTCCGGGTGATTTTCTTTTTCTCACGCTGCTATCCACAGCTGACTCAAAAGACTGCGATTAAATGCGGTTGTTTGCAGATAGCTGCGCTACATCGCACCTGGACGCATTCAATTCTATTTTTTCTATTCGCATGGAACCGCATGTAACGAAATCGCAGCTAAACGCTGTGTGTGTGTGAATGGGGCCATAGGAAAGCGTTGTGTGCTTTTAGCTGCGGTAGAAAAATAGAAAATCCGCAGCTAAAAGCACCATTCTATCCGTCCGTGTGAAAGGGGCCTTAGAATACAGATCGATTAACCTTTGGTTTTAAATGACCGTTTATATTTATGACTGGTCGATCATATTTCTGGTTGTTTATTTTCCAGTTAATCACAAGTGCAGAACAATAGTCTGGGTGTGTTCAATATTTTTTGTCACTGATGGATCGCTTGTTTGAGGTCATTTAAATCCAGATCGATCACAGATCATTCTCTATGTATAGACCAGTTCGCATGGAATTGACCTTAACAAAAAAAAGTAAATTTATCATTCTTTGTTATTTAACTCTTAAGACTTGATATTTGGATGTTTCATTTATAAAATGGCGATCACGAATCCTTTAAGTGAAATATCCGTCATCCTTGTTTTACTGTACACTTCTGTCTCCCTCATATGTCACATGTCTGGATATGTCCAGCGGAGGGGGGCTCAGTGTTTCTGCCAGCACCGATGGATCAATGAAGGTCTGGCAGACCAATAATGGAGAGACCAGGGTAAGGAACAGGCATCACCTGTTGGAATTGGGCTAAATTGAAGCAATGTAGAGCTTGGTGTTCTTCCTTAATATGGATTTGGAAGTCCCATCATTCCTGCCGTAGCATGCTGGTATTTGTAAATGTGTTGCAGCTGGACTCAGTGGCGGTGCGTCCATAGAGGGCGCAGAAGCGCCGCCCCCTCTCGCTCCTGCACCGCCACTGAAAAACAATACATAGATTCATGCATTGCATGAATCTATGTATTGTCGCCGCTGCCGCCCACTATTCAGATGGCCGGCCCCCTGGCGAGCGCCGGCCATCTGAATAACGGCAGCTGGTTGGCTGTGGAAGTGTCTATCAGAGCCAGCGGCTCTGATAGGCTTTCCGATTGCAGCCTGAGGGCTGTAATCGGCTTCCAAATAGTTAACCAGGAGACGCACGGGGGTGCGTTCCTTGGTTAACACTGACACGCATCTCAGCCAATCAGGTTTACCGGTAGCCTGATTGGCTGAAGCGACATCGAGGGCGGGACTACATCGAGGGATCGTGGTGGAGGATCCGAGGATGGCTGACCAAGAAAGGTAAGTGCCAGGCGGGGGGGGGGGGCAAACTGGCGGCAATTGATGGGCAAACTGGCGGCAATTGATGGGCACAGCGGCGACAATGGCATGGTACAGTGGCTGCGTTTGGCATGGCACAGTGGCGACAATTGATGGTCACAGTGGCGACTATGGCATGGCACAGTGGCTGCGTTTGGCATGGCACAGTGGCGACAATTGATGGGCACAGTGGCTGCGTTTTGATGGCAGGGCACAGTGGCTGCGTTTTGATGGCAGGGCACAGTGGCTGCGTTTGATGGCATGGCACAGTGGCGACAATTTTATGGCACAGTGGCTGCATTTGATGGGCACAGTGGCGGCAATTGATGGGCACAGTGGCGGCAATTGATGGGCACAGTGGCGGCAATTGATGTTTTTTGTTTGCGCTCCCCCAAAAATTTTGAGCACCAGCCACCGCTGCAGCTGGTGAGCCCTAAGTTACCTACAGATATTGACGGGTAAACCTATATTAGAGCTGCACGATTCTGGCCAAAATAAAATTCACAATTTTTTTTTTGGTTTACAGGTGCTACAGCGCTAAAAAAAAGGGCCTGTAAAGAGCCTCTCCTATTACTCCAAGGTGAAAGCCCAAGGGCTTTCACACTGGAGCGGTGCGCTGACAGGACGGTAAAAAAAGTCCTGCAAGCTGCATCTTTGCAGCGCTGTAGGAGCGGTGTGTTTACCGCTCTTAAGGTACCACTGTCCATTGAAATCAATAGGCAGTGCCGCCAGACTAGAGGGTTAAAAGGGCCCTGCTAGCGGCCGAAAAGCGCCGCAAAAAAGACGGTAAAGCGCCACTAAATATAGCGCCGTTTTACCGCTGATGCCTCGGTGTGAAAGCAGCCTTAAGATCACGATTCTCGCAGCTTAACATAATCTTTCATATTATACAAAAAAATTGGGCTAACTTTACTGTTAGTTTTTTTTTTCATTAGTATTTGGGTCCAACAAAGTCGACCAAGTGACAAAGTCCTTTCTTGTATAAGAGAGGTATGGTCTCCAGAGAGAGAGATATCATTTTGCCCCCTTGTACAAATCATTAGTAAGACCTCATCTGGAATATGCAGTTCAGTTTTGGGCCCCAGTTCTCAAAAAGGATATCGGGAACTGGAGAAAGTGCAGAGAAGGGCAACCAAACTGATAAGAGGCATGGAGGAGCTCAGCTATGAGGAGAGATTAGAGGAACTGAGTTTATTCTCTCTTGAGAAGAGGAGATTAAGGGGGGATATGATCAACATGTACAAATATATAAGGGGTCCATATTGTGAACTTGGTGTTGAGTTATTCACTTTACGGTCAACACAAAGGATAAGGGGGCACTCTTTAGGTCTAGAGGAAAAGAGATTTCACCTCCAAATACGGAAAGGTTTCCTCACAGTAAGAGCTGTGAAAATGTGGAATAGACTCCCTGCAGAGGTGGTTCTGGCCAGCTCAGTAGATTGCTTTAAGAAAGGCCTGGATTCTTTCTTAAATGTACATAATATAACTGGGTACTGACATTTAGGCCTCATGCCCACGGGCGTTTTTTCAGCCGCGTTTTTGAGCGTTTTTTACAGCTTAAAAACGCCTGTCCATGTTAGTCTATAGCTTCATGCCCACCTAGGCGTTTTTGAGCTGTAAAGAGCATAGGCGTTTGTAAGCTGTAAAAAAAACCCAGGGCCAGTGCGTTCCTCAGCGTCAGAATTAGGCAGGAAAAAACGCGAGCGTCAAAAAACGCGCAAAAACGCGCACTAACGCGCAAAAAACGCGCACTAACGCGCGGTCGCGTTTTTAGCTCCGACGTTTTTTTTTTTTTTTTTTTTTAAAAGAAAAAAAAAAAAAAAATAATAATATTTACAATAACATGGACAGGCGTTTTTAAGCTGCAAAAAACGCAGCTGTAAAAACGCCAGTGGGCATGAGGCCTTATAGGTAAAGTTGATCCGGGGAATATCCGATTGCCTCTCGGGGGATCAGGAAGGAATTTTTTCCCCTGCTGTAGCAAATTGGATCATGCACTGCTGGGGTTTTTCGCTTTCCTCTGGATCAACTGTGGGTATAGAATTGGGTATATGGGATTGTATGATATTATTTTTTTTATGGTTGAACTAGATGGACTTTTTTTCAACCTGACTAACTATGTAATTATAAAGTATGTAAAAAAAAAAAATATTAGCATTTTGATGAGGGAGGGAGGAACCAGGAAAAGCTAATTATAAGCATCCTAAAATGCAGCTTTATTGAAACTGCTCCCCCCCCCCCCCCAGCCGAGTCTGCATATCAATCTGATGCCGCCACTTTCCGCCATTCGATTTTCCTCTTTTTTTGATTTGTTCACTTCTCAAGGTACTCGTGTGTGTATAGATTTGACATAACAGGGGTCTGCTCTTCCTCCAGAGAGTCCTGGAAGGTCACTTCTTTGATGTCAATTGCTGCACGTTCTTCCCATCCGGTATGGTAGTGCTGAGCGGCGGGATGGACGCTCAGGTGAAGGTCTGGTCGGTGGAAAATGCCGGCTGCCCCGTCACATTCAAAGGACACAAAGCAGGTGAGATGAAAGCCAAATACACAACAGATCACACAGTTTGGGTTATCATGGTAACATTTACCTGAGGGTAATTTGTTTTATGGGAATTGTGCCTATTCTTCTATTAATGGTTTTGTATGGGTCTTAAATAAAAAAAAATCAGCATGATCAGTTTGTGACATTAAAGCATCACATGACATTGGTGACAAAAATATGTTGAGCCTTTTGGCACAGAAACCCCCCACAAACACCTGCACCGGGTTTCAGAAGCCAAATCCAGACATTGCTCACCCGGTGTAAGAGAATTCCTCTGCTTTTGCAGGAGTCTTGGATCTGGCGATAGTGGACCGTGGGAGGAATGTCGTGTCCTGCTCACGGGATGGAACGGCCCGGCTCTGGGATTGTGGGAAATCGTCATGCCTTGGCGTTGTGGCAGATTGTGGCGTTCCCATTAATGGAATATCTCTCGGCGTCGCAGACAATACAGTTAATCTTGGGGCGCCAGAGACAACACCCAGTAAGTGTAATTTTATTTATTTTTTCGTTTCAGATCTGCATAAGGGAACATACACTATATTACCAAAAGTATTGGGACGCCTGACAGATGAACTTTAAAGGATATCTAAAGGTTTGTTTTTAGAAATAAACATATCATACTTGTCCCAGATTTACTGTATGGGTAAAGCTACTTTATACTAAACCGATAGCACGACTTAAGGTAAATAATATTATCATAGATCCATTTGAGATCGCCAGAGGTACTCGGCAGGGGTGCCCATTGTTGACCCTGCTGTTTGCCCTCGCTATAGAACCACTGGCAGCAGTCCTGGGGGCGGATGCGGGAATCGGAGGGTGTAGAATCAATGATGGGGATGAAAAAACATCAGTATATTCGGGTTTTAAGGTAAATTGGAATAAATCCGTGATCCTCCCACTTAACCCCGAGTATAACCCTATGATGCCTCCAGAAATCCCCCTAAGGGTGGTTTCCGAATTTCGCTATCTGGGGGTTGAGACTCAGCTGCCATTAAACAAGTATATTGCTAATAATCTGTCTCCCCTAGTATTAAGACTGAGGGAAAATCTCCAAACATGGCGCAAACTGCCTCTCAATCTATTGGGCAGGATAAATATTTATAAGATGATTTACCTCCCCAGGTTTTTATATCTGCTGTGGCATGCACCGGTGTATATTGCTAAGAAAGTGTTTCAAGAAATCAATACGATACTTCTGTAATTTCTTTGGGGAGCCAAGACAGCGAGAGTATCTCTAGACACACTGTACCTCCCGATACGTGTGGGGGGGCTGGCACTGCCGGATCTGCAATGCTACTATCTGGCGGCCCAGTCAACGCATGTGCACTGGTGGGGCTTCCCAAAACTGGATATCGCCTCTGTGGCAACCCAGGCAGCTCAGGTTCATTCATGCAAGGCATTAATTAACATTTTATATAAAAATGGCCCCTACCCTGCACAGGGTGCTGACATACTAAAGCTATCCTACAAGATATTCCATATATGCAACGCAAAAATAGGAGGAACTAGCCTTTCCATTTTACCTAACGCTCCATCATGGCACAACCCCCAGCTGGGTGAAATTTTCAAGATCCCGGACGGGGTGTGTTGGGCGACATATGGGATCAAGTATGCACATCAACTGTTTAGAGACGGACTATTTAGAACATTTACAGACCAGAATATAAGATACCCAACACATTCTTCTTCAGGTACCTACAACTGCGGCATGCAGTACACGCACAATACGGTAGGGGGGAGGTGGTACTTACTTCATCGACCCTAGAACGGATGATAGCGGATGAGGACCACTCAAAGCTCATATCTAGATATTATTTTACTCTGCCGACGTCTTCCTCAGTTAGGATGGACAGGGTGGCTGCACAATGGAAGGCGGACATCCCGTCTATCACGGAGGAGTCTTGGAGTGAAGTCTTGGATGCAATGCTACCGTCGCTGATTTCAGCCAGGAACAAGCGTTTGCAATTCAATTACCTCCACAGAATATACTACACCCCACAACGGCTTCAGAAAATGGGAAGGTTGGACTCACGGGATTGCTATAGATGTAAGGGAGTAGTGGGTGACTTTTTCCACATGATATGGCAGTGCCCATTGATAGCTAAATTTTGGAAAGCAATCCTTCAATATCTGGAAGATGCCTTGGCTCTTCGCAACATTTACTCCCCGGCCAGATGCCTCTTGGGTAATCTGGAGGAGGCAAGCATATCCACGTCTCAGAAGACACTACTTAGAATACTCTTTTGTTATGCTAAAAAAGCGATTGCTCTTAGATGGAAGGATCCTATTCCACCATCTCTGCAAAACTGGATAGACCTGGTGAACAACTCACTCCCAATGTATAAACTTACTTATGCAGCCAGAGGCATCTCCAAAAAATGTGATAAAGTATGGGCAGGATGGTTGAAATATACCTCAGGAGATGATAGAATAAAGGAAGGGAGGGGGTGATGGGATACTGAGGATTTGATGGTGAAATTGAACTCAAAAACAATGACCGACTTCGAGTTTTATATATGTGATTGATGGAGGTGTGATAGGGAGGGGAAGTGGGGAAATAAAAAGTACTCCCCTGACCATGCAATGACTTGCGATAGACGTATTTATTGGTCGGACGTCACGGACAATATGGGCAAATACATATTGTTGTGGAGAATTTTATGAAGATGTATTTAATATGTATTGTCATAGTGTCACCCAGTGTTAGTACTTCCGCAACCTGCTCTAAAGAGCTGACTGGGGCAGTCTGAGGCTGGTTGAATCCCGTCTGATAGGGGAAAACATCTTGAGGTTGGAGTGTGATGTTTGCAGCGTGCGGATATGCTCGCTGACGAGGGGCCCTCTGTGCATTAGCACGGACGATCGTTGAGGAGGGGGTATGCTCGCTCTGTAACGACATCATTGGTTATAGGCAGATGCGTGCTCTTGTCTCGGCATTGTGTTCATCAACATTGATCGGGAGTCGTAGAGCGCATCTGCAGATAGCCTCCCACAAGCCATAATAGTATAATCTGAATATGCGTTATTCTATGGAATAGCGTAGAATAAGGATTCCTATCAGCGGTAATATGAGAGCTTGTGAGTGTTGTCAAAGTCAGGGAGAGCGTCCATGTTTTAAAGCAATACGGCTTTGTTTGCTGGGAGCATACACGCTTTCCCTGCCAGGACACGCCCATAAGACTTTAGCCATCATGTTATTGTATTATTATTGTATTATTGTATTGAATTGTATCCTTTAAGCTATATTTCTTGTGTGGTATTCATGTACTGGATTGTATGGGACAGGGCTTGACAAATTTGCTTGGAATCTAGGAGCCAGCTAAAAAAGTTAGGAGCCAGGAACGCGCCCTGTCCTGCTGAGCTTGCGCGCAGAAGCGAACGCATACGTGAGTAGCGCCCGCATATGAAAGCAGTGTTCAAACCACACGTGAGGTATCGCCGCGATCGGTAGAGCGAGAGCAATAATTCTAGCCATAGACCTCCTCTGTAACTCAAAACATGCAACCTGTAGAATTTTTTAAACGTCGCCTATGGAGATTTTAAAAGGGTAAAAGTTAGTCGCCATTCCACGAGCGGACGCAATTTTGAAGCGTGACATGTTGGGTATCAATTTACTCAGCGTAAAATTATCTTTCACAATATAAAAAAAAAACTGGGCTAACTTTACTGTTGTCTTATTTTTTATTAAAAAAAAGTGTATTTTTTCCCAAAAAAGTGCGCTTGTAAGACCGCTGCGCAAATACGGTGTGACAGAAAGTATTGCAACGACCGCCATTTTATTCTCTGGGGTGTTAGAATAAAAAATATATATAATGTTTGGGGGTTCTAATTAGAGGGAAGGAGATGGCAGTGAAAACAGACAGGGAAACTCCATTAGCATTGCTGGTTGTCATACCAACGGCCACCACAAGATGGCGCTAGACCACAGAAGGAAGCATAGGCCTGCAGAAGGCCGCAAAGCCGCGGCCTCAATTACCGGCCGGCGCGGCCCGACGCGATCCCGCGGCGCGGGGGGCACGGAGACACAGCATACCCCAGCTGTGCTGCCCCAGGCGCCAAGTCGCTAATTTTAGTCGCAATGGCGACCTGGCGCCCGGGTTTTGTTGAGCCCTGGTATGGGACATCTTGTTGGAAGGATGTCCTTGTATGGTCATTTGCTGGGAGGAGGTCACATTCTGCGATGACCACTCCCCATGGAGGTCACATGCTTTGGAGTTTAATAAAAGCCTTTGATGGGCGTCGGCTTGGGAGAGTTTGCTGAGATGTCTTGATGATAAGACCAGTCTGGTGGTGCTTCCTTCTTGGGAATGAATGGCAAAGGGAATGAATGGTGAGTGAATTTTAGCCTAAAGATAGCATTATTGCAATAAGACGAACTGTGCTTATTTAGCAAAAGGCAAAGATGGCTGTGTGCTCTGCAAACAACCAATCTTGCCACTACAGATTGTTATGTTTATGTTATGCAGTTGGAATGTTAAGATTGTAACAGTTATATACACATACTGAAAAAAAGTGGATGTTTGTTAATATTGAAAATTATTGAAAAATAATTTGAATAAAATTTACCCTTAAAAAAACATATCATACTTGCCTCCTCTGTGCAGCTGGTATTGCACAGAGTGGCCCCAATCTTCCTCTTCTGGGGTCCCTCAACGGCGCTCCTCCTCTTCTTGAGTGCTCCCTTTGAGAGCCGATCTCCCTCGGGGCACTCATGCGGGTGCGCTCCCATGTCCTACTGCTGCGCCTATTGACACAGACAGCAGGACTCGGCCCCGCCCCCTGGCTCCCGTGTCATTGGATTTGATTGACAGCAGCGGGAGCCAATGGCTGTGCTGCTTTCAATTTATCAGGACCCAAAACACTGGCTGGAGCTGGTGTGCTCGTCCCCGTCGCTGGAAAGACCGGGTTCAGGTAAGTAAAAGGGGGGCTCTGGGGGACGGCGGCATTACAGGAGTTTTTTCACCTTAGTACATAGAATGCATTAAGGTGAAAAACCTTGAGGGCTTACAACCCCTTTAAGGGCATCCCAGTCTTAGTCCGTAGTGTTCAATATTAAGTTGGCCCACCCTTGGCAGCTATAACAGCTTCAACTCATCTGGGAAGGCTGTCCACAAGGTTTAGGAGTGTGTGCAGGGCGCCCTGATAAGACGGTGCAACTGGTCCTGTTGTACTGGGCCCGGGCTCCATCAGCTCAGCAGAGGGGGCCCGGGTAGCTTTATAGTTCAGTTCTGCCATTTAAAAAAAAAATATTGCTTACTAAACTACACCCCCCCCTTTCCTACTTGATTAGGGGGGTATATAATTATATTTTCCTGGGCCCCATCAGTTTGACACAGGGACCCAGGAGGTGAGAGCAGGGGAAGGACTTTTTTTTTTCTTTTTTGGGTGCAGAGGTATACAATTCAGCGCCGCAAGTGGCGCTGCTCACTTGTAGGATGCCTACTGCCTCTTCTGACGGAGCGATCTCAGTAAACGTGCTCCGCTCCCTCAGCCAGGTGCGGAGACTGATGTGGGACGGCTGGCAGGGAGCAGAAAGTCTAACCACGGCGGTGGGTGGCGGCGTGGCTGCACTATGAGTTGCACTAATACTTCTTTAGAGTCCACAAAATCCTCACTGTGCTTATGATAATCAGAATTATGGTAGCCACACGGCACAGCAGGTGCTGTATGGCTCTGTCACAGTGTCACATGGCTTTTGAGTGCTGACTTTTCTAACTTTTATGGTTGTACTGTGTGTGTGTGGTACAGACTGTAACACAGTACAGCCATAACAAAGTCAGAACCTGTAACGGATCCCCGTCACAATCCACTTGAGTGCTTCCGTCAGTACACTGCTTCCTCCAGTCTGGGCCTTCAGATCTCAAATATTACAGCCATATATTGTAACCAAGAACCAGACGGGAGTAGCTCGGTTACAAACTGAACATGGAACTGTTTATTGAAACACATGTAACAACAGATGTCTCATGGACAATGCCCCCTCCCTGGGATTCAGGGCGGGGTAAACTTTCCAATCAGCAATAAGGAATACACAGGTATTCAACATTTGAACAATAGACCAACTTATCAGCAGCTGTTGGAGGAATCCCCACCTCCCCTCTCTGCCCTGCCCCCGGTTTACATGCTAGGAACACAAATGCAAATATCCATCAGCTGTGCTGTCCTCGGGCCTTTCCGTGCATTTCCGAACGCTACAGATCAGCTGAGATAAGCGACGTTCGACTCTGGCGCCCCCCACGATTTTTAAAAATACAGTGCTCGTATTGCAAAACGCTCGTTAACTGCGTTACTCGTAATCCGAGGTTCCACTGTATTGCAGTGTGTGATCAGACTGGGGTTCTCGGTGACCCTGTGCCCCAAATGGACACAGAGTGACTTAAACATAGGAGTGGGTGGGGAAGCTGGACCACGAGCCCCCCACCCAAAGTGACTCCCGTCACAGAACCCAATAGCAATATGACGCTGTGACAGATCCATACAGCACCTGCCTGTGTGGCTATCATATTTCTGATTGTCATAAGCACAGCGAGATGCTACTTTACACTGAGCTTTGTTTTTAACTGTCTCCCCACCCACTCCCCTTTAACCCCCTTATGCCCAAGAAAACCCATATGTGCGGCAGTATGGTTGCGGAGTTACTTCTGCATCACGATAATATGTGCGGAATTGTATAGAACATAAAAATCAATAATGACATATGAAAAATTGGTTGAATATGCTCCATGGTTGTGCACCGTTGTGTGTGTGTATTTGCTGCCCAACCCCCAACCACTCCCCTTTAACCCCTTTATGCCCAAGGAACCCATATGTGTGGCCGCAGAAAGCTGGGCGTCAACGCCCACGCAGCACACGTATGCGTCGCTGGGTGGGCAATGTACTTTGTTTCGAGGTGGGGTCGAGGGCGGGGTTGAAAAGGGGGACCCCGTCAGGTGGACTACACGGGGCCCCGCAATTTCTAACAGCGGCCCTGAGTGTGTCTATGGAAGTGTTTTGACCATTCTTCCAGAAGTGCATTTGTGAGGTCAGGCACCGATGTGGACAAGAAGGCCTGGCTCGCAGTCTTGGAGCAGGTAAGTATAACATGTTTGTTATTTTAAAAAAAATTAGGTTTACAATCACTTTAACACACACTTTGTCCCCTGTGTAGCTGCTTTAAAAAAGACCGAGCCTGGCCTCAGCAAAGGTCGCTGCCTGGCAGTCACAGTGGAAAGACACACTTCCTTCCACAGACTTTAAAGGGGTTGTAAGGGTTAATTTTTATTTTATTTTTTAAATAACAAACATATCATACTTACCGCCACTGTGCAGTTAGTTTTGCACAGAGTGGCCCCGAACCTCGTCTTCTGGGGTCCCTCAGCGGCTGTCTCGGCTCCTCCCCACAAGAGCTAACCCCCCTCTGGGAAGCGCTCTCCCAAGGGGGTTAGCTTGTGGGCGCGCTCCCGTGTGATACAGTGGCGGCCATAGCCGCCAAGTGTATCACTCGGCCCCACCCCCTGGCACGCCGCGTCATTGATTTGATTGACAGCAGGGGGGTGGCAATGGCTGCGCTGCTATCAATCTCTAATGAAAAGCCAAGAAGCCCGGCCGAGAACCCAGCACATTCACGACGTGGGACTTTCGAGGGCTGAGGTAAGTAAACGGGGGGGGGGGGGGGGGGTCTGGGGGGCTTGTAAGCATCGGATGTTTTTTCATAGGATGCATTAAGGTGAAAAAACGTGAAGCTTTACAACCCCTTTTAAGGCTGGGTTCACATATGAACCGCATGCGGCTCACAGCAGGGATCCGGTGCTTCCTGGTTCACCGTTTTTTAGGCTGAATTCAGACCTGAAACGGACCGAAAGACACACAGCGTTTTTTTGCAAAATGCACTGGACCCGCCGCGGAGATATGTGAACCGACTCCGTAGAGAGCCGGTTAAAATCTCCTGCTATTGCGAATTGTATGTGGGAATCCCTCATCCAATGAACAATGGTGTGAACCCGGCCTAAAAGACCCCAGGGGGCACAGGCTGGAGCAGGGAGGAAGAGATTTTGCATTGGCCATTGCTGTGCAGCCAGTGTAACCCTGGATGGCCATGCAGGGAAGAGGTTGTGTAGGGGTCTGCTTTTACCTCCTAACTGCATGCCAGCCATGCATACTGCTGAGATGTGCGAGAGTCAGCAGCTTTGATCTGTCAGCTATATATAGGGAAAGCAAAGCTTGGGTCTATGAAAAAGTTCATGGGGGCAGGGTAGGGGCTCTGAGATCTGGGGAGAGGACAGGACTGCAGAGAGCCCCTCTCTCTACAAAGTATTTTAAAGGTTAATACAAATAGATAAATTGTCTTTTTAATGTGTTGCAGGTGACAGATAGATGAGTACAGAAGGGAAGCTGCTGCTGTTGGCACGGAAAGATAAGAAGTTGGAGGGCGTCAGTCTGCACAGCCGCCAGTCTGTAAGCGCCTCTTCTGTTGGTTTAATAACAAACATTGATTTGTATGACCAAATCATTTTATATCTTTTTATTATGGTTTGTTGAACCACATTTGATGAAAGGTTGTGCAAAGTCCCGCTTTCTTGTAGAGCTGAGAGAAGTATATAGTATCTCACAAAAGTAAGTACACCCCTTACATTTTTATAAATATTTCCTTCTATCTTTTCATGTGACAAAACTGAAGAAATGACACTTTGCTACAATGTAAAGTAGTGAGTGCACAGCTTGTATAACAGTGTAAATTTTCTGTCCCCTCAAAATAACTCAACACACAGCCATTAATGTCTAAACTGCTGGCAACAAAAGAGAGGACACCCCTAAGTGAAAATTTCCAAATTGGGCCCAAAGTTTCAATATTTTGTGTGGCCACCATTATTTTCCAGCACCGCCTTAACCCTCTTGGGCATGGAGGTCACCAGAGCTTCACAGGTTGCCACTGGAGTCCTCTTCCCCTCCTCCATGACGACGTCACAGAGCTGGTGGATGTTAGAGACCTTGCGCTCCTCCATCTTCCGTTTGAGGATGTCCCACAGATGTTCAATAGGGTTTAGGTCTGGAGACATGCTTGGCCAGTCCATCACCTTTACCCTCAGCTTCTTTAGCAAGGCAGTGGTCATCTTGGAGGTATGTTTGGGGACGTTATCATGTTGGAATACTGCCCTGCAGCCCAGTCTCCGAAGGGAGGGGATCATACTCTGCTTCAGTATGTCACAGTACATGTTGGCATTCATGGTTCCCTTAATGATCTGTAGCTCCCCAGAGTCAGCAGCACTCATGTACTCCTCACCTGGTTGCCGCCACACACGCTTGTCACCATCTGAACCAAATAAGTTTATCTTGGTTTCATCAGACCACAGGACTTGGTTCCAGTAATCCATGTCCTTAGTCTGCTTGTCTTCAGCAAACTGTTTCCAGGCTTTCTTGTGCATCATCTTTAGAAGAGGCTTCCTTCTGGGACGACAGCCATGCAGACCAATTTGATGCAGTGTGCGGCGTATGGTCTGAGCACTGACAGGCTGACCCCCCACCCCTTCAATCTCTGCAGCAATGCTGGCAGCACTCATACGTCTATTTCCCAAAGACAACCTCTGGATATGACGCTGAGCATGTGCACTCAACTTCTTTGGTTGACCATGGTGAGGCCTGTTCTGAGGGGAACCTGTCCTGTTAAACCGCTGTATGGTCTTGGCCACCGTGCTGCAGCTCAGTTTCAGGGTCTTGGCAATCTTCTTATAGCCTATGCCATCTTTATGTAGAGCAACAATTCTTTTTTTCAGATCCTCAGAGAGTTATTTGCCATGAGGTGCCATGTTGAACTTCCAGTGACCAGTATGAGAGAGTGAGAGCGATAACACCAAATTTAACACACCTGCTCCCCAATCACACCTGAGACCCTGTAACACTAACGAGTCACATGACCCAGGGGAGAGAAAATGGCTAATGGCCCAATTTGGACATTTTCACTTAGGGGTGTACTCACTTTTGTTGCCAGTGGTTTAGACATTAATGGCTGTGTGTTGAGTTATTTTGAGGGGACAGAAAATTTACACAGTTATACAAGCTGTACACTCACTACTTTATATTGTAGCAAAGTGTCATTCCTTCAGTGTTGTCACATGAAAATATAGAAGAAAATATTTACACAAATGTGAGGGGTGTACTTACTTTTGTGAGATACTGTAAAATGGCTCATAGAAGCAAAGCTGCATAGGATGCCGTCTTGTGGAAAAGTGAGTACACCACTCCAAATCCATTAAGGGCTGCTTCACACCACAAAAAACGCACTCCAGATCTGCTCCAGATGCGTTTCTGCATGCGCCTTTTAACACGTTTTTTGCATTTTACTGCTTTCCAGTGCAGGAAAAATGCAGCATGTTTTACACTTTATTTTTTTTTTTACTGGAACTGACCACACCGGTATGAACTATGCCACTGGAAACCATACAACCTACTTTCCATGTGTTTTTGATGCAAAAAAAAAACGCACTGGACTGCATGTGATGTGAACTGGCCCTAAATCAAAGTGGTAGTAAAGGTGTTTTTTTTAATTTAATTTATACCTACAGGTAAGTCTATAATAAGGCCTACCTGTAGGTACAGTAAATATCTCCTAAACCTGCTCTGTATAGGAGAGATTTACTTTAGCAATGGCAGTGATGTCACCAGCGCTTGCGCACTGTGCTTCGTAATGGACGGCGTGCCGTGGTCATGACTCCTGCACGCATGCGCGGGAGTGACGTCATCACAGCTCGGCCAGTCAAGCGACTGCGGGCCGTGAACCCGGAAGGAAGACCGGGTGAAATGGAAGCTCTGTCAGCAGTGACAGCGCGCCGCTGGAGGGCTTAGTTTTCACGTCAGTCTTTCATAATGTGCTAGTATGCGATGCATGCGCTTCTCTTTTCTGGAGATATCAACAATCAGACTTTGCCCCACCTTTTTGGGCATGAAACGCACTCAAAAAGTCATATAGGCTACACTGCATAATGAAAAAGGAACTCCTGAGCTCTGAGAGGGACCGGCTTTTGAAAAGACAGAGGTTCTCTTTGTGGTGTCTGTTTTTTTTTTTCCTTCATATACCAGGTTGCCGTGTTGCTTATGGTGACAGGTTCTCTTTGTAAGCCAGAAGCACCATGGAGTTTTTTGTTTGTTTCCTCTTTATGGCGATGCTGAGAAGTTTTCTCTCTATTGCAGGTTTTCACTTTTGATGGGTCAGATGCTTTCAACTGCTGCACGTTCCTCTCCAGCCTCGTCATCCTGGCCGGGAGTCAAGATGGAAACATCTACCAGCTGGACATCTGAAACACAAAGTGAGATATCACACATTCTTCTTCATCCTAGAAAACCTGCCAATGGCATATAAGATAGTGTGTGTGTGTGTGTGTGTGTGTGTGTGTGTGTGTGTGTGTGTGTGTGTATATATATATATATATATATATATATATGAGTGTGTGTATATATGAGTGTGTGTATATATGTGTGTGTGTGTATATATATATATATATATATATATATATATATATATATATATATATATATATGCACAGGAAATGACACTTAGACATCTGAGTGATGAAAGAAATTCATCACATATTTGATGCAATCTACAAAACGGCCACAAGATGGCCACAGTGAGACCGAAATCAAATAAGGATAGAAAAGTCAATTTAAACTGATAGGAAAAACTGAAAATATGTCAGAAAATAAAAAAATGGGGATGGAAACCTTTTGGTGGAAAGGTGGCACCAACTTAAGTGCTAAAAAGCAAAAAGTCGGAAGCCCCGGGCACCCGTAAGGTCACCTTAACTCAAAGAGAACACTTCCCCTGAAGGATTATATAATTAAATAACAAATTATGTGCAATATATGATGTGCTGCAAAATTGCAGTAAATGCGTAATGATAGCATACAATGCAGTAGAAAAGAATTGTCAGATCACCTCTTAGGAAAAATAGCCAAACAAACAAAAAAACACAAATAATAATAAATAAACAGGCTAGCTGTTTGGGCCTGAGGTCATTCAGAAAATTTTAAACAGAGTCAATTTCAGAGAAAGGGCTTATAGCTGATAGACTCATTGAGTCCTGGATAAGAGGTGGCATTAAGTGAAAAAATCCACTTTGCCTCTCTTTGCAAAAGACCTTTATCACAGTCCCCACCTCTTTCATTGGTTGGAAGATGCTCTAAAGCAAAAAAAATCATTTTGGATAAATCAAAGGCATGATATAGACCACTATGTCGACTGATCGGCGTTTCTATTTTTTTCTTTCGGATAAGGGAAACATGGTCCCTTACTCTGTGAAAAAAAGGTCTCTTGGTTTTGCCAATATAAAAGGCACTGCACTCACACTTCATGAGATATACAATGCCTATAGATTGGCAATTGGCAAAGAATTTCGGTTTATAGGTAATACCATTGGGAAGGATAAATTCCTCAGAACTACCTAGAAATTGGCAGAAATCGCAATGGTCACATGGAGCTGTGCCCCTGCGAGAAGATCTGCCAATCGGTTACTGTAGATGGCTGTGGACCAACTGATCTTTTATTGACCTGGACTTCCTATATGTAATTTGGGGATATGGTTGAATGTATTTAGAGATTATTTCATCAGCTGATAATAGGGGCCAAAATTTTGTAATAATATTTCTCACCTTTTGGTGGTCACCAGAATATTTGGTGATCAACCGTACCTTCTCATTTGAAGGTTTGATCCTCTGAGTGAATCAAATCAGTTCTTTTTTGTTTTTTGGCTCTCTGGTATGCCCTCTTAAGTACCGTACGACTATATCCTCTGTTTGACAATCGGGACTGTAGGGCTTTAGCTTCAGTTTCAAAGTCCTGTTCCTGGCTGCAGTTCCGCTTGATTCTTAAATATTGGCTATATGGTATGCTATGTACCAATAGCTTAGGGTGGGAACTTGCAAAGTGGAGGATAGTGTTACCAGCAGATGGAAAAGAAACCGGTGATTCCGGTGGCTCCAGCGTGGCCCCGAAGAGCGTGGTACGCGGAGATTGTAAAATTTCAGTGGGGAGTCCTTGGACTCTCCCACGTCATCCGGCTTTCGCAAGGACCGATATACCACCCTTCCTTACCAGCCCTAGGTTTGACGGCCTGGCTATTGAAGCCCACATTCTAAAAAAGAGAGGGCTCTCTAATGCTGTGGTATCTACCATGATCAATGCCAGGAAGCCGGTATCCAGGCAGATCTACTATAGAATCTGGAAGGCGTACATCGCGTGGTGTGAGGCCAAGAAATGGCATCCACATAAGTACGTAATAGGTAGGATTCTGGACTTCCTACAGTGGGCTGTAGATAGGAAGCTTGCCTTGAGTACTATCAAGGGTCAGATTTCGGCCTTGTCAATATTTTTTCAAAGGCCCTTGGCTTCGCATTCACTAGTCAAAGCCTTTATACAAGGAGTGATGCGTATTAGTCCTCCGGTTAATATTCCCATATGTCCATGGGATCTAAACTTGGTTCTGTCGGTTCTACAGAAACAACCATTTGAACCATTACAGCATATTTCCTTGGTGCTTCTCACCAGGAAATTGATTTTTCTAGTAGCCATTTGTTCGGCTAAAAGAGTATCGGAATTAGCAGCTATGTCCTGTAAGGAGCCATATCTGGTTATCCATAAGGACAGAGTAGTGTTACGTCCTCATCCAGCCTTTCTTCCTAAGGTGGTATCGAGGTTTCATTTGAACCAAGATGTGGTTCTTCCTTCTTTTTTCCCCAAACCTACTTCGGTAGAGGAAAAGTTATTGCATTCTTTGGATGTAGTAAGAGCAGTTAAAGCTTATCTAAAAGCCACTGCTCAGATTCGCAGAACGGATACTTTGTTTATTCTGCCGGAAGGCCCCAGAAAGGGTCAGGCAGCGTCAAAATCTACTTTAGCCAAGTGGATTCGACAGGTCATTATGCAAGCTTATGGCTTGAGAAGGAGACCGCCTCCGTTCAAAGTTAGAGCGCACTCCACGAGAGCAGTTGGAACTTCATGGGCAGTGCATCACCAGGCCTCCCTGGCTCAGGTCTGTAAGGCCGCAACATGGTCTTCAGTACACACGTTTACTAGGTTCTACCAGGTGGACGTTAGAAGTCAGGAGGATGTCGCCTTTGGGCGCAGTGTGTTGCAGGCCGCAAAAGATCCTCATGTCTGATAGCGCTCAGCTTATATATGGTGTATCCCCCCCCTCATTGGGCATTGCTTTAGGACATCCCATTAGTAATGACTATGTCGCTCTGTGTCCCGTGATGTACGAGAAAGAAAATAGGATTTTTATAACAGCTTACCTGTAAAATCCTTTTCTTAGGAGTACATCACGGGACACAGAGCTCCCGCCCCTCTTTGGGGACACTTATTGCTTTGCTACAAAACTGAGGTGCTCCCGGATGGGAGGGGCTTATATAGGGGAGGGTACTTCCGGTTTTGGAAGTTGCCAGTGCCAGCACCTGACGGTATCTATATAACCCATTAGTAATGACTATGTCGCTCTGTGTCCCGTGATGTACTCCTAAGAAAAGGATTTTACAGGTAAGCTGTTATAAAAATCCTATTATTTCTTTATCGTACACCACGGGACACAGAGCTAGTCATTACATAATGGGTTAAGGGTCACCAGCGGTGATTGGACACTGGCACAACCAATGGAAGACAGTTCCCCTCCATATAACCCCTCCCATCAGGGAAGTACCTCAGTTTTTTCGCCAGTGTCGAAAGGTGTTGGACGCGTTAGGAGGTGCTAAAGGAAAGCTCTACCAAAGAGACCCTCTGGGGGTAAAAGAGCTATGCTTTCGGATCCATCCAAGACGCCTACAAAGGAGCTGAATCTGGATGGGATCCGGGCCTCATCCATGAGGCGTCGCCTGTAATGTCTCTCTTCGGAGGACTGGGCTCTAAGATCCAGCACTTTCGCTATTTCGCTATAAAGTCCTGGTAAGAGTCTTGTACAAGGCCCAGGGGAGAGGTATCCTTTAAATAGGAACCCATATCCCTGAAGGTTGGCACACATAGCCCACCGTGAAGGGTGAAGTTTGGTATCTGTCTGAAATCTTTCAGCAGAAAAACCTGCGGCGTGGATAAGGTGAGATTAGAAGGTCCATAACTAGGTTGGGACCTTTTTCAAAAAGTGGATGTCTTCTTTTTTTCCACCACTGGGGGGAGTAAAGAGCTGAATATACTCACCTCACTCTGTTCAGTGTCGGCTTCGGCGAAGTACACTGCTCGTCACCTCCGCTGCTGAGCTTGCTGGGGCACCCCGATCCTCCTTTCGGTGGCCGACCAGACACCTGCAGATGCAGGTAAGTGGGAACAAGGGCTGATGAGAGTCCTCTCTCACTATGGCCACCGCCATAGCGCTAAGGGCCGCGCGCAGCGCGCGGGAGCGCGCTTTATCGGAGGGGGGGGGCGAAGGCGTGCGCGGGCACGTGGCGCGCGCAGGCACAGAAACGGCGCCAAATTTAAAAGACTGTCAGTGTGAGAAGCACTGCAGCAGCAAGCAAGCTCGTTAGTTCTCTTGTTCCTGGCAGAGAAACACAGCAGCTATACAGGGACGTAAGACTCCATGTGGTTGGATTGGGTACTTCCTAGAAGACATCCATGTTATGCATAGTTATGTGTTAAAAGTTGCATACTTAATGTATTTGCTAAACTGAACACGGTAGTATATGCATTTAGGTACCTTGTATTTTGTCTAAACAGTAAGCCTTCCAGGGGAAGTAATACGGACAAAAAGAGATAAAAAAGCACCACCGCCTGAGAGGAGGCTCTAACTGTGCTGACTCGGTACCTTTCTCTCCTGTGTTGCTAAATGCACCTGTTCAGGATGAGCCATTACCTCTGTCAGGTATGGCGGCTTCCCCAGTGAAGCCTGGGCCTGTATATGTCACTGAGGACACTTTATCAGCTGCCCTAGAAAATCTGGAGGAAAAAATTGCTACCTTAATCGCTAAGTCCTCTAAAAAGGGACAATAAGCGAAGCAGGTCTCTTCCAGTATTGGACCTCCCTTCAGAAGTACCTGAGGGAGGAGGATGAGGAGGAGGAGGCTACATCAGCAGAGGATGAGGAGCCAGATTTTAAGGTCACAGGTACAATGCTATAGCAGTGCATTTAAGTTAACCTCTGCGGAGGTAACAGAATTACCTGTCTCCTCCCTAGGGTCGTTAAGATCCCTGCAAGGTGCATGCTCCTTCCCGGTTCATCCGTTACTAGAGGATCTAATATACGCAAACTGGCAACATCCAGATAAGCGTTTCTCACCTCCAAAAAGGTTTAACATTCTTTATCCTATGGGGGAATTTTTTTTTTTAAAGAAATGGAGCCTGCCTGCGGTAGTTGCGGCTATTTCTTGTGTAAATAAAAACCTGACATGTCCGGTGGATAATGTACAAGGGTTTAAAAGATCCTTCTGAGTGGAAGTTGAAATCCTCCTTCCTTTTGGCCGGCTCAATTACCCAACCTGCAGTAGCAGCAGTCGGTATGTGTCAGGTCATCAGCCAACAGGTAAAGCAGGGGCTGAAGGAGCTGCCTTCAGAGCAGGCTAGAAATTGGGAAAATTTGCCTAAAGCCTTATGCTTCACAGTGGATGCCATGAGAGATTCTATCATACAGGCATCACGCCTTACACTCCAGCTGGTACAGATGCGCAGAGTACTTTGGCTTAAGCATTGGTCAGCGGAGACCCCATGCAAAAAGCTGTTGGCAAGTTCCCGTTCCATGGCGAACGCCTATTTGGGGAAGATTTAGAAAAATATATACAGAAGATATCAAGTGGTAAAACGACTTTTACCTGAGAGAAAGAAAAACAAGAGATCTTGTTTTAAACGCTCTCTCTCCCCAGCTCCCGGGAAATCTGACTCCAACCAGTGGCGGCGGCCTGTTTTAGCCGCCCACAAAGGCCAAGGGGCAAGCTCAGAAGAACAGGAAGCCGTGGGGTGCAAGAGCTAATAAGCAAGCCCCCGAAGCCTCTCAGTGAAGGGGCGCCCCCGCTCGGCCGAGTGGGAGGAAGGCTTTGTCAGTTCTGAGCGACTTGGTGGTCAGAAATCCAGGACAATTGGGTAGTATCCACAATATCCTCAGGGTACAAACTGGAATTTCGAGAGATCCCACCTTCTCAATTCCGAGGTTCAAGACTCTCCAAGGATCCACAAAAAAGAGAATCCTTCTTCAAAGGTTTGAATCACTTAATGGCTCAAGGGGTAGTTACAGACATACCCCAAAAAGAGCAAGGTTCAGGTTTTTACTCAAACCTCGTTGTGATTCCAAAGCCAAATGGAGATGTCAGACCCATCCTGGATCTAAAATCCCTAAATCGGTTCCTGAACGATCGCCATTTTCGAATGGAAACGATCCGATCCGTGGCCGCCACTTTAAAGGGTGGAAAATTCATGGCGCCCATAGATATCAAGGACGCACATTTACACATACCCATCCTCCCCGCTCACCAAAGATTCCTAAGGTTTGCGGTAGAAGATCGCCACTTTCAATTTGTGGCTCTGCCGTTTGGTGTAGCCACCGCGCCCATAGTATTCACAAAGGTGCTAGCTCCTCTGTTAGCAAACCTAAGAACACGGGGCATTGCGGTAACAGCCTATCTGGACGATCTACTAGTAATAGATCAGTCAAAGGACGGATTGGGTCACGCTGTACACACTACAGTAGGATACCTGGAGCATTTAGGATGGATTATAACTTTACAAAAATCCTCTCTCCAGGCCCAAAGAAGGATAGTGTACCTGGGCATGATCATAGATACAGCCCAAAACGGGGTATACCTGCCAGAACCGAAGATACAGTCTCTGAAAGACCTGATCCACAAGGTCAAAGCAAACAAGAGGCCGTCTATTCGCCTTTGCATGAGACTATTGGGAAAGATGGTAGCCTCCTTCGAGGCGGTCCCTTACGCCCAGTTTCATTCGAGACTACTTCAAGGCAATATTTTAGCTTCCTGGAACAGGAAGAGCCAAGCTCTGGATATACCCATGCGCCTGTCCTCACAAGTACGCCACAGCTTCGATTGGTGGCTAGAAGCCAGGAATTTACGGAAGGGAAAGTCCTTCCTCCCAGTGGCCTGGAAGGTGGTATCTAGGGATGCCAGCCTATCGGGCTGGGGTGCAGTATTCGAGGAGGCTTCTACCCAGGGAACCTGGGCCAAGACTCAGGGGATCCTGCCCATCAATGTGCTAGAGATCCGGGCGGTATATCTAGCCCTCAAAACCTGGACATACAGGTTACAGGGCTACCCAGTTCGGGTTCAATCCGACAATGCTACTGCAGTAGCTTACATCAATCACCAAGGAGGCACCCGCAGTCGGGCAGCCCAAAGAGAGGTGAACCGGATCCTAGCATGGGCAGAAGAGCATGTACCTTGCCTTTCTGCAATCTTCATTCCAGGGATAGAAAATTGGCAAGCAGACTACCTGAGTCGTCAGCAGCTGCTACCAGGAGAGTGGTCTCTTCAACCCGAGATCTTTCAGGCCATATGTCTGAGATGGGGAAACCCAGATGTAGACCTGCTAGCTGCCAGGGTCAACAAGAAATTGGACAACTTTGTGTCCAGAACGAGAGATCCTCTAGCCTACGGGACAGACGCTCTAATAATACAGACGCTATAATAACTCCATGGAATCAGTTCTCACTGATCTATGCATTCCCTCCGATCCCTCTTCTACAAAGACTGCTTCGCAGGATCAAGGAGGAGGGAATACCAGTAATCCTAGTGGCCCCAAACTGGCCCAGGAGGCCTTGGTACGCCGAGATTGTAAAAATGGCGATAGGAAGGCCCTGGAAGTTTCCACTCCGACACGGCCTGCTGTCACAGGGTCCAGTATTCCACCCTTCCTTACAAAGGCTAAAGTTGACGGCCTGGCTGCTGAGACCCACATTTTTAAAAAGAGAGGGGTCTCTGGTCCGGCTCTTTCTACGCTCATTAATGCTAGAAAGCCAGCCTCCAGACTCATCTATCAGAGAGTCTGGAGAGCATACGTTTCCTGGTGTGAATCCAGATGTTGGAATCCTCAGAAGTATGAAATAAGTAGGATTCTTGCTTTTTGCCAGTTAGGAGTGGATATGAATTTAGCCCTTAGCACCATCAAAGGGCAAATATCGGCTCTATCAGTCTTCTTTCAGAGACCATTGGCATCTCACTCCCTAGTTCGGACATTCATTCAGGGGGTACTGAGGATAAATCCTCCAGTTAGGACTCCCTTGTGTCCATGGGATTTGAATTTGGTATTGTCAGTGTTGCAAAAGCAACCTTTTGAACCTATTCGCCATATTCCTTTAATTATATTAAGTAGGAAATTGGCCTTTCTGATTGCTATTGCCTCCGCTAGGAGAGTATCAGAGCTAGCAGCTCTTTCTTGTAAAGAGCCTTATCTAATTTGTCACAAGGACAAAATCGTACTACGACCCCATCCGGCTTTTCTACCTAAGATGGTGTCGGCTTTTCACTTGAATCAAGACATTGTTCTGCCTTCCTTTTTTCCAAACCCGCGGACGGCGGGGGAAAAATTATTACACTCTCTAGATCTACTGAGAGCGGTAAGGGTGTACCTGCAAGCAACCGCTCAGATACGTAAAACAGATGTTTTGTTTATTTTACCAGATGGGCCCAAGAAGGGCCAAGCGGTATCAAAATCCACCATTTCCAGGTGGATTAGACAAGTAATTATTCAAGCTTATGGTTTAAAGAACAGGACTCCTCCTTTTCCTGTTAAGGCGCACTCTACCAGGGCGATAGGTGCTTCATGGGCAGTGCACCACCAGGCTTCGATGGCTCAGATCTGTAAAGCTGCAACTTGGTCTTCAGTCCATACATTTTCCAAATTCTATCAAATAGATGTGAAAGGACATGAGGATTCCGCCTTTGGGCGAAGTGTGCTGCAGGCAGCAGTATAGGGCTTCTGGTCCGCAAGCGGCCTGTTTTGATCTGTGTCTCCCCCCCTTCATATGAGCATTGCTCTGGGACGTCCCATTATGTAATGACTAGCTCTGTGTCCCGTGGTGTACGATAAAGAAAATAGGATTTTTATAACAGCTTACCTGTAAAATCCTTTTCTTGGAGTACACCACGGGACACAGAGGTCCCCCCCTTCTTATGGGAACCTTACTGCTTTGCTACAAAACTGAGGTACTTCCCTGATGGGAGGGGTTATATGGAGGGGAACTGTCTTCCATTGGTTGTGCCAGTGTCCAATCACCGCTGGTGACCCTTAACCCATTATGTAATGACTAGCTCTGTGTCCCGTGGTGTACTCCAAGAAAAGGATTTTACAGGTAAGCTGTTATAAAAATCCTATTATATATATATATATATATATATATATATACACACACACCCCTAGCAAATAAACATGAAAATCAAGACACTCGGACATGTGAAAGAGCATGCATAATCCAAGGTGTTAAAGGTGGGCCATGACCCACCAAAATTTTGGGGAGATAAAGCTTTGGACTATTTATGCTCTGTCACATATCTGTGAGTGCCTTGGTCCTTACATCCCTTACAGGCTGCACCCAGAACTTTAATTCTCAAAGGTGTATTGGGATCAACTATCGTGTGCCCATTCATTCCAGAGCAGGCAAGGTTGGGGATACAGGTGAGAGTATGGGGTGGTGGCTTATTAACAGCAGGGGGGTGGGGGTGGGGAGGAAGGTGGTGACAGGTGTGTTGTTGGGTGGGGGGGGGGGGGCTGCAGGCATGGTCTTACTGGGAGATCAGGGTCAGGCTGAGTCAGCATGCAGATGTGAGTGCAGTGTGATGGTTTGTGGTAAGGGGGTGCCAGATTGAGGACAAGGGTGGGTATGTATGCTGGCATGGTAGTGGGTAAGTCGGAGGGTTAAAGGATATGTAATTGTTGTGATTTTTTTTTTTTTTAAATAACAAACATGTCATACTTACCTCCTCTGTGCAGTTGGTTTTTCACTGAGTGGCCCCGATCCTCCTCTTTTGGGGTCCCTCAGTGGCATTCCTAGCTCCTCCTCTTCTCGAGTGCCTCATTAAAGAGCCGCTCTCCCTCGGGCCACTCGTGTGGGTGCGCTCCCATGTCCTGCTGCTGCGTCCATTGACACAAACAGCAGGACTCGGCTCCGCCCCCCCCGGCTCCTGCATCATTGGATTTGATTGACAGAAGCGGGAGCCAATGGCTGCGCTGCAATCAATCTATCCAAACAGGACCAGAGACAGCGGCTGGAGCGGGTGTGCTTGTCCTCGTCACAGGAACGATCGGGCTCAGGTAAGTAAAAGGGGGGGGGGGGGCTCTGAGGAGCACTTGGCATTCACCTCAATGCATAGAATGGTATTGAGGTGAAAAACTGCAATGGTTTAGAACCCTTTTAAAGCGATATTAAAGTCTTTGTTTTTTGTTTTTTTAAATAACAAACATGTCATACTTACCTGCTCTGTGTAATAGTTTTGCACAGAGCAGCCCCGATCCTCTTCTTCTCAGGTCCCTCATCGGCCTTCCTGGCCCCTTCCCTCCTGCCAAGTGCTCTGAAACCAAGCAGCTTGCTTTGTGAAATCCCAAGCCGCGGCTGTTCATGTGCATTCACACACAGAGCCGTGGCGTGGCCCCACTCCCTCCCTCTCCTGATTGTCTCACTGGCTGTGATTGATAGAAGTGGGAGCCAATGGCCTCAGCCAATGATGAGTTAGAGTCCTCGGAAAGCCGATGCTTTCGCGCACGTCGCTTGATCAAGAAGGGGCTCAGGTAAGTATTAGGAAAGGGAAGCTGCACACAGAAGTTTTTTTTACCTTCATGCACAGAATGCATGAAGGTAAAAATCCTTGAGCCTTTACATCCACTTTAACCACTTGCCGACCAGCCGCCGCAGTTTTACTGCGGCAGGTTGGCTCGGCTGGGCAAATCGATGTTACCTTACGTCGCTTCCCATTGTGGCCACTGGGGGCGCACGCGCGCCGCCGGAGCAGCTGGAAGTGCTCGGCGGGTGCGTGACAGAGCGAGAACTGGGAGCTGTGTGTGTGTGTGTGTGTAAACACACACAGCTCCCGTTTCTTTCAGGGGAGAAATGACTGATCATCTGTTCATACAAAGTATGAACAGCGATCTGTCATTTCCCCTAATAAGTCCCATCCCCCCTTCAGTTAGAACACAGAGAGGGAACAGTTAACCCCTTGATCGCATCCTAGTGTTAACCCCTTCCCTGCCAGTGACATTTTTACAGTAATCGGTGCATTTTTATAGCACTGATCGCTGAAAAATTGTCAATGGTTCCAAAAATTTGTCTGATGTGTCCGCCATAATATCGCAGTCCCGCTAAAAATCACACATTGCCGCCATTACTAGTAAAAAAAAAGAAATAATAATAAAAATGCCATATATCTATCCCCTATTTTGTAGGCGCTATAACTTTTGCACAAAATAATCAATATACGCTTATTGCAATTTTTTATTTTTTTTTACCAAAAATATGTAGAAGAATACATATCGGCCTAAACTGAGGATTTTTTTTTTATTTTTTTTGAAAAACAAATGTGAGATACCGTATATACTCGAGAATAAGCCGACCCGAATATAAGCCGAGGCACCTAATTTTACCACAAAAAAATGGGAAAACTTATTGACTCGAGTATAAGCCTAGGGTGTCCATCTGCATGCCTAACTGTGCCTCACTTCACTGTGTCCATGTGCATGCCTCACTGTGCCCATGCCTCACTGTGCCCATGCCTCACTGTGCCCATGACTAGACTGACGTTTAAAAACAAAAATGGTGGGGACAGCCGCACAGACTGACAGACTGACGTTTAACATGGGAGTCTATGGAAGGGGTTCCCGGATTTGAAAAATCAGTGTTCCCTGGCCATAGGTCCCCCAGACAATATCCTTTGCACACTTGTAGAGGAGAAATGGGGCTATATGTGTGCGAAGTTACGGGTCCAGGGGACCAACGACTGGCCATTACCGGGTCCCCAACATCACAGGAGAAATTACCGTTTAACATGGGAGTCTATGGAAGGGGTTCCCGGGTTTGAAAAATCAGTGCTCCCCGACTGTACGTCCCCCGGACAACAAACTTTGCACACTTGTAGAGGAAGAGTAGGGCTACATTTGTGCCAAGTTGGGGATCCAGGGGACCTACGACCGGCCGGTACCGGGTCCCCAAAGTTCAGGAGATCAGGCGCAAAAAGGTGACTCAAGTATAAGCCGAGGGGGGCATTTCCAGCACAAAAAAATGTGCTTAAAAACTCGGCTTATACTTGAGTATATACGGTATTTATTATAGCAGAAACTAAAAAATATAGCTTTTTTTTCAAAATTGTTGGTCTGTTTTTGTTTATAGCGCAAAAAATAAAAACCGCAGAGGTGATCAAATACCACCAAAAGAAAGCTCTATTTGTGGGAAAAAAAGGACGTCAATTTTGTTTGGGAGCCACGTCGCACGACCGCACAATTGTCAGCTAAAGCGACGCAGTGCCGAATCGCAAAAAGTGCTCTGGTCAGGAAGGGGG
The DNA here is from genome assembly GCA_029206835.1 of Rana muscosa. Lineage (NCBI taxonomy): Eukaryota > Metazoa > Chordata > Amphibia > Anura > Ranidae > Rana > Rana muscosa. The sequence continues at coordinate 1,101,052,639 of CM055117.1, forward strand.
TAAATTCTTCCGGGGCTGAAGCAGTTAATTGTAAGCAGATTAGTGAGCGGGTGTGGAGATAGGGGGTAGTGCTTTCAGAGCAGCAATAGCAGGCGGGGGGTGTTTAGTGCTGGTAGAGCGGGGGTTGGGGGGGGTTTACTTGCTGGCAGAGTAGTGATTGGCGAGAGCGGAGCGGGATTAGTCCTGGCAGAGCGGGGTCAGAGTTGTTCAATCGTTGGCAGAGCAGTGACCAGTGAGCATTGAGAGTGAAGGGAGTGTAGTGCTGGTAGAGTGCAGATTGAGGTTTCATTGCTAACAACAGTGAATAGCAAGAATAGAGGGGTTTGGTGCTGGCGCAGTGGGGTGGAGGATTTTGTTGGTGGTAGGGCAGTAACGAGAGCAGAGGAGGCTTAGTACTGACCAGAGTGGAGAGAGGAAGGCTGTAAGGTGGTGATATAGATATAGATAGAGATAGATATAGATATCTATCTATATCTCTATCTTTATCTCTATCACTATATATATATATATATATATATATATATATATATATATATATATATACACACATACACACACAGTGGGTACGGAAAGTATTCAGACCCCCTTAAATTTTTCCATCTATGTTATATTGCAGCCATTTGCTGAAATCATTTAAGTTAATTTTTTTTCCTCATTAATGTACACACAGCACCCCATAGTGACAGAAAAATACAGAATTGTTGACATTTTTGCATATTTATTAAAAAAGAAAAAGTGAAATATCACATGGTCCTAAGTATTCAGACCCTTTGCTCACTATTTAGTATTTGCACCCTTTTGATGAGTCTTTTTGGGAAAGAGGCAACACGTTTTTCACACCTGGATTTGGGGATCCTCTGCCATTCCTCCTTGCAGATCCTCTCCAGTTCTGTCAGGTTGGATGGTAAACGTTGGTGGACGGCCATTTTTAGGTCTCTCCAGAGATGCTCAATTGGGTTTAAGTCAGGGCTCTGGCTGGGCCATTCAAGAACAGTCAGAGTTGTTGTGAAGCCACTCCTTCGTTATTTTAGCTGTGTGCTTAGGGTCATTGTCTTGTTGGAAGGTAAACCTTCTGCCCAGTCTGAGGTCCTGAGCACTCTGGAGAAGGTTTTCGTCCAGGATATCCCTGTACTTGGCCACATTCATCTTTCCCTCGATTGCAACCAGTCCTCCTGTCCCTGCAGCTGAAAAACACCCCCACAGCATGATGCTGCCGCCACCACCATGCTTCACTGTTGGGACTGTATTGGACAGGTGATGAGCAGTGCCTGGTTTTCTCCACACATACCGCTTAGAATTAAGGCCAAAAAGTTCTATCTTGGTCTCATCAGACCAGAGAATCTTATTTCTCACCATCTTGGAGTCCTTCAGGGGTTTATTAGCAAACTCCATGCGGGCTTTCATGTGTCTTGCACTGAGGAGAGGCTTCCGTCGGGCCACTCTGCCATAAAGCCCCGACTGGTGGAGGGCTGCAGTGATGGTTAAATTTCTACAACTTTCACCCATCTCCCGACTGCCTCTCTGGAGCTCAGCCACAGTGATCTTTGGGTTCTTCTTTACCTCTCTCACCAAGGCTCTTCTCCCCCGAGAGCTCAGTTTGGCCAGACGGCCAGCTCTAGGAAGAGTTCTGGTCGTCCCAAACGTCTTCCATTTAGGGATTATGGAGGCCACTGTGCTCTTAGGAACCTTAAGTGCAGCAGAATTTTTTTTGGAACCTTGGCCAGATCTGTGCCTTGCCACAATTCTGTCTCTGCGCTCTTCAGACAGTTACTTTGACCTCATGATTCTCATTTGCTCTGACATGCACTGTGAGCTGTAAGGTCTTATATAGACCGGTGTGTGGCTTTCTTTATCGTACACCACGGGACACAGAGCCAATCATTACATAATGGGTTAAGGGTCACCAGCGGTGATTGGACACTGGCACAACCAATGGAAGACAGTTCCCCTCCATATAACCCCTCCCATCAGGGGAGTACCTCAGTTTTTTCGCCAGTGTCGAAAGGTGTTGGACGCGTTAGGAGGTGCTAAAGGAAAGCTCTACCAAAGAGACCCTCTGGGGGTAAAAGAGCTATGCTTTCGGACCCATCCAAGACGCCTACAAAGTTAAGCCAAAACTGGATGGGATCCGGGCCTCACCCATGAGGCGTCGCCTGTAAGTCTCTCTTCGGAGGACTGGGCTCTAAGATCCAGCACTTTCGCTACTTCGCTAAAAGTCCTGGTAAGAGTCTTGTACAAGGCCCAGGGGAGAGGTATCCTTTAAATAGGAACCCATATCCCTGAAGGTTGGCACACATAGCCCGCCGTGATGGGTGAAAATTGGTAAAAAAAACCTGCGGCGAGGAAAGGTAAGTGGTTAGAGTCCTAAACTAAGTTTAAGGACCTTTCCAAAAAAAAGTATGGATGTCTTCCATTTTTTCCGCCACTGGGGGGAGTAAAGAGCTGAGTCAGATCTCACCTCACTCTGGCAGTGTCTGCTTCGGCAAAGCACACTGTGGGTCCTTCTGCTGCTGAGCTTGCTTGAAACCCCGCTCCTCCTCCAGAGGCTGACCAGACTCCTGCAGGGCAGGTAAAGTTGGATCAGAGAGCCTAGATGAGAGCACTCTAGCTGTAGCCAGCGCCATAGTGGCCGCAATAGGACGCGCGCGCGCGTGGGAGCGCGCTTTATCGGAGGAGGGGGGGCGGGAGGCCGCAGTAGCGTGCGCGGGCACGCAGGCACGAGAAACGGCGCCAGAGTTAAAATCTGTCAGTGTACAAACACTGCAGCATCAAGCAAGTTCGTTGTTCTCTTGTTCCGGGCACAGAAACACAGCAGCAATACAGGGACGTAAGACTCCATGTGGTTGGACTGGGTACTTCATAGAAGACATCCATGTTATGCATAGCTATGGGTTATAAGTTGCATACTATATGTAATTGCTAAACTAAGCACGGTAGTATATGCATCTAGGTACCTTGTTTTTTTGCTAAACAGTAACCCTTCCAAGGAAGATGGTGCGGGTAAGAAAAGATAAAAAAGCACCACCACCTGAGGGCTCTAGCGGTGCTGAATCGGTACCTTCCTCTCCTGTTTTGCCGAAGGCATCTATACAAGATGAGCCATTACCTTTGTCAGGTATAGCAGCTTCCCCAGTGAAGCCTGGGCCTGCATATGTCACTGAGGACACTTTATCAGCAGCCCTAAACAATCTGGAGGAAAGACTTGCTACCTTGATCGCTAAATCCTCTAAAAAGGACAATAAGCGAAGCAGATCTCCTCCAGAGGTAAACCTCCCTTCAGAAGTACCTGAACAAGAGGAGGATGAGGAGGAGGCTACATCAGCAGAGGATGAGGAGTCAGACGGATCAGGGATATCGGATGAGCCTTTCTCGGTATCCCAGATTTTGAAGTCTCAGGTGCAATGTTATGCAGGGACAGTGCGATCTGCATTTAAGTTATCCTCTTCGGAGGTAACAGAATCACCTGTCTCCTCCCTAGGGTCGTTACGATCCCGCCTAGGTGAATGCTCCTTCCCGGTTCATCCCTTACTAGAGGATCTAATGTACGCAGACTGGCAGCATCCAGATAAGCGTTTCTCACCTCCAAAAAGGTTTAACATTCTTTATCCTATGGAGGAATTTTTTTTAAAGAAATGGAGCCTGCCTTCGATAGATGCGGCTATTTCTTGTGTAAATAAGAACCTGACATGTCCGGTGGACAATGTACAGGTGTTTAAAGATCCTTCTGAGAAGAAGTTGGAATCCCTACTGAAGTCCTCCTTCCTTTTTGCCGGCTCAATTACCCAACCTGCAGTAGCAGCAGTCGGTATGTGTCAGGTCATCTGCCAACAGGTAAAGCAGGGGCTGAAGGAGCTGCCTTCAGAGCAGGCTAAAAATTGGGATAATTTGCCTAAAGCCTTATGCTTCACAGTGGATGCCATGAGAGATTCTATCATACAGGCATCACGCCTTACACTCCAGCTGGTACAGATGCGTAGAGTACTTTGGCTTAAGCATTGGTCAGCGGAAGCCCCATGCAAAAAGTTGTTGGCAAGTTTCCCGTTCCATGGCGAACGCCTATTTGGGGAAGATTTAGAAAAATATATCCAAAAGATATCAAGTGGTAAAACGACTTTTACCTGAGAGAAAGAAAAACAAGAGACCTTGTTTTAAACGCACTCTCTCCCCAGCTCCTGGGAAATCAGACTCCAGCCAGTGGCGACGGCCTTTTCAGCCGCCCACAAAAGCCAAAGAACAGGCTCAGAAGAACAAGAAGCCGTGGGGTGCAAGAGCTAATAAGCAAGCCCCCAAAACCTCTCATTGAAGGGGCGCCCCCGCTCGGCCGAGTGGGGGGAAGGCTTCGTCAGTTCTCAGCGACTTGGAGGACAGAAACCCAGGACAAATGGGTTGTATCCACAATATCCTCAGGGTACAAATTGGAATTTCGAGAGATCCCATCTTCTCAATTCCGAGGTTCAAGACTCTCCAAGGATCCACAAAAAAGAGGATCCTTCTTCAAAGGTTTGAATCACTTAATGGCTCAAGGTGTGGTTACAGAGGTACCCCAAAAGGAGCAAGGTTCAGGTTTTTACTCAAACCTCTTTGTGATTCCAAAGCCAAACGGAGAAGTCAGACCCATCCTGGATCTAAAATCTCTAAATCGGTTTCTGAACGTTCGCCATTTTCGAATGGAAACGATTCGATCCGTGGTCGCTACTTTAAAAGGCGGAGAATTCATGGCGTCCATAGATATCAAAGACGCATATCTACACATACCAATCCTCCCTGCTCACCAAAGATTCCTAAGGTTTGCGGTAGAACATCGCCACTTTCAATTTGTGGCCCTGCCGTTTGGTGTAGCCACCGCGCCCAGAGTATTCACAAAGGTGCTAGCTCCTTTGTTGGCAAACCTAAGAACACAGGGCATAGCGGTAACAGCCTATCTAGACGATCTACTGGTAATAGATCAGTCAAAGGAAGGATTGGATCACGCTGTGCTCACTACAGCAAGATACCTGGAGCATTTAGGATGGATTATAAACTTACAAAAATCCTCTCTCCAGGCCCAAAGAAGGATAGTGTACCTGGGCATGATCATAGATACAGCCCAAAACAGGGTATACCTGCCAGAGCCAAAGATACAGTCTCTGAAAGACCTGATCCACAAGGTCAAAGCAAACAAAAGGCCGTCTATTCGCCTTTGCATGAGACTATTGGGAAAGATGGTAGCCTCCTTCGAGGCGGTCCCTTACGCCCAGTTTCATTCGAGACTACTTCAAGGCAATATTTTAGCCTCCTGGAACAGGAAGAGCCAAGCTCTGGATATACCCATGCGCCTGTCCTCACAAGTACGCCACAGCTTCAATTGGTGGCTAGAAGTCAAGAATTTACGGAAGGGAAAGTGCTTCCTCCCAGTGGCCTGGAAGGTGGTGTCTACGGATGCCAGCCTATCGGGCTGGGGTGCAGTATTCGAGGAGGCTTCTACCCAGGGAACCTGGGCCAAGACTCAGGGGATCCTGCCCATCAATGTGCTAGAGATCCGGGGAGTATATCTAGCCCTCAAAACCTGGACATACAGGTTACAGGGCTACCCAGTTCGGGTTCAATCCGACAATGCTTCTGCAGTAGCTTACATCAATCACCAAGGAGGCACCTGCAGTCGGGCAGCCCAAAGAGAGGTGAACCGGATCTTGGCATGGGCAGAAGAGCATGTACCTTGCCTTTCGGCAATCTTCATCCCGGGGATAGAAAACTGGCAAGCGGACTATCTGAGTCGTCAGCAGCTACTACCAGGAGAATGGTCTCTCCACCCCGAGATCTTTCAGGCCATATGTCTGAGATGGGAAAAGCCAGAGGTAGACCTGCTAGCTTCCAGGTTCAACAAGAAATTGGACAACTTTGTGTCCAGAACGAGAGATCCTCTAGCCTACGGGACAGATGCTCTAATAACTCCATGGGATCAGTTCTCACTGATCTATGCATTCCCTCCGATCCCTCTTCTACAAAGACTGCTTCGCAGGATCAGAGAGGAGGGAATACCAGTAATCCTAGTGGCCCCAAACTGGCCCAGGAGGCCTTGGTATGCCGAAATCGTAAAGATGGCGATAGGAAGGCCCTGGAAGCTTCCACTTCGACACGACCTGCTGTCACAGGGTCCAGTATTCCACCCTTCCTTACAAAGGCTAAATTTGACGGCCTGGCTGCTGAGACCCACATTTTGAAAAAGAGTGGGGTCTCTGGTCCGGCTCTTTCTACGCTCATTAATGCTAGAAAGCCAGCCTCCAGACTCATTTATCATAGGGTCTGGAAAGCATACGTTTCCTGGTGTGAATCCAGAAGTTGGAATCCACAAAAATATGAAATAGTAGGATTTTTAAAACAGCTTACCTGTAAAATCCTTTTCTTGGAGTACATCACGGGACACAGAGCAGCATAGTCATTACTATGTGGGTTATATAGATTACCTTCAGGTGCTGGCACTGGCAACTTCCAAAACAGGAAGTACCCTCCCCTATATAAGCCCCTCCCATCCGGGAGTACCTCAGTTTTGTAGCAAAGCAATACATGTCCCCAAAAGAGGGGTGGGAGCTCTGTGTCCCGTGATGTACTCCAAGAAAAGGATTTTACAGGTAAGCTGTTTTAAAAATCCTACTTTCTTGTTCATACATCACGGGACACAGAGCAGCATAGTCATTACTATGTGGGACGTCCCAAAGCAATGCCACATGAGGGGGGGGATACACCATACATAAGCTGGGCGCCATCAGGCATGAGGATCTTTTGCGGCCTGCAACACACTGCGCCCAAAGGCGACATCCTCCTGACTTCTAACGTCCACCTGGTAGAACCTAGTAAACGTGTGTACTGAAGACCATGTTGCGGCCTTACAAATTTGCGCCAGGGAGGCCTGGTGATGCACTGCCCATGAAGTTCCAACTGCTCTCGTGGAGTGCGCCCTAACTTTGAACGGAGGCGGTCTACTTCTCAAGCCATAGGCTTGTATTATGACCTGTCGAATCCACTTGGCTAAAGTAGATTTTGATGCTGCCTGACCCTTTCTGGGGCCTTCCGGCAGAACAAACAAAGAATCCGTTCTACGAATCTGAGCAGTGGCTTCTAGATAAGCTTTAACTGCTCTTACTACATCCAAAGAATGCAATAACTTTTCCTCTACCGAGCTTGGTTTGGGGAAAAAAGAAGGAAGAACCACATCCTGGTTCAAGTGAAACCTCGATACCACCTTAGGAAGAAAGGCTGGGTGAGGACGTAATACTACTCTGTCCTTATGGATAACCAGATATGGCTCTTTACAGGACATGGCGGCTAATTCCGACACTCTTCTAGCCGAGCATATGGCTACTAAAAATATCAATTTCCTGGTGAGTAGAACCAAGGAAATGTGCCGCAAAGGTTCAAATGGCTGCTTCTGCAGAACCGACAGAACCAAATTTAGATCCCATGGGCATATGGGAGCCTTAATTGGTGGAATAATACGAGTCACACCTTGCATAAAGGATTTGACAAGTGAATGCATAGCCAGGGGCCTTTGAAATAGTATTGACAAGGCCGAAACCTGGCCCTTGATAGTACTTAAGGCAAACTTCCTGTCTACAGCCCACTGCAGGAAGTCCAGAATTCTGCCTATAACGTACTTACGTGGATGCCATTTTCTGGCCTCGCACCAAGTGATGTACGCCTTCCAAACTCTATAGTAGATCTGCCTGGATACAGGCTTCCTGGCATTGATTATAGTTGATACCACAGAGTTAGAGAGACCTCTCTTCTTTAGGATGTGGGATTCAATAGCCAGGCCGTTAAACTTAGAGTTAGTAAGGAAGGGTGGTATATCGGTCCTTGCGAAAGCAGGTCCGGACGACGTGGAAGGGTCCAAGGACTCCCCACAGACATTTTGATGATCTCCGTGTACCAGGCCCTTCGGGGCCCCGCTGGAGCCACCAGGATCACCGGCTTCTTCTCCAACCTGACTCTGCGAAGGAGTCGAGGCAACAATTGTAGCGGAGGGAATGCATATATCAGTCTGAACTGATCCCAAGGGAACACCAGAGCATCCGAGCCGCAAGCGAGGGGATCCCTTGTCCGGGAGACAAATCTGTCCACCTTTGCGTTGAATCTGGATGCTAGCAGATCTACATCCGGTGTTCCCCACCGCTGACATATTGCTCGGAAGACCTCGGGATGAAGGGACCATTCCCCTGGGCATAACTGTTGGCGACTCAGAAAGTCCGCCTTCCAATTCTCCACCCCTGGAATGAAGACAGCTGATATACATGGGACATGCTTTTCTGCCCATTCCAGGATGTGACTTACTTCCCTCTGGGCTGCACGACTCCTGGTGCCTCCCTGATGATTGATATATGCCACTGCTGTGGCATTGTCTGATTGAATTCTGACAGGGGACCCTTGGAGTCTGGATGTCCAGGCTACTAGGGCGTACCGGGCTGCTCGTATCTCTAATAGATTGATGGGCAGGGTTTTTACTACATTTGACCATCTGCCCTGGAGAGACCATTGCTCCAGTACTGCCCCCCAGCCTATAAGGCTGGCATCTGTAGTGACCACCTTCCAAGATATCGGGCTGAAGGGTTTTCCCTTCTGGAGATTCTGGGGGATCAACCACCAGCAGAGACTCTTCCGAACGGAAGGGGACAAAGCCATCGGGAAGTCTAGAGCCTGAACTTTTCCGTTCCAGGCTGACAATATGGCCCTTTGTAAATTCCTTGAGTGGAATTGGGCGTATGGTACAGCTTCGAATGATGCTACCATCTTTCCTAGCAGCCTCATGCACAGGCGTATGGACGGCTGTCTTTTTGCACAAAGCAGACGGACCAAGGCCCTCAAAGAGGATACCTTGTCTAGAGGTAAGAAAATCTTCCTCTGGTCTGAATCCAGCCGTAGCCCTAGATATACCAGGTTTTTCACTGGCTGTAGGGCTGACTTGTCCAGGTTGATGACCCAACCGTGAGACTCTAGATACTTGATTGTATCGACAATTACCACTTCTAGCTTGGCAACTGAGTGGTCCATCAACAACAGGTCGTCTAGGTATGCCATTATCGTTACACCCCGTGTTCTTAGATCGGCCAACAGTGGGGCCAGAATTTTTGTGAACACTCGTGGTGCTGTGGCCAGACCAAATGGTAAGGCTCTGAACTGAAAATGGCGCCCTTCTACTGCAAAGCGTAGGAATTTTTGATGACCTGGAAAGATGGGAACATGCAAGTAAGCATCTTTGATGTCGATCGAGGCTAACCATTCCTCCCCTTGTAGGGCAGCGGTGACCGATCGGATCGACTCCATCCGGAAAGACCGGACGTTTAGAAATTTGTTTAGACTCTTTAGGTCCAATATGGGTCTTATGTCCCCGTTTGGCTTCGGGACTGTGAAAAGGTTTGAGTAGAAACCCAACCCCCACTCTTCCATAGGAACCTCCATAATTACTCCTTGGAGCAATAGTTGTTCTAACGCCAATAGGAGAGACCCTCTTTTTAGAGGGTCTCTTGGCATGCCTGACCACATAAAATGGGACGGAGGAGACTCTTTTAACTCCAACTTGTATCCCAGAGTTACTGCGGAGAGCACCCATCTGTCTTTGATCGTCTCCCGCCAGGTCTCTGCGAACAACTGAAGTCTTCCCCCCACCCGTTTGAGTGGGGGCAGCCCTTCATAGGCTTGACTTGGAGGCTGGTTTAGTACCTCTTCGGATCCAGGGCTTTTTATTACCCTGTGGCTGTCCCTGATTTTTACCTCCTGAGTTTGACCGAGGAGGCCGTCGGAACTGCTTAGTAGCAGACGTCGCAGGGATAGGAGAGGTAGTCCTCTTTAAAGATGGACCCCTAGACCTCTTTTTACTCGGTAAGAGAGTACTTTTACCACTGGAAATCTTCTGGATATACTTATCCAGGTCTTCGCCAAAAAGGCGTTCCCCATGAAATGGGAAGCTAACTAAGAGCTTCTTACAGGGAGCTTCAGCAGACCAGTTTTTGAGCCACAGAAGCCTACGCATATGTACCAAAGACAGCGTGAGGCGGGAGGCCTGATGGATAGAATCCTTGATGGCGTCAACCGCAAAGCATAATGCTCTAGGCAGATCAGCCAGAGCCTGGGCCTGCTGGTCTGGCAAATCCCTCAGGACCATTTTCATTTGATCCTTTAAAGCTTGGCAGACCCCAATAGCTGCCACTGCTGGCTGTGTAACAGCCCCTGCTGTGGAAAAAGCAGATTTTAATAAAGATTCCAATTTTTTATCCACTGGATCTTTGAACATTTGAACATTATCTACTGGACATGTCAGTGATTTGTTCACAGAAGAGATGGCTGCATCCACCGTAGGAACATTCCATCTCTGGGTGAACTTTTCCTCCATGGGATAGATCACCGGAAACCTTTTAGGCGGAACAAATAGTTTATCAGGATGTTCCCAGTCCTGGTATATAAGTCCTTCCAATAATGGATGTATTGGAAAGGAGCAATTAACCTGGGGAGCTTTTAGCGACCCCAATGAGGAGACAGCAGTAGTTGATGGTTCAACAAGAGGCATTTTAAATGCAGATCGAACCATGTCAGTTAGGGTCTGGACCCACAAACTTTCAGTCTGCGATGCTGAAAATGGTTCATCTACTGTCGATTCCTCAAAAACAGAGCTAACCTCCTCCTGATCCCCTTCAGGTAGGTCGGTCCCTTCCTGGGACTGTTGCTCTGCCAACAGGCACTCTAATGGAGGTGATGGAGATCTGGCGCGCTTTCTTTCCTGTAGAGAAGAAGCGATCAATGCTGCCAATCTCTGCTCCAATCCCTCCAGAGTTGAGGAAAAAACCTCCTCTGTTATATATGCAGGAGCAGGTGGACTGAGGACAGCCGCAGTACCTGGCACTCCCGGGGGTTCCTTATGGGTATTAACCTCTGATTTCTCAGGGGAGGAGGGTGCAGATGACTGCTCCAGATCCTCAGAGCCCGATGGAGACCCCCTACACTTCCTGAGAGGTATATCTCGGAGTTTTTTAGGCGGCATATTCCTTAGTTCAAAGCTGAGGTATTCCAGCCGCAATACACCCCTTACTGAAATAGTCTAATGCAATTTGCTGCTATGTACATCAGTGGGTGTCTACTAATGCGTCTTTCTGGGGATGCCTGTATCAACCGCCCGCTGTAAGCCCCTATACCATGCTACCAGCTCCTTTTCATGCTCTGTGTCCATAGCAAGCAGCGTGGACTGAGTCCTTTTATCTTGCTGGGACGCCCGCACATGCGCAGAAGCGCTGGGCGCACAGAGCGCGTCATCCGCCAGGCTCCGCCCCCTTTTTTTAAGCTAAACCTTATAAAAGGAAAGCATGTGTGCGCGCGCGCGCGCGTGCACGTGTGCGCTTTTGGCGCCATGTAGGGATAGGAGCCAGGGTCCCTGTTTCACCAGGACTCGGGGATGGAAGGAAACTACTTGGCAGCATGACAGAGGAATGCAGCTTCCCTGATAGAGAGCTCACTCATCTGCCTGGACTTTCACCATGGAAGGAATAGTCCCAAGAAAAAAGACGTTCCACAGCGGCCTCTAGTGGACAAACACAGGTACCGCACCTTTGTCTTTTTTTTTTTTTTTTTTTTTTAAAACCTCCTTTATGAAAAAACATTTCCAGGTTTACAGTTTTTTTAAAACTTCCCTTATGAAAAAACATTTCTAGGATTTCTTAGGCATATACAGCTATTAGCGGGAATACCCTTTAGGTAACAGGCAGAAAGACATATTAGGCTTGGGGGTCCCCTCAATAGAACCAAGTTCCTGAGGGGCCCCCACTTACCTTTTCCCCGCCGCAGGACTTTGTTTGGTCCACAGAAGCCCAAACTTCACCTCTCACGGCAGGCATTGTACTAGACCTTCAGGGACCGGGTTCCCAAGGATTCCACTCCCCTGGACCTGTATAGCACCCTGCACAGATAGCCTCTTGGTTTTGGGTATGACCAGAGCTCTGGATCCCAGGGTCCAGCCCTCCTAAGAGAGGCATTACAGGCAAAACCCTGCTCTTCTCTGCAAGGCCCGGGTACCGACCGTTTAGCTATGAAGCTTTTTTGGTCGGATCCGGAATAGCTTGCTAAGGCCCAGAGAACCTGTACACAAGCCCAGATGAATACATGTTAACCTTGGCCAACACCTTAGACACTGGCAAAAAACTGAGGTACTCCCGGATGGGAGGGGCTTATATAGGGGAGGGTACTTCCTGTTTTGGAAGTTGCCAGTGCCAGCACCTGAAGGTAATCTATATAACCCACATAGTAATGACTATGCTGCTCTGTGTCCCGTGATGTATGAACAAGAAAAGCAGGATTCTTGCTTTTTGCCAGTTAGGAGTGGATATGAAATTAGCCCTTAGTACCATCAAGGGTCAAATATCGGCTCTATCAGTCTTCTTTCAGAGACCATTGGCATCGCATTCCCTAGTTCGGACTTTTATTCAGGGGGTACTGAGGATAAATCCTCCAGTCAGGTCTCCCTTGTGTCCATGGGATTTGAATTTGGTATTGTCAGTGTTGCAAAAGCAACCTTTTGAACCTATTCGCCATATTCCTTTAATTATATTAAACAGGAAATTGGCCTTTTTGATTGCTATTGCCTCCGCTAGGAGAGTATCAGAGCTAGCAGCTCTTTCTTGTAAAGAGCCTTATCTAATTTGTCACAAGGACAAAATTGTACTACGACCCCATCCGGCCTTTCTACCTAAGGTGGTGTTGGCTTTTCACTTGAATCAGGACATTGTTCTGCCTTCTTTTTTTCCAAACCCGCGGACGGCGGGGGAAAAGTTATTGCACTCTCTAGATTTAGTGAGAGCGGTAAAGGTGTATCTGCAAGCAACCGCTCAGATACGTAAAACAGATATTTTGTTTATTTTGCCAGATGGTCCCAAAAAGGGCCAAGCGGCATCAAAATCCACCATTTCCAGGTGGATTAGACAAGTAATTGTTCAAGCTTATGGTTTGAAGAACAGGACTCCTCCTTTTCCTGTTAAGGCGCACTCTACCAGGGCGATAGGTGCTTCATGGGCAGTGCATCACCAGGCTTCGATGACTCAGATCTGTAAAGCTGCAACTTGGTCTTCAGTCCATACATTTTCCAAATTCTATCAAATAGATGTGAAAGGACATGAGGATTCCGCCTTCAGGCGAAAGGTGCTGCAGGCAGCAGTATAGGGCTTTTTGTCCGCAAGCGGCCTGTTTGATCTGTGTCTCCCCCCCTTCATATGAGCATTGCTCTGGGACGTCCCATTATGTAATGACTAGCTCTGTGTCCCGTGGTGTACGATAAAGAAAGTAGGATTTTTATAACAGCTTACCTGTAAAATCCTTTTCTTGGAGTACACCACGGGACACAGAGGTCCCCCCCTTCTTATGGGAACCTTACTGCTTTGCTACAAAACTGAGGTACTCCCCTGATGGGAGGGGTTATATGGAGGGGAACTGTCTTCCATTGGTTAAGCCAGTGTCCAATCACCGCTGGTGACCCTTAACCCATTATGTAATGATTGGCTCTGTGTCCCGTGGTGTACTCCAAGAAAAGGATTTTACAGGTAAGCTGTTATAAAAATCCTACTTTCCTAATCAAGTCCAATCAGTATAATCAAACACAGCTGGACTCAAATGAAGGTGTAGAACCATCTCAAGGATGATCAGAAGAAATGGACAGCACCTGAGTTATATATATATGAGTGTCACAGCAAAGGGTTTGAATACTTAGGGGCATGTGACATTTCAGTTTTTCTTTTTTAATAAATCTGCAAAAATGTCAACAATTCAGTTTTTTCTGTCAATATGGGGTGCTGTGTGTACATTAATGAGGAAAAAAATGAACTTAAATGATTTTAGCAAATGGCTGCAATATAACAAAGAGTGAAAAATGTAAGGGGGTCTGAATACTTTCCGTACCCACTGTGTATATTGTAAGCTGGGGGACAGGTATCAGGTACAAAAGCTCCCTGGGATGAGCAGGCACAGATACCAAGTCCAATTGAGTAGTGACAAACAGTGCAATGTTTATTTGTGATATTTACAAAGTCTATTTACAGGTGCTGTACAGGGTTCCAAAAGAAACAAACCGGAACAAAAATAGCCAAATAAAAACCTAGCCGTGTCTCGGCACTAACTATACAGTATTTACAGATCCTAACTACCAGGCCAAGCAAGCCTACAGCTTGCCAGCTTCCACATTTGTTTTCACCAACCTTTAGCTCTCCTAGACAGCAGTTGTCTGAGGTTCCCAGGCCAAGAGCAAAGGCTGTCTGCTCAGGTGAGTTTAAATTGACCTGGGAGAGAGGACCAACACCTGAAACTGGATACTGGATCAGAGATCCCTGAATGTGTAAGAGAGGAGCCTGGGAGATGTATAAACCCCGAACAGGACTTTTCCTGGCTCTCTCTGGGACGCTCTGCTACACATCCTCCCCCCTTGTTTCAACCCCAGGGTTTGGAACACCTGTGGCCCAACAGGAGTGAACCCGGGACAGGGCATCTGCATTCCCCATCTCAACACCTGGCCTGTGTTTTACAGTAAAGGAGTAATCCTGTAGAGCCAAAAACCACCGGTTCACCCGTCTATTAGTCTCCTTCTTTTGGGCCATCCATTTCAGGGGAGCATGGTCAGTTATTAACTCGAACTGGCGTCCAAACAAGTAGTACCTGAGCGCGTCCACGGCCCACTTTATTGCTAAGCATTCTTTTTCAATGACTGCATACTTTTTCTCATGATCATTGAGCTTTCTGCTTCCGTGAAGAGGGAATCAAGGACAGCTTGGACACGGGGCAGGTGAGACTCCCAGTCAGTGCTATGCAGCACTGTGTCGTCCAGATAGGCTGCAGCATACGGTCGGTGAGGTCTTAGGGTCCTGTCCATAGCCCTCTGAAATGTTGCAGGGGCATTTTGCAACCCAAAAGGCATTTTCTTATACTGAAACGACCCCTCCGGGGTCACAAACGCAGTCTTTCTTTTTCGTACATCACGGGACACAGAGCGACTTAGTCATTACTAATGGGTTATATAGATACCTTCAGGTGCTGGCACTGGCAACTTCCAAAACCGGAAGTACCCTCCCCTATATAAGCCCCTCCCATCCGGGAGCACCTCAGTTTTTTGCCAGTGTCTAAGGTGTTGGCCAAGAAGTAACATGTGTTTTTCACTGAGCTTGCGTACAGGTTCTTTTGGGCCTCAGTAAGCTATTCCGGATCCGACCAAAAAAGCTTCATAGCTAAACGGTCGGTACCCGGGCCTTGCAGCAGAAGAGCAAGGTTTTGCCTGTAATGCCTCTCTTAGGAGGGCTGGACCCTGGGATCCAGAGCTCTGGTCATACCCACGACCAAGATGTTTTCTGTGCAGGGTGCTATACAGGTCCAGGGGAGTGGAATCCTTGGGAACCCGGTCCCTGAAGGTTTAATTACAATGCCTGCCGTGATAGGTGAAGTTTGGGCTTCTGTGGACCAAACAGAGTCCTGCGGTGGGGAAAAGGTAAGTGGGGGCCCCCAGGAACTTGGTTCTATTGGGGGACCCCCAAGCCTAATTTGTCTTTCTGTCTGTTACCTAACGGTATTCCCGCTAAATATCTGTGCACGCCTGTAACTACTGGAAAATGTAAAATTTTAATAGTAGTCAAGAAAAAAAAAAAAAGAAGGTGACCGCGGTACCTGTGTTAAACCACTAGAGGCCGCTGTGGTCCATTTTTCTTGTCATGTGGATCTTTGTCTTTTCAAGTCAAAAGATCCAGGCAGTTGGTAAGTTCTCTGTGGGAATCCACTTCCTCTGCCCTGTTGCTGCACTCATCCACCGCACAGGCCCTCCGGCAAAAAGGGCCCTGGCTCCTAGTCCCTGCTTATTTTTTTAAAAAAGCGCCGAAGGCGCACGGGCGCGCGCGCGTGCGCGTGCCTCCTATTGTAAAGATGAGTGAAAAAAAGGGGCGGGGCTGGTGGATGACGCTCGATGCGCGCCGCGGCGCTTCTGCGCATGTGCAGGCGTCCCAGCATGGATAAAAGACACAGTACAAGTGTCAGCTGGATGCAAACAGAGCTAGCAACAAAACGGTGGCACACAGAGGCGGTTGATGCAGGCATCCCCATAGAAAGGCACTTTAGTGGACACCAGCTGGTATATAGCAGCAACTGTGCTAGACTATTACCAGTAAAAGTGGTGTATGACGACGGGAATACCTCAGCTCTGTGCTTAAAGGATATGTCGTCCAGACGCTCTGGAAATAAATCTTCCAAGAAGCGAAAGGGGTCTCCATCGGGCTCTGAGGATTTTGGGCATGCTTGTACTGCACCAATCTCCCCTGAAATGTCAGAGGTTAGTAGCCATAGGAACCCCGCAGGAGTACCTGGTGCTGCGGCTGTCCCCAGTCCACCTGCTCCTGTATATATAACAGAGGAGGTTTTTTCCTCAGCTCTGGGAGGATTGGAAGAGAGATTAACAGCATTGATCGCTGCTTCCCTGTCACAGGGAAAGCGCGTCCGATCTCCGTCTCCTCCTTCAGAGTGCCTGTTAGTGGAGGAACAGCCCCACACAGAGATCGACCTACCTGAAGGGGATCAGGATGAGGTTGATTCGGTTATAGAGGAATCAACAGTGGAAGAACCTTTCTCAGCATCTCAAGCTGAAAGATTATGGATTCAGTCTCTGACTAACATGGTCCGATCAGCATTTAAAATGCCTCTTGCGGAGCCATCAACCACTACTGTCTCCTCGCTGGGGTCGCTAAAAGCTCCCCAGACTGTCTGTTCCTTCCCAATCCACCCCTTATTGGAAGGGCTTATTTACCAGGATTGGGAGCATCCTGATAAAATATTTACTCCCCCCAAGAGATTTCCGGTGGTCTATCCCATGGAGGATAAGTTCATACAAAAATGGAAGGTGCCCACAGTGGACGCAGCCATCTCTTTTGTGAATAAATCACTGACATGTCCAGTAGATAATGTTCCAATGTTCAAAGACCCAATAGATAAAAAATTGGAGTCTTTACTAAAATCTGCTTTCTCTACAGCAAGCATGGTGACACAACCTGCAGTAGCAGCTATTGGGGTCTGCCAAGCAGTGAAGGATCAGTTGAAACAAGTCTTAAGGGACTTATCAGATCAGCAGGCTCTTGCCCTAGCTGACCTACCCAGAGCCTTATGTTTTGCGGTGGACGCCATAAAGGATACAATCCAACAGGCCTCCCGCTTTACGCTGTCTGTAGTACATATGCGTAGGCTTCTATGGCTCAAAAACTGGTCTGCTGAGGCTCCCTGTAAGAAATTGCTGATTAGCTTCCCATTTCATTGAGAACGCTTATTTGGAGAAGATCTGGACAAGTATATCCAGAAAATTTCTGCCGGTAAAAGTACACTCTTGCCGGTTAAGAACAAAGCTAGAAGTCCTTCTTTTAAGAAGCCTACTTCTCCAGTCCCTGGCACATCGGCTGTGAAACAGTTCCGACGGCCTCCGCGGTCAAATCCAGGGGGCAGAAATCAGGGACAATCACAGGGTAACAAGAAACCCTGGGTCAAGAGAGGTACGAAACCTCCCCCCAAGTCATGAAGGGTTGCCCCCACTCAATCGGGTGGGGGGAAGACTTCAGTTGT
>CM055117.1:1102410569-1102632534 GCA_029206835.1 Rana muscosa
CCAGTTTCTGGGAACGCGTTGCACAGACCTTTCTGCAAGGCCTCCCTGAGATGTCTCATCCTCTGCTCCCTCTGCGACGGCAAGATAAGGTCCGCAACCTTACCCTTGTACCGTGGATCAAGGAGAGTGGCCAGCCAGTAATGGTCACTCTCCTTGATCCGAAGAACACGAGGATCCTTCCGCAGGCTTTGCAGGATCAGGGAGGCCATGCAGCGTAGGTTAGCTGAGGCATTCGGTCCGGAGTCTTCTGGGTCACTGAGGATGACATGATCGCCAGCCACCTCCTCCCAGCCACGTACAAGTCCACTGGTTTGTTGGGACTGTACATCATCCCTAAAAGACTGCTGCTGCTGATGCTGAGTGCCAGGCTCCACCTCCATGCTCACACAATCCTCCTCCTCCTCCTCCTCCTCTTCCTGTGTGATGGGTGGGACAGAAGGAACATTGTCTGGATAAAGGGGGCCTTGAGAGACAAGGAAGTCCTCCTCTTCCTGCCTCTGTTCTGCCTCAAGTGCCCTGTCCATTATCCCACGCAGCGTATGCTCCAACAGGTGGACAAGAGGTACAGTGTCACTGATGCATGCACTGTCACTGCTCACCATCCTCGTGGCCTCCTCAAATGGTGAGAGGACAGTGCATGCATCCCTGATCATGCTCCACTGGCGTGGGGAAAAAAAGCCAAGCTCCCCTGACCCTGTCCTGGTGCCGTAGTCGCAAAGGTACTCATTGATGGCCCTCTGCTGTGTGCAGTCGCTGCAGCATGGCCAACGTTGAGTTCCACCTGGTGGGCATGTCACATATTAGGCGGTTCTTGGGCAGGTTCAGCTCCTTTTGCAGCTCAGTCAGCCGAGCACTGGCATTATAAGATCGGCGGAAATGCACACAGACTTTCCTGGCCTGCCTCAGGACATCCTGTAAGCCTGGGAACCTGCCCAAGAACCGCTGCACCACCAGGTTGAGGACGTGAGCCATACAGGGCACATGGGTGAGCTGCCCCTGTCGCAGGGCGGAGAGGAGGTTGGTGCCATTATCAGAAACGACCATTCCTGGCTTAAGCTGGCGTGGCGTCAACCACCTCTCGGCCTGCCCCTGCAGAGCTGCCAGAACCTCTGGCCCAGTGTGGCTCCTGTCCCCCAAACACACCAGCGCAAGCACGGCATGGCATCTTTTTGCCTGCGTACTCGCGTAGCCCCTTGTACGCCTACGGAGCACCGCTGGTTCCGAGGACAGAGCACTCGAAGAGGACATGGAGGAAGAAGAAGAGGAGGGGGTGGAGGAGAGAGGTGTGTCACAACCAGTAGTAGCATTTTGGAGGCGTGGTGGCGGAACAACCTCCAACACTACTGCACCTTGTCCTGCATCCCTCCCAGCTACCAATAGAGTGACCCAATGGGCCGTGAAAGAAAGATAACGTCCCTGTCCATGCCTGCTGGACCATGAGTCAGCGGTAATATGCACCTTACCGCTGACCGCCCTGTCCAGCGAGGCATGGACATTGCCTTCCACATGCCAGTAGAGAGACGGAATTGCCTTCCGTGAGAAAAAGTGGCGTTTGGGAACCTGCCACTGAGGAACCGCACATTGAACAAACTCACGGAAGGGGGCCGAGTCTATCAACTGAAAAGGCAGCAGTTGAAGTGCTAGCAATTTAGCCAAGCTAGCATTCAACCGCTGGGCATGTGGATGGCTGGGAGTATACTTCTTTCGACGGTCCAGCAGCTGGGGCAGGGAAATTTGCCTGCTACAATCGGACGTCGGTGTACTGCAAGTACTTGGTTGTGACACACCTAATTCTACACCTTCAGTCCTCTCAGAGCAGCTTTCAGAGAGGACTGAAGATATAGTGGGGATGGAGATCCCAGCTGATGAGGAGCAAGGAGAGGTCCGCTTTGTTCTTTGGTGTGGGTCTTTTATGTGTGCTTGCCAATGAGCTGCATGGCAGGTCGACATATGTCTGCTCATGCTTGTGGTGCCCAAGCGGCTGATGTTTTGGCCACGCGAGATACGCTTGAGACAAATATTGCAAATAGCAGTGGTGCGATCTGATGCACTCGTCTCAAAAAAGGCCCACACCAAAGAACTTTTGTGATAACGTGCAGAGGCAGCGCCCTGCACAGGCGGAGCTCTGCGGTGTGGTACAGTTGCTGTGCTGGCCTCTAGCTGGCCTCCAGGGGGCATCCTGCCTCGTTGGACATGTGACGCTGCATCCTCCTCCTCCTCCTCCTCTCTCCCTTCAGGCACCCACGTGGAGTCAGTGACCTCATCATCCCCTCCCTCTTCACCACTAGAGCAAACCTGGCAGTAAGCTGCAGCTGGTGGAACACTACTGCCAGATTGCTGTCCTTCAGCATCCCCTCTCTCTGCGCGCACACTACTGACTTCCTCAAGCTGGGTATCATCATCCGAGCCTTCAAATCGTTGGGCATCCTCCTGGAGCATGTACCCAACACTGTGCTCAAACAGTTCGGGGGACTCCTCAGGAGGACATGGTGGGTCTAGGGAAGGGGTGGCTGATGATGCCATTGAGTACGCGTTGGCAGCTGCTCTGCCAGTACCCTGAGCCTGGGTGAGAGAGGATGAGGAGGATGAGGAGGGCTTGGTCATCCATTCTACCAAGCCTTCGGCATGATGCGGCTCCACATGTCCAGCTGCCGAAAACAAAGACAAGCGTGTCCCATGGCCACGTGCTGATGACGATGCACGACCACGTCCACGGCCAGCACTGTTGTCTCTAGAAACAGAGCCTGCCTGCCCTGTGTTCTTGCCTCGGCACGCTCTGCCTCTCCTTGGCGGTCTTCCAGCCATTGTAGTCGGTAGTGTATATAGTATAAAAAATAGAACTCCTATGTGTGCTCACAACACACTGTAGGTCCTATGGGTGCTGACACTAACACACTATAGGTACTATGTGTGCTGCTGACAAGAAAATATAGGAGCTCTGTTTGCTGCCACTAACACACTAGAAGTCCTATGGGTGCTGCTGAGAAGAAAATATAGGAGCTCTGTGTGATGCCACTAACACACTAGAAGTCCTATGGGTGCTGCTGAGATGAAAATATAGGAACTCTGTGTGATGCCACTAACACATTAGAAGTCCTATGGGTGCTGCTGAGAAGAAAATATAGGAGCTCTGTTTGCTGCCACTAACACACTAGAAGTCCTATGGGTGCTGCTGAGAAGAAAATATAGGAGCTCTGTTTGCTGGCACTAACACACTAGAAGTCCTATGGGTGCTGCTGAGAAGAAAATATAGGAGCTCTGTTTGCTGCCACTAACACACTAGAAGTCCTATGGGTGCTGCTGAGAAGAAAATATAGGAGCTATGTTTGCTGCCACTAACACACTAGAAGTCCTATGGGTGCTGCTGAGAAGAAAATATAGGAGCTCTGTGTGATGCCACTAACACACTAGAAGTCCTATGGGTGCTGCTGAGAAGAAAATATAGGAGCTCTGTTTGCTGCCACTAACACACTAGAAGTCCTATGGGTGCTGCTGAGAAGAAAATATAGGAGCTCTGTGTGATGCCACTAACACACTAGAAGTCCTATGGGTGCTGCTGAGATGAAAATATAGGAACTCTGTGTGATGCCACTAACACATTAGAAGTCCTATGGGTGCTGCTGAGAAGAAAATATAGGAGCTCTGTGTGATGCCACTAACACACTAGAAGTCCTATGGGTGCTGCTGAGAAGAAAATATAGGAGCTCTGTTTGCTGCCACTAACACACTAGAAGTCCTATGGGTGCTGCTGAGAAGAAAATATAGGAGCTCTGTGTGATGCCACTAACACACTAGAAGTCCTATGGGTGCTGCTGAGAAGAAAATATAGGAGCTCTGTGTGATGCCACTAACACACTAGAAGTCCTATGGGTGCTGCTGAGAAGAAAATATAGGAGCTCTGTTTGCTGCCACTAACACACTAGAAGTCCTATGGGTGCTGCTGAGAAGAAAATATAGGAGCTCTGTTTGCTGCCACTAACACACTAGAAGTCCTATGGGTGCTGCTGAGAAGAAAATATAGGAGCTCTGTGTGATGCCACTAACACACTAGAAGTCCTATGGGTGCTGCTGAGATGAAAATATAGGAACTCTGTGTGATGCCACTAACACATTAGAAGTCCTATGGGTGCTGCTGAGAAGAAAATATAGGAGCTCTGTGTGATGCCACTAACACACTAGAAGTCCTATGGGTGCTGCTGAGAAGAAAATATAGGAGCTCTGTGTGATGCCACTAACACACTAGAAGTCCTATGGGTGCTGCTGAGAAGAAAATATAGGAGCTCTGTGTGATGCCACTAACACACTAGAAGTCCTATGGGTGCTGCTGAGAAGAAAATATAGGAGCTCTGTTTGCTGCCACTAACACACTAGAAGTCCTATGGGTGCTGCTGAGAAGAAAATATAGGAGCTCTGTTTGCTGCCACTAACACACTAGAAGTCCTATGGGTGCTGCTGAGAAGAAAATATAGGAGCTCTGTGTGATGCCACTAACACACTAGAAGTCCTATGGGTGCTGCTGAGAAGAAAATATAGGAGCTCTGTTTGCTGCCACTAACACACTAGAAGTCCTATGGGTGCTGCTGAGAAGAAAATATAGGAGCTCTGTGTGATGCCACTAACACACTAGAAGTCCTATGGGTGCTGCTGAGAAGAAAATATAGGAGCTCTGTTTGCTGCCACTAACACACTAGAAGTCCTATGGGTGCTGCTGAGAAGAAAATATAGGAGCTCTGTTTGCTGCCACTAACACACTAGAAGTCCTATGGGTGCTGTTGGGGTGCAATGCTGTGCTAACAGCACTGCGGTTGGTACTACTGCAATACTGTACTAACAGTAAGCACGCACCAGACTAATCCCCAGCAGCAGCTAATAACACACTAACTGTGCAATCAGCAGCAATGAACGATCAATGACTTAGGTAGCAATGGTTTAGCAAAGAAATAGCCAATGGTTTAGCAAAGAAGAGCAAATCTTTCAGTATCAAGCAAAGACAGAATCAGCAGACTAATCTCTCCTAAAGCCGGAACTCATGTGACCGGGGCCGATGGCGTGGCGGCCTTTTAAATGGTGGGGCGTGTACTAAAGCCCCTGAGCTGTAATTGGCTACAGGCGTCCTGCCTGTAGCCAATTATTGCTCTCCGAGTTTCGGGCGCTGTGATTGGCCAAGCATGCGGGGTCACAGTGCATGCTTGGCCAATCATCAGCCAGCAATGCACTGCGCCGGCCGCGCCGGCCGCACTGCATTGCGGGGCCGCTCGCATCACACGAATGTGATGCAAACGGCCCAAATAGTTCTGGGCTCGACGAGCGAGCGAACGCCCGATGCTCGATTCGAACATGGGTTCGAATCGAGCACCGGGCCCATCCCTAATTCGGACAAATTAAGTACCAACGGCACATGAATGAACTTAACGTTATTAAACAATATTACAGGGATTGAGGTTGCCGTTAGGCTGCTAGGTGGTCCCTCTTGCATTGGTGGGCATTCCAAGGATGTTGGTTCATAATAGGGGATTGCAACTGTATTTTTGGGCACAGTTGATAGAGCAGGGGTGTTAGTCTTTGGGGACACATGCAATGAGATGGATTTCCTGTCTAGGTAGTAGACCGGATTCTTGGTCAACGATCACGCTGATGAGTGTTCCAGTCTCCTCTCCCTTGGTATGTCTGATCGGATGGAGCAGGATCACAATCCACATCGACTTCATGGCTCTAAAAGGGAAGAAAGCAGAACATTTTAGTTGCAGGATTTTGTGAGGGCACAAACGATGGGGCACAAGACTGAGTCCAGTAAATTCAAAGGAATTTCCCAGATCTCCCCCCCTTGTGCTCCTTGTTTGGCCAAACAATCCGCTACCTCATTTTGTTCCCAGTATGGGGCAGTGCCTAAATTACATTTTACTTTGCACCCCCATGGTTTGACTGGCAACTTTTGCACCAATGTTACAATAAATTTCAACAGGGATGCATGTTTAAGTGGAGACCCATCTGAGGACATGTACTGGTGGGTGTGCCAGAAGGGCAGAATTTCTGTAATAGTATTACCGACCCACGCAGAATCTGAGTATAAAACTATTTCTTGGTCCCTTTTCATCAGTTCTAGGGCATGAGCAATTGCAGCCAGCTCAGCAAATTGTGCTGATTTGACTTGCCATGACCGAAAGATTGATGTTTGGGTCTTTTCATGTGGATTGTTGAGGTATATTCCAAATCCTGCATGTGGGGAACCCTCCACGTAAAAACATGATCCATCTGTGAAAATTTGGACTGCACTTTCAGGGACATTTTCCTTTGCTGACAAAGGTCTAAAGAATTGTTGCGCAACTGATTGTGGTATGATATCACATTCATGTGGTACTCCTTGGTAAAGGAGGCCATGGGCCCTAGTGGAAGAATTATTTGTGTGTTTGTCTCGATCATGGAGCAACCAAGGCCAATGGTTTTCCTGTGACAGAACTGCTGACATGGTTGTCTCTGATATGGCAGTCTCACTGTGAAAGGGCAGTTGGTACTTTGGGTTGGCTAATGCTGGCGCTTGTGCTAAAGCTTCTTTAAGCTCCTGCACTGGATTGGTGTGTTGCTCAGTCCAGTGCCATCGGGTATCCTTTTTCCACCAATCATACAGTGGTGCAGACTTTTGGGCACAATCAGGGATGAAAGGCCGCAAATAATTTACCAATCCTAGGAAAGATCTGAGAGTAGGCATACTTACTGACAGAGGTAATTGTAGACTGGTTTCTACCTTCTCAGTTACTATCTTACTACCGTCTGCTGTCACTGTAATCCCAAGAGAAGACACAAATTCCTGCAACCATTGTGCCTTACTGGGATTACACTTCAGTTCCGTTTTTCCTAGGATCCGTAGGAGTTCCTCCAATAGCCACAAATGCTTTTCTTTTTCGCATGTGGCTTTAAGTAAATTGTCAATGTACTGAAAAAGAATCTTTGGGGAAGAAAAATCAGTTAAAATATCTGTCATGGTTGCATATGAAGTCATGTGTTCACTTGATTTATTTTTGCCAATAAAATCAGCCACACTCATAAGGATTTTTACCGCTTGGATTGGATATACATTGGAAATCACCTCATTTCCTTCATTATCAAACCCCAAAAATGTTTGATTTCCTTCAGTAGAGGAGGAGATCTGGGTCCTAACCATGATGGGGAACTTGACATGCTCCTCATTTGTGGATAGCTGGTCCCCATTGTCTGGTGAGTAGTGATGAGCCGAACACCCCCGGGTTCGGTTCGCACCAGAACCCGCGAACGGACCGAAAGTTCGCACGAACATTAGAACCCTATTAAATACAATGGATGCGAACGTTCGGATTCTAAAGTGCTAATTATAACGACTATTATCCATGTTATTATCCTAAACAGAGTTTGGGAACCCGGGTTCTGCACCAGGGGACATGTATCAATGCAAAAAGAAGTTTTAAAAACTGACGTTTTTAGGGAGCAGTCATTTTAATGATGCATAAAGTGAAAAAAAAAAGTCAAATATTCCTTTAAATATCGTACCTGGGGGGTGTCTAAAGTATGCCTGCGAAGTGCCACGTGTTTCCCGTGTTTAGAACTGTCCCTGCACAAAATTACATTTCTAAAGGAAAAAAAGCCATTTAAAACTGCTTGCGGCTTTAATGTAATGTCTGGTCCCGGTAATATGGATGAAAATCTTTAAGAAAAATGGCATAGCTACCCCATCACCCCCCCCCCCTACCCCAGCCCATTACCAGCCCCTTTGGGTCTTCTTTGGATATTAAGGGGAACCCCGCAACACAAAATAAAAAAGGCCCTATATACTCTGAACAGCAGTATACAGGCAGTGTAAACAAGACCGGTGTAAACAAGACAGGGACTGTAGGTTTGTTCTTAAGTAGAATCTGTTTGTAATTTTGAACACGTACATTGTTTAAGTGTAGCTCCAGCCAAAAAATCTATTTTTAAGCTTTTTGGAAAACATAGGGAAGGGTTATCACCCCTGTAACATTTGTTTTGCTGTCTGTGCCCCTGTTCAGAACATTTCACCTCACTTTGCGTCCCAATGACAACTGTTTTTGAAATGTGGTGTTTTTATTGAAACAAGGATTGGTGATAAAGCATCAGTAGAGAGGAGACACCTTTCTCCCATATTAATTCTTACAGGAGAGAATTTTCCTTCCTAGGGGTAGATTTCCTCTCACTTCCTGTTGTCTTCTTCCGTTTGCAAGTAGGAGTCGTTTGTAAGTTGGATGTTTGAAAGTAGGGACCTGCCGTATATACTCTGCAGAAATTGGCCCCTTAGGTGTTGGTGTTGGCACAACACTGTAAGCACTCACAGTTACTCTTGGTGGGTGCTGGAACGCCCTGCTGTCAACTATTATATCAGGAATTGTAATAACATATAATTGTTGAACAGTGGTAGTAAAAATTGGGCCTTTGATGGTGGTGCTGGTGCCACAACACTGTAAGGCCTGACAGTTACTCTTGGTGGGCGCAGCAATGGGCCCTGCTGTGAATTATTAGATCAATAATTATAATTGCATGCCCCTGTTGAACAGGGGCTGAAAAATTGGGCCTTAGGCACTGGTGGCACAACACTGCAACCCCTCCCAGATACTGTACTTGGAGCACAGCAATGAGCCCTGTTGCAAAGTATTGCATCAAAAATTGTAATTACACGCCCCTGTTAAACAGGGGCTGAAAAATTGGGCCTTAGCCACTGGTGGCACAACACTGCAACCCCTCACAGATACTGTACTTGGAGCACAGCAATGAGCCCTGTTGCAAAGTATTGCATCAAAAATTGTAATTACACGCCCCTGTTAAACAGGGGCTGAAAAATTGGGCCTTAGCCACTGGTCGCGGCACACATAAACCAAAATGATCTTCCAAGCTATCATCAATAATCGGATCATTGAGGAGGAGGAGGAGGATAGCCAGTCAACATAACAGCACAGGCACTCAGCATCAGCATCAGTCTTGAAGGGATGTGACATTTTAAAATCAATTAGTCTGTTATATCAGCATCAGATGTGTGGTAGCTGGTGGTGATCCAAGACTGGTTCATCTTGATGAAAGTCAGTCGATCAACCGAGTCGGTGGACAGGTGCACCCTGTGATCCGTGACAAATCCTCCAGCAGCACTGAATGTGCGTTCTGAAAGAACACTGGATGCAGGACAGGCCAGTAGCTCAATTGCATACTGTGCAAGCTCTGGCCAGTGATCCATCCTCAAGACCCAGTAAGCCAGAGGATTTTCGGTGGGGAAGGTGTCCAAGTCTGACCTTGCCCCTAGGTATTCCTGCACCATGTATATCAGACGCTGGCGATGGTTGCTGGAACCGATCATACTTTGGGGCTGCGGACTAAAGAATAGACATGTGCACACTGAAATATTTTGTTTCGGAATTTCGTTTTTGTCCGAAAAATAAATTTATTTAGTTACTCCCGAAATTCGTTTTTATTTATTTCGTTTTTCGTTAGAAATTGCATTCGTCCGAAAATCTGAATTAATTAAGGTCGAATC
Source organism: Rana muscosa (assembly GCA_029206835.1). NCBI lineage: Eukaryota > Metazoa > Chordata > Amphibia > Anura > Ranidae > Rana > Rana muscosa. Next base: position 1,102,420,078 of record CM055117.1, read on the forward strand.
TGTCATTGAAGGCTTATGGTGTCTGTCGAATGTTCAAAGAAGATTCGACGGAGCAGTGAAACTGTACGACGCTGCAATCATACATTTCCGGTCGAATGTTCCGCCCACAAGCTATAGAAGAATTCTAATGTTGTATGACTAGTAATAATTATATTTATTCATTACTATTACTAGTCAACCAACATTAGAATTCTTCTATAGCCTATGGGCGGATGCATTTGACCGGAAATGTACGATGCAGCGTCGTACAGTTTTGCTGCACCGTCGAATCTTCTAACTTTCGATGCTTTGTCGAATCTTCGTCATTCTAGCTATTTTACTGCTCCTCCTCTTTGGTTACAATCAGCCAATAACATTCATCATCAACTTTATTTTTATTTTACTTCCCCCACCCAATTCCAGCAGTGATCTTTTCTCTCTATGTCGAATCTTTTCTCTCTATAATAACAAATCTTTTCTCTCCTATGTCGAATCTTTTCTCTCTATAATAACAAATCTTTTCTCTCCTATGTCGAATCTTTCCTCTCCTATGTCGAATCTTTCCTCTCCTATGTCGAATCTTTTCTCTCTATAATGTCGAATCTTTCCTCTCCTATGTCGAATCTTTTCTCTCCATGTCGAATCTTTTCTCTCCTATGTCGAATCTTTTCTCTCCTATGTCGAATCTTTTCTCTCCTATGTCGAATCTTTTCTCTCCTATGTCGAATCTTTTCTCTCCTATGTCGAATCTTTCTCTCCTATGTCGAATCTTTTCTCTCTATAATGTCGAATCTTTTCTCTCCTATGTAAAATAATCTTGGACTAATAGAGTTAAGGTTAGGCACATTCGACCACAGGTTCGATAGACACAGATTGTTATTGTCAGCGTCACGTCGAATCTCCTATCTATATCGAACTGTTGTAGCAACGAAAACGAAAATAAAGCATTTGTTTATGTTGGATCTTTCGGTTTTCGGATTCTGTGCTTTCGTTTTCGTTTGTTAAAACGATAACGAAAATAGCTGAAATTCGGACGAAAATACATTCGGACGAAAACGAATGCACATGTCTACTAAAGAATTGTCTGAACGCATCGGTCAGACGGCCACCTTCCCCACCGCTCCTTCTTTGACTGCCCGAAGCCTCAGCAACTCGTTGTCCAGGACCAGGAGTTTGTAACCTCCCAGTCTCTGGGAACGCGTTGCACAGACCTTTCTGCAAGGCCTCCCGGAGTTGTCTCATCCTCTGCTCCCTCTGCGACGGTAACATAAGGTCCGCAACCTTACCCTTGTACCGTGGATCAAGGAGAGTGGCCAGCCAGTAATGGTCCCTCTCCTTGATCCGAAGAATACGAGGATCCTTCCGCAGACTTTGCAGGATCAGGGAGGCCATGCAGCGTAGGTTAGCTGAGGCATTCGGTCCGGAGTCCTCTGGGTCACTAAGGACGACATGATCCGCAGCCACCTCCTCCCAGCCACGTACAAGTCCACTGGTTTCTTGGGACTGTAAATCATCCCTAAAAGACTGCTGCTGATGATGCTGAGTGCCAGTCTCCACCTCCATGCTGACACAATCCTCCTCCTCCTCCTCCTCCTCTTCCTGTGCTATGGGTGGGACAGAAGGAACACTGTCTGGGTAAAGGGGGCCTTGAGAGGCAAGGAAGTCCTCCTCTTCCTGCCTCTGTTCTGCCTCAAGTGCCCTGTCCATTATTCCACGCAGCGTGTGCTCCAACAGGTGGACAAGAGGTACAGTGTCACTGATGCATGCACTGTCACTGCTCACCATCCTCGTGGCCTCCTCAAATGGTGCCAGGACAGTGCATGCATCCCTGATCATGCCCCACTGGCGTGGTGAAAAAAACCCGAGCTCCCCTGACCCTGTCCTGGTGCCGTAGTCGCACAGGTACTCATTGATGGCCCTCTGCTGCGTGTGCAGCCGCTGCAGCATGGCCAACGTTGAGTTCCACCTGGTGGGCATGTCACATATAAGGCGGTTCTTGGGCAGGTTCAACTCCTTTTGCAGCTCAGCCAGGCGAGCACTGGCATTATAAGATCTGTGGAAATGCACACAGACTTTCCTGGCCTGCCTCAGGACATCCTGTAAGCCCGGGTACCTGCCCAAGAACCACTGCACCACCAGGTTAAGGACGTGAGCCATACAGGGCACATGGGTCAGTTGTCCCTGTCGGAGGGCGGAGAGGAGGTTGGTGCCATTGTCGCAAACCACCATTCCTGGCTTAAGCTGGCGTGGCATCAACCACCTCTCGGCCTGCCCCTGCAGAGCAGACAGGACCTCTGCCCCAGTGTGGCTCCTGTCCCCCAAACACACCAGCGCAAGCACGGCATGGCATCTTTTTGCCTGCGTACTTGCGTAGCCCCTTGAACGCCTACGGAGCACCGCTGGTTCCGAGGACAAACCACAGGAAGAGGCCATGGAGGAAGAAGAAGAGGAGGGGGTGGAGGAGAGACGTGTGTCACAACCAGTAGTAGCATTTTGGAGGCGTGGCGGTGGAACAACCTCCAACACTACTGCACCTTGTCCTGCATCCTTCCCAGCTGCCAAAAGAGTGACCCAATGGGCCGTGAAAGAAAGGTAACGTCCCTGTCCATGCCTGCTGGACCATGAGTCTGCGGTAATATGCACCTCACCGCTGACCGCCCTGTCCAGCGAGGCCAAGACATTGCCTTCCACATGCCTGTAGAGAGCCGGAATCGCCTTCCGTGAGAAAAAGTGGCGTTTGGGAACCTGCCACTGAGGAACCGCACATTGCACAAACTCACGGAAGGGGGCCGAGTCTACCAACTGAAAAGGCAGCAGTTGAAGCGCTAGCAATTTAGCCAAGCTAGCATTCAACCGCTGGGCATGTGGATGGCTGGGAGTGAACTTCTTTTGACGGTCCAGCAGCTGGGGCAGGGAAATTTGGCTGCTAGAATCGGACGTCGGTGTACTGCTAGCAGAGTGGCCGCAAGTACTTGGCTGTGACACACCTAATTCTACACCGTCATTCCTCTCAGTGCAGGTTTGAGAGAGGACTGAAGGTATAGTGGGGTTGGAGATCCCAGATGATGCGGTGCAAGGAGAGGTCCGCTTTGTTCTTTGGTGTGGGTCTTTAAGGTAGGCTTGCCAACGAGCTGCATGGCAGGTCAACATATGTCTGATCAAGCATGTGGTGCCCAAGCGGCTGATGTTTTGGCCACGCGATATACGCTTGAGACATATGTTGCAAACAGCAGCTGTGCGATCTGATGCACTCGCTCTCACCAAAGAACTTTTTGAATGACGGGCAGAGGCAGCGCCCTGCACAGGCGGAGCTCTGCGGTGTGATTCCGTCGGTGTGCTGCCCATACGCTGGCCACCCAAGGGCATCCTGCCTCGTTGGAGATGTGCCTCCTCCTCATCCTCCTCCTCCTCCTCTCTCCTATTGGGCACCCATGTGGAGTCAGTGACCTCATCATCCCCTCCCTCCTCATCACTGGAGCCAATCTGGCAGTATGCTGCAGCTGCTGGAGCATGACTGCCAGATAGGTGTCCTTCTTGAGCATCCCCTCTCTCTGCTCTCACGCTACTGCCTTCCTCTAGCTGGGTATCATCATCAGATCCTTCGAAACGCTGGGCATCCTCCTGGAGCATGTACCCAACACTGTGCTCAAACTGTTCGGGGGACTCCTCAGGAGGAGGACATGGTGGGTCTAGGGAAGGAGTGACTAATGATGACATTGATACCAGAGAAGAGGACGCTTTGGCAGCTGCTTTGCCAGTACCCTGAGCCTGGGTGAGAGAGGATGAGGAGGATGAGGTGGGCTTGGTCATCCACTCTACCAAGTCTTCGGCATGATGTGGCTCAACATGTCCAGCTGCCGAAAAGAAGGACAAGCGTGCCCCATGGCCATGTGCTGATGACAATGCACCGCGTCCACGACCAGCACTGTTGCCCCCAGACACAGAGCCTGCTTGCCCTCTTTTTTTGCCTCCTGACTGTCTGCCTCTCCTTGTTTGCCTTCCAGACATTTTAATGGATGGCCTGCAGGGATATGGGAAAAACAGCAATAAGGGCTACCTTCAGGTGTATACTGTGCAGGAGGCTTAGCAACAATGACACTGACACTGTCCCCTGCCTATCCTTCTCTGTCCCTAAACACAAGGATTTGCAATATGCTTCAGCAAGATTGGTTTAGCACAGAATAGCACACTGACAGTTTCCCTCACTGTCCTTCTCTGTCCCTACAAACAAGATTTAGCACAGAATAGCACACTGATAGTTTCCACGAGTGTCCTTCTCTGTCCCTAAACTCAAGGATTTCAAATATGGTTCAGCAAGATTGGTTTAGCACAGAATAGCACACTGACAGTTTCCCTCACTGTCCTTCTCTGTCCCTACAAACAAGGTTTAGCACAGAATAGCACACTGATAGTTTCCACGAGTGTCCTTCTCTGTCCCTAAACTCAAGGATTTCAAATACGGTTCAGCAAGATTGGTTTAGCACAGAATAGCACACTGACACTTTCCCTCACTGTCCTTCTCTGTCCCTACAAACAAGGTTTAGCACAGAATAGCACACTGACACTTTCCCTCACTGTCCTTCTCTGTCCCTACAAACAAGGTTTAGCACAGAATAGCACACTGATAGTTTCCCTCACTGTCCTTCTCTGTCCCTACAAACAAGATTTAGCACAGAATAGCACACTGATAGTTTCCACGAGTGTCCTTCTCTGTCCCTACACTCAAGGATTTCAAATATGGTTCAGCAAGATTGGTTTAGCACAGAATAGCACACTGACAGTTTCCCCGAGTGTCTTTCTCTGTCCCTAAACTCAAGGATTTCAAATATGGTTCAGCAAGATTGGTTTAGCACAGAATAGCACACTGACAGTTTCCCTCACTGTCCTTCTCTGTCCCTACAAACAAGGTTTAGCACAGAATAGCACACTGATAGTTTCCACGAGTGTCCTTCTCTGTCCCTAAACTCAAGGATTTCAAATACGGTTCAGCAAGATTGGTTTAGCACAGAATAGCACACTGACACTTTCCCTCACTGTCCTTCTCTGTCCCTACAAACAAGGTTTAGCACAGAATAGCACACTGACACTTTCCCTCACTGTCCTTCTCTGTCCCTACAAACAAGGTTTAGCACAGAATAGCACACTGATAGTTTCCCTCACTGTCCTACTCTGTCCCTCCCTACAAACAAGTTTTAGCACAGAATAGCACACTAATAGTTTCTACGAGTGTCCTTCTCTGTCCCTAAACTCAAGGATTTCAAATACGGTTCAGCAAGATTGGTTTAGCACAGAATAGCACACTGATAGTTTCCCCGAGTGTCCTTCTCTGTCCCTAAACTCAAGGATTTCAAATACGGTTCAGCAAGATTGGTTTAGCACAGAATAGCACACTGATAGTTTCCCCGAGTGTCCTTCTCTGTCCCTAAACTCAAGGATTTCAAATATGGTTCAGCAAGATTGGTTTAGCACAGAATAGCACACTGATAGTTTCCCCGAGTGTCCTTCTCTGTCCCTAAACTCAAGGATTTCAAATACGGTTCAGCAAGATTGGTTTATCACAGAATAGCACACTGACAGTTTCCCCGAGTGTCCTTCTCTGTCCCTAAACTCAAGGATTTCAAATATGGTTCAGCAAGATTGGTTTAGCACAGAATAGCACACTGACAGTTTCCCTCACTGTCCTTCTCTGTCCCTACAAACAAGGTTTAGCACAGAATAGCACACTGATAGTTTCCCCGAATGTCCTTCTCTGTCCCTAAACTCAAGGATTTAAAATATGGTTCAGCAAGATTGGTTTAGCACAGAATAGCACACTGACAGTTTCCCTCACTGTCCTTCTCTGTCCCTACAAACAAGGTTTAGCACAGAATAGCACACTGATAGTTTCCCCGAGTGTCCTTCTCTGTCCCTAAACTCAAGGATTTCAAATACGGTTCAGCAAGATTGGTTTAGCACAGAATAGCACACTGATAGTTTCCCCGAGTGTCCTTCTCTGTCCCTAAACTCAAGGATTTCAAATATGGTTCAGCAAGATTGGTTTAGCACAGAATAGCACACTGATAGTTTCCCCGAGTATCCTTCTCTGTCCCTAAACTCAAGGATTTCAAATATGGTTCAGCAAGATTGGTTTAGCACAGAATAGCACACTGACAGTTTCCCCGAGTGTCCTTCTCTGTCCCTAAACTCAAGGATTTCAAATATGGTTCAGCAAGATTGGTTTAGCACAGAATAGCACACTGACAGTTTCCCTCACTGTCCTTCTCTGTCCCTACAAACAAGGTTTAGCACAGAATAGCACACTGATAGTTTCCCCGAGTGTCCTTCTCTGTCCCTAAACTCAAGGATTTCAAATATGGTTCAGCAAGATTGGTTTAGCACAGAATAGCACACTGACAGTTTCCCTCACTGTCCTTCTCTGTCCCTACAAACAAGGTTTAGCACAGAATAGCACACTGATAGTTTCCCTCACTGTCCTTCTCTGTCCCTACAAACAAGATTTAGCACATAATAGCACACTGATAGTTTCCACGAGTGTCCTTCTCTGTCCCTAAACTGAAGGATTTCAAATACGGTTCAGCAAGATTGGTTTAGCACGGAATAGCACACTGATAGTTTCCCCGAGTGTCCTTCTCTGTCCCTAAACTCAAGGATTTCAAATATGGTTCAGCAAGATTGGTTTAGCACAGAATAGCACACTGACACTTTCCCTCACTGTCCTTCTCTGTCCCTACAAACAAGGTTTAGCACAGAATAGCACACTGATAGTTTCCCTCACTGTCCTTCTCTGTCCCTACAAACAAGATTTAGCACAGAATAGCACACTGACAGTTTCCCTCACTGTCCTTCTCTGTCCCTACAAACAAGGTTTAGCACAGAATAGCACACTGATAGTTTCCCTCACTGTCCTTCTCTGTCCCTACAAACAAGATTTAGCACAGAATAGCACACTGACACTTTCCCTCACTGTCCTTCTCTGTCCCTACAAACAAGGTTTAGCACAGAATAACACACTGACACTCCCCCTACCTATCCTTATCTGTCCCTAAACACAAGGAATCCAGGATTAGTAAAGGAAAAAGATGACACTGTCCCTGCCTATGCTTCTCTTTCCCTGCTCCGGAACACACTACACAAGGCCGCCGCGCTGGCGGCCTTTTATAGTGTGGGGCGTGTACTAAACCCCCTCAGCAATAATTGGCCACAGGCATCCTGCCTGTGGCCAATCATTGCTCTCCTCGCTGCCGGCGCTGTGATTGGCCAAGCATGCGGGGTCACAGTGCATGCTTGGCCAATCACAGCGCCTGGATGACACTGCGATGGCGTAGTGCATTGTGGGCCGTTCGCGTCACTCGAATTTGGCGCGAACGGCCCAAATCGTTCGATCTTCGTCGAACGATCGAACAGCCGATGTTCGAGTCGAACGTATGTTCGACTCGAACATGAAGCTCATCCCTACTGGTGAGTCTATGACCATGGTGCATTCTCGATTTTCCTGTGGCTCTGCGATTTCTCCCATTGCCACCGGAAAAGGCGAATTAGTATCCATATCTTCCTCTCCCCAATACTCTTCATATTTCTCAGTATCCCCAATTTCATAGGCACAAGTAGGTGCCGTAGCATTACTATGTTTGCATGTGCTAGCGACAGCCTGTCCTTTAAGGATTGAAATTGTTTGTAGCAACTGTGGCTCTGTTTGCGTGCCCTGTGTGCGATCTAGCACTTTGTATGCACTTGTTATATGGTCCAGTTCAGTGTCAGCTTTAGTTAGCATGCTTTTTTATTGTACCACGTCTTTTTGGGCCAATTTGTAATTTTTACAATTTTCCTCCTGTGTGGCATTAACTATTTGATTAAGGGTAGTTAAGGTCTGTAATTGGCTTTGTAAAGCTGTATTCTCCTTTTCCCTCTCAGAAATTGTAATATTTTGATTATAGACTATATCTTTCAATTTCTGTATTTTAGCCTTCATAGCCAATATGCCTGCTAAGGCTAGACTTTTAAGCTTTTTGTTATTTTTGGTTGCTTTTGCTTGTTCTTCCAATAATTTATCATCACAGGCAAATTCATTGCTCTTATGTTTAAGAGTATAAGTTGCTACAAAACTTTCTAGACAGGTCCTGGCAGCCATTGTGATAGTATGCACAATTTGTGAGCTAAATTAAATTAATTGTTCCCTTATACTATAAATTAACTTGTGATTACAGTAAAAGGAAAAAAAAGAAAGAAAAGGAAGCAAAAAAAAAAAAAACAATAAATAGGAACTCAAATGAAATAAGCTGCAGAAAATATAGTAAAAGTTAAACAATATTTTCCAGCTCTCAATAAACAATCTTTTAGATTAGTGGGGAAAACTAATTATACTAACAATAGCATTTAGCCTATCTTGTCTGAGCCTACTCAATAGACCAAGGGACAATAGAAGCCCCACAGGGATCACTTAGAATGGATACCTGTAGTCTGATAATAGGAATGTCAACACGGCAGTGTTTACACTACTATTTGTAACACTCAATAGAGTAGAAAAAACAAATTTAAAAGAAACTTAAAAAAAAAAAAAAAAAAAAATGTTCAATACACTACTAATAATATTTCTCAGGTATTAGTTTCCGTAGCAAGACTTCCACAGACTTGTACTTCAATTGACACCAATGAGAATTTGACTGCTTGTAACTTCTTACAGTTTAAAAAAAAGGTACAATAAAAACCAAAAACAAAAATAAGAGTAAAGAAGAAAAAAAATCTCTTGTAGGTTATTTGCAATGTCCTATTTTTAATGTTAGTGGACATGCAAATTAAATAACAAGCAAAACCCTATTAAGCCTGTTTCAACCTACCCACACCAGAACACAAGCACGTGTCTGTGTCATAAACAAAAATAAATAAAAACACAACTAAAATAAAATAAAAAATAAAGGCTAAAACTAAGCCAGGTTACCAAAAATTTAGGATAACAAGAATTATTAAAAAAAATATTAATAATTTAATAACAAAAAATTTAAATTAAAATTAATAAATTGCAAAAAAAAGTAAATACACTTTTTCTCCACAAAACCAAGGACCACGATTTCAGTGTCCTCCTTCCAATAAAACAACAAAACAAAAAATGTTTTCGCTCTGTAAAAATATATATTTTTTTCACAAAACTAAGGATCACTATTTAAGTGTCTCAAAAACAACAATTATTAAAACAAAAATTTTCCCATTCTGTACTTCCTCCCCATTAAATTGACCGGTTATAATGGTACATCCAAAGTATTTTATCAATTATGATTTTGGGATAAAATAAATAAATAAATAAATAAAAAAACAAACAAAAAAAAATAAAAAAAATAACCTGTGGTGTATATTCTCTCCTTGGAGGTAATACCCACTAATAAAACAAAAATATTTACCTATATTTTCCCTAGATAGATTGGATAAGCTGACTCAGCTTAACTTCCTCCTAATAACCTTAATCTCTAATATACAGATTTTGTTATATTAAATGCTTTCAGTCCTGTACTTATCTTCGTGGTCGCCAACTGTTGCTTTTTGAATATAAATATTTAATATTTAATATTCAATATTAATATTCAATATTCAACGATTATTGATATGGTTTAAATAAGAGTTCTTTTTCTGACAAGATTTGAAAACTTCAATATAACAAGCATTTATTAAAGAATTAAGGTTATTAGTCTATCTAATACACCACAAACATTTACAGTCTTTGGCAAGGGAGTAAATATTAGTTTCAAACACAAAGTATATATATTACATTACAAATAGACAGACAAACATAGGAAAAATGCAAGCATAAGGGGTAAGTGCTGGGAGATGGTCTAATAATTATCTATAATGAATCCTGGGCCCAGGTTCTCTCATCTCTCCACTCTCTACTGGATGGGGGGTCCTTTTATGGAGCCCTCTCCCATTGACTAACCCAGGGCGGCTACGATTGGTTGCGGTTCTTTCTCTCCTCCTTCCTGCCGTTATATTAATTTCCCACACTAGCCCACTCTTTACTGGAATTTAGTGATAATTGGATTTGAAGATAAATTAATTAAACCGGAGGTCGTTAACTTCCCTTGAATGGGGCGCTTAGCTATGCATGGAACTAGCCAGGAAGAATTACCCCTTAAATGGATATGGGTGTTAATATGGGAGAATACACACGCCTTTATCTAGAGAATAAAAGGCGGTGCCGCATAGACTACCAGTTTCAGCTGTGATCTCTTTTCTAGCTTGTTTGACTACTAAGTTATCTTGTCAGACCATAAGACTCCACAGCTCTTGTTACCCCACCTTCATGCATATTCAATAAGAGGACAGGTAATTAGATTGTCCTCAAGCCCAGCTTGTCAGCCAAGTTAACCCTTTACAGACCCACATATTTCATACTACACATTTCTTATTCTTATATATAAATTTATGTTACAGATATTCCCAGTTTACCATGTAAATTATACATAAAAATTCCTCATAAGGCAACAGTCTATGGCTTGAGCGGCTTCTTCTAGATGGCTCTCTTCATCTTGAATCTGACTATAGGGCTGTCCAATTTAGACAGCATTAATGACAGGCTCTCTTTTTCTATCTTCACTACTTACCAGTCTTCCCCTCCTCTTACCTATTAGGCTGGTGATGGTCTACTGGGGCAGCGGCCTCCATGAGAGGTGATGGTGTCCCACCTACAACAAACAGTGGGAAATAAGCATGCGGGCAGCAAGGTGATATAAGAAGAAAGAGAGTGACTCGAGGAGCTTACCTGAGAGGAGGAGGGAGAGGAAATAGTAGTGCAATGATCTTACAGGTATAAACGCTTGTGACAGGTTGCAGTACTCAGGGAAGAGAAAGCCGCATTTTTAAATCTGCCGTCATCGCAGTGATGATTTTGTTAGAGAGAAGGCACAGGAGAGCTGGAGGCCGCTGTAGAGAATAAAACCTGTTTAAGGTCTGTGTAAATGCTGGTAATATACCACGGAGGCCAGACTTTAGAGGGACTACAAGGCTCAGGAAGCCCAATTGTTAGAGAAAGTGCACAGAAGAGCTGGAGGCCGCTGCAAAGAATAAAGCTTTTTAAGGTTTGTGTAGATCAGGGCCGATCCTGGACAGGGTGCTCCTCACCTGAGCACTGCAGAGGTGAGGGCGCCGAAGTGCCCCCTTCCCTCCTCCTCTCCTTGTGTGCGGTGGTGTCGCCAAGGACGCTGATGGGGGAGGACCCAGACAGTGAAGCAGATCAGTGTGGTGTGACAAGTACAGGAATGATGCCCTGTGTGCCTCTCCCTCCGGTCGCTGAATGCGGGAGGGAGAGACACACAGGGCATCGTTCCTGTACTTGTCACACCACACTGATCTGCTTCATTGTCCGGGTCACATCCTTCCCTCCACTCATTTTTTTTCAGGGGTTAAGGAAGAACCCTGAGGACTGAGGATCCTATTACTACTGCTGCTTGTGTGGGTGGGATCTGTACTGCACCAATCCCTGCTGAACCTTCTCTCCTATTCATCCCATGTGATTGGTGCAGTACACATCCCACCCACACAAGCAGCAGCAGTAATAAGAAGCTCCACCTCAGGGTTCTTCCTTAACCCCTGCAAAGTGCAAGAAGAGACCCAGAAACTATGCAGGGGAAGGAAGAGGGGGAGATGTCATTCCAGTTTTGATTTATCCCAGTGACAGCCTGCCAGAATAGGTGGGATCTGTAACAGCAACTTCCCTGAACAGCTCTGCTTGAGGAGACCAGATCTGTATGTAGCGACCTCACCCCATCTCTTTCGTCTAGGGGTATCACACACGATAGGGTGAGATGCGCTACGGCCCATGTCCTCCCCATAGCTGTGGGTGAGGTGAAGGCCAGTGCAGATATTTCCTCGGGCCTGTGTGCTTCTGTCAAGGATTAAGTCCTGCTGTGCCAACACTTCCCTCTGCTCCCATTAACCAAAGTTCCACACACCGAACACAGTCCAACTCTTGTTTTATTGCATAACTCACAATAAACAGTGCTTCAGTAGCCAACTGGTTGGGACTCGATAACAGTTTGATACAAGGGGAATGAGCAGGTCGAGGCACTATCCTGATTGTCAGCTAAACCACTGTGATTTCACCAGCGGTTACTATAGCCTTGGCTAGAGAGAACTTAGAACTTGAGAGTCTCTACCAGCGACTCAAGAGAACGTAGATAGGAGTACCTTCGCTGCGTTGTGGCCCCTGTCAGGGGAAGATGTCCCTCCAAGGGAGTTACCAGAGGCCCATCCGTCACTGGGTTGATGCTGCTCCAGACTCTCCGAATGGGTAACCTCCCCGGCCTCCTCGCCTCAGACATGGGCCCCATCCACTTCAGGGACCCTCAGACTTCTCCACCCTTGCGGGACCCAGTCGAAGTCACTGGGCCCCAGGCCTCCTGGTTTAGTACCTCACCCCAGGCTGAAGGTGCCTGGGATGGACTCCAACTCCATTCCGGTCAGGCCTAGGGCGCCTGGGCCGGAACTCCGAACCGCCCGCACCCAGGCCTAAGGTGCCTGGGCGGGCGGTGATGATCGACCTCCAGAAGAGCAAGACCTCGTGACCAGGGCATCTCCCCCTCTTATCCCCTCCAACGACGACACGGCAGGTTCCCCGCCCTCGCCATACCATCTCTGAGAAGGGACAAAAAGGACAGCACTGTGGCGGAAAATCTACCTTGAGCCTGCGGGCACCTGCCACCCACAGGCCAAGGAGATTATTACACCGCCCAATCCTCCACGAATACAAATGGTCCAATTACTCCCATACTTTACCACCCAGGTGTGTCCCACCTAAATTTAGAGACCCTGCTACATACTCCCCCCTGTGATTTGACGCTGGTCCCCAGCGTCTGGTGCAAACCCATGTCTCCAGAAAGTGGTGACATAAGCCTGACCCCAGAGGCTATCCCTAAAATTTTAAACCTTAACCATGCCAGACCTGCTCAAAGGGGAGGGGAACATAAAACAATAAACTTTTTCATAAAACCCTCTAAGCACGTACACATATACAATCCCTCCCTTTACTGTCTAAGAACCACCCCATACTCAGTAGTAGGCTTGTGCAATTCGTTTCGTAACGAATCGAAATTCGTCCGAATTTAGCAACTTTCGGACATTCGGAAGCATTCGAATTTCCGAACAGAGCAATTATGAATAAAACCGAATCCGAAATAAATTATACCGCAAAATAGCGAATGCCCGAAGGTCTTCGGCATAATTCGTTATGAAAAAAGTTACGAATGTACGAATCCATTCGAAGCACAATAACACTCACTCTGCTCTCTGCTTCTCCCTCACCATGCTGAACTCCCTCTCAAAATGGTGTACAGGGGGCGGAGGCTATAGCCGCATGAAAAAACGAAAGTAAAATACGAGATTTCGAATCCATTCGAAGCACAATAACACTCACTCTGCTCTGCTCTCTGCTTCTCCCTCACCGTGCTGAACCCTCTCAAAATGGTGTACAGGGGCGGAGCCTATAGCCGCATGTAAAAAACAAAAGTAAAATACGAGATTTCGAATCGTTACAAATAACCGCTATGTATTTAGAAAAGTACAAATCCATTCGAAGCACATTAGGCATAATAGGCAGCGTCGTTGTGAGAGAGACACGGAAAATTACGAATCAACGAACCCAAAAAAAGTTACGAAAGTAGGAGTTGTGTCCAGAATCAACGAAAAACAACGTACTCTACCGAAAGTACGAATTATAAAGCAACAAAAAATTCAACGAAAAATGTCGCTTGCAAAAATACGAATGAGTCCGAACACGAAAAATCCCGTCTAGCAAAATTACGAATGATTACGAATCAACAGGACCGGAAAGAAACGAACCGAAACGGAACGAATTTTTCCGTTGTGCACAAGCCTACTCAGTAGTCTTGACAGACGAATCTCCTGCAGAGAGAAAAAAAAAACAACACACAAGAAAAACCACATCCTGACATTCTGTGTTAATTTGGAATGAATGGGTCTATCAGCCGAGAGACCCACTCGCTCCAATGAATAAAGTGATGCAAATGTACAAACAACAGCCGTTGCGCAACACCGCCACCTGGTAACGATGCCACGGTGATGACACTTGGTGAAATCTTCAGTCTTCCTGCGTCCCTACTCTGATTCTACCCCCAAAGTCTCTGTCTTTAAATTGTGAAAGAAGAGAGAACAAACAAACAGCTCTCATTCCTCCAAAAGAGTAGAAAAAAAACAAAAACCCAAATAAAAAACTAGGGTACAGTTCGATGCTCCGGCAAGAACACTTCCAGAAAGTTGCTACAGAAAAAAAAACACGTGAGTCTCTTCTCACAAGTAAAACTTCGGGTCAGGCAAGAACAAGGGCTTCAGATGTTTATCGAAAACCTCAATCGAATAGTCAGCGTCCTCTCCATCCATCCTGCAGATGTGCACCCTGTCTGCGTGGATATGGCGGCCCCACATCCAGTCTGCTCTGCAGTCTCTAAACTTTTTCGACACAGGTGGCGAACAGGACAAGTATCGCCGGGCATGAGGCACTTTAAGTTTCTCCCAAACGAACTCATCATACCATCACTGTCGCAGAACTTCAACCTCAAACAGCAAGTCCCTGGGCAAGCAAGGATATTCCCATCCGTACTCGTGGGCGACCCTCTGAGAAAAGAGTCGTTGTAATCGGGCCAAGGGAGGCATTGTGGCCGGCTCACCTTCTCCTGGTTGAACAATGGCCTCCGGGTGCCGAGGTACTTTCACTACCTCTGATGGCTTTTCTCTCGGTGCCCGTAGTGATGCTCGCTGTTTCCCCGCCAACAAAATGGGTGGTACTGTGGACTGTGGAAGAGCAATTGGAGGACTAGGCTTCCTCGTAGACTCTGGGACCTCCACCCGGGGCGTGCTATCTCCTATGGACATAGGTGAATCTTGGGGTGCACGTAGCATAGGTAATGGGCGTTTGTCCCAGCCCTTCTGGTGAAACAGTTCATCGATCTCATCGTCATCTCCACAATCCGACAGTGACTCTAGGTCGGAAGTGTCATACATCTCCGCGGGAAGGTAGTCTTTAGTAGACGTGGAACTACCCTCCCTAGCGGGCTCCACCGACTGTGGACCCCCGACACCTCCAACCACCACCACAGTCCCAGCCCCTGGCTCACCTTGACCTTTTGTAGAACTGGGATGTCCAGGACTCTTCCAACCGGATCCATCCAGGCCAGGCAAGCGACAGGGTGAAGCTCTTCCACGACCATAGGAGGCCTGCACCAGGCCGACTTTCCTCTTCGGAGGTGGGAGCAGAGAATCTGTGGTGACCGAAGCAGCATCCTCTGATTTTTCTTTCTCAGTCTCTGATTGGGCAGTCACATCGCCCTGGTCAGTGCGTACGGGAACCTCCGCAAAGGCCTGGAGTTCCCCTTCCGGAGTAGCGGTACCTGTGAGGCTGTTGAGGCGAAGGGCCCGGGGCCTTACTGTGGATGGCTCCACCTCGAACAAGAACTCTTTGCATGCCTCGCAACGCCCGAATGGCTTCAGGTGGACCACCAGTCCCGAGCATCCGGGACAGATCACGCCGAGGGCCTCCGTGTCTCTGCAGGTGTACAGAGCCAACTGTCCTCGGGGCCTGAGTCTTATCCCAGTGTCTGTAAGGGGAGCAGCAAAGGTAGTCATCTTCGTGGGGTAGGGAACCGAAATCCACGGGGAGCTTGAGGCCATCCCGACTGTTTGCTGCTCCATCACGCACTGACCACGCGTCGAAGTCTCCACGTGAGTTCCTCCACATGGCCAGACTCCTCCCACGACTTGCACGTTTTCGCGGGCTACCATCAAACTCCGCCCACGAACTGTGTAGTCACGGGGTGCCTCATGGCGCAGTGCAGTAAAAGCCCCCACATGTAGTACGTCACACGACTGAACTTCTCCCTCTTCTCGCTCCTCCGAATGGGCCTTTCCCGTCTTAGGGTCATTTCCATGACTTTGAGCAGGGATGCACTTTGGCCGATCACATGGCCGACCTGCTCGGAACTCCTCCGGGCAGCAGAGTCCAGACACAGCCATTCTTACTTCCAAAGTCAAAACACACATCATCCTGGACGAGCCCCCACGTGTAGCGACCTCACCCCATCTCTTTCGTCTAGGGGTATCACACACGATAGGGTGAGATGCGCTATGGCCCATGTCCTCCCCATAGCTGTGGGTGAGGTGAAGGCCAGTACAGATATTTCCCCGGGCCTGTGTGCTTCTGTCAAGGATTAAGTCCTGCTGTGCCAACACTTCCCTCTGCTCCCATTAACCAGAGTTCCACACACCGATCACAGTCCAACTCTTGTTTTATTGCATAACTCACAATAAACAGTGCTTCAGTAGCCAACTGGTTGGGACTCGATAGCAGTTTGATACAAGGGGAATGAGCAGGTCGAGGCACTATCCTGATTGTCAGCTAAACCACTGTGATTTCACCAGCGGTTACTATAGCCTTGGCTATAGAGAACTTAGAACTTGAGAGTCTCTACCAGCGACTCCAGAGAAAGTAGAAAGGAGTACCTTCGCTGTGTTGTGGCCCCTGTCAGGGGAAGATGTCCCTCCAAGGGAGTTACCAGAGGCCCATCCGTCACTGGTTTGATGCTGCTCCAGACTCTCCGAATGGGTAACCTCCCCGGCCTCCTCGCCTTAGACATGGGCCCCATCCACTTCAGGGACCCTCGGACTTCTCCACCCTCGCGGGATCCAGTCAAAGTCACTGGGCCCCAGGCCTCCTGGTTTAGTACCTCACCCCAGGCTGAAGGTGCCTGGGATGGACTCCAACTCCATTCCGGTCAGGCCTAGGGCGCCTGGGCCGGAACTCCGAACCGCCCGCACTCAGGCTTAAGGTGCCTGGGCGCGTGATGATCGACCTCCAGAAGAGCAAGACCTCGTGACCAGGGCGTCTCCCCCTCTTATCCCCTCCAACGACGACACGGCAGGTTCCCCGCCCTCGCCGTACCATCTCCGAGAAGGGACAAAAAGGACAGCACTGTGGTGGCAAATCTACCTTGAGCCTGCGGACACCTGCCACCCACAGGCCAAGGAGATTATTACACCGCCCAATCCTCCACGAATACAAATGGTCCAATTTCTCCCATACTTTACCACCCAGGTGTGTCCCACCTAAATTTAGAGACCCCGCTACATGTATAATACATTACTGCCCCTTTACTGTACTCTCCTGCCCCCTGTACTGTGTCTGCTTACCCTCCCCCTGTACTGTATCATGTCTGCAGTCTCTTACCATCTCATATATCATGTCTGCAGTCTCTGACCATCTCTAGTATCATGTCTGCAGTCTCTGACCATCTCTTGTATCATGTCTGCAGTCTCTGACCATCTCTTGTATCATGTCTGCAGTCTCTGACCATCTCTTGTATCATGACTGTAGTTTCTGACCATCTCCTGTATCATGTCTGCAGTCTCTGACCATCTCTTGTATCATGACTGCAGTCTCTGTCTTGTATCATGTCTGCAGTCTCTGACCATCTCTTGTATCATGTCTGCAGTCTCTGACCATCTCTTGTATGATGTCTGCAGTCTCTGACCATCTCTTGTATCATGACTGCAGTCTCTGACCATCTCCTGTATCAAAAAACACACAGAATTTCCAAGCTCAACTTACCAACCAATCAGCACCCAACCGAATTCACCTGTCTAACAGTGCGTTAAAAACAGGGGTTTAGTTGCACGCATTTGCAAATACATGGGTAAGCAGCAGGCCCCGTCAAGGCTCCCTGTGTACTGCAGACCCTAATTCTAAACTTTAAAGAGTCTCCTCAGTGGAAGCACATGTATGCTGATGGATAGATGAAGGGCAGATGACTGTAGAGAGCCCAACCCTCCTTAACCACTTAACGACCGCCCACCGCCGATTTACGTCGGCAGAATGGCACCGACAGGCAGAATCACGTAGATGTACGTGATCGCCTTTGTGCAGTTGGGGGGTCCATCCGGACCCCCCTTCACTGCAGTGAGCGGCCGTTAAGTGTTCGGGAGCGATCAGGCATGAGGGGGCGGCCGCTCGATTCCGCCCCCCCCTCGCGATCGCTCCCGGCGAATGAAATTGCTTCCTCCTGCCTGAAATGTAAACACAGGCTGGAGGAAGTGATGTCATCTCCCTCGCCGCGGTCTTTTCGTTCCCGGCGCCGAGGAGAGAAGAAGCAGGTTAGTGTACCAACAGTCCACTGACACGTAGGTACACATAGGCACACAAATCACCCCCCAGTCACCCCCAGATCACCCCCCAGGTCACCCCAAAGCCCCCAATCACAGTGTCACTGATTGCAGTGATCATTTATTTTACTGATCACTGCATTTAGTGTCATCTGTGATTGTAAAAAGTTGCAGGGCAGTTAGGATTAG
The DNA here is from genome assembly GCA_029206835.1 of Rana muscosa. Classification (NCBI taxonomy): domain Eukaryota; kingdom Metazoa; phylum Chordata; class Amphibia; order Anura; family Ranidae; genus Rana; species Rana muscosa. The sequence continues at coordinate 1,102,438,396 of CM055117.1, forward strand.
GCCCCTTTAGGTCCAGGGTAGCCCCCTAACCCCCCCCCTAATAAAGGTTTAACCCCTTGATCACCCCCCAGGTAACCCTTTCACCCCCTAACTTCAGCGTCACTAAGCGATTGTTTTTCCGATCGCTGTATTCGTGTCGCTGGTGTTTTAGATAGGCAGTTATTTTTTTTTAGGTTCGCCGCAGGTTTTTATTAGTGTCAGGTACCCCCATATATTATTTTAACCCCCTGATTGCCCCTAGAGTTAACCCTTTCACCAGTGATCGCCGTATAAGCGTCACTGGTGTCACTGGTTAGCCAGTAAGTTATTTAGTTATTTAGGTTACCCGTCAGGTTTTTATATAGTGTCAGGTACCCCCATATTTAACCTAATAAAGGTTTTAACCCCCTGATTGCCCCTAGTTAACCCTTTCACCAGTGATCACCATATAAAGGTTACGGGTGACGCTGGTTGATTAGTTTGCTTTTTATAGCATCAGGGCACCCGCCGTATATAACCCAATAAAGGTTTAACCCCCCTGATCGCCCGGCGGGTGAGATCAATTAGGTTTTAGCGCCAGAGAAGGTCTGCGTCGCCCCAGGCAGTGTTAGGTTAGTGCCAGTAACGCTAACACCCACGCGCAAAGCATACACCCCCCTTAGTGGTATAGTATCTGATCAGATCTATACTAGCATCCCCAGCGGTTTAGGGTTCCCAAAAACGCAGTGTTAGCGGGATCAGCCCAGATACCTGCTAGCGCCTGCATTTAGCCCCTCCGCCCAGCCCAGCCCAGCCCAGCCCACCCAAGTGCAGTATCGATCGATCACTGTCACTTACCAAACACAACACACATAACTGCAGCGTTCGCAGAGACAGGCCTGATCCCTGCGATCGCTAACAGTTTTTTTGTAGCGTTTGATATATTTGCTGACGACAGTCAGGTGCTTTTTTTCCTGTGAATCTTACTAGTGTACCCCTAAATTTAGAGCCCAAAATGGCAAGACGAAGGTACACTAGTAAAGAGGCCTACGAGATTCTGAGCATGACAGATAGTGAAGAGGAGGTCAAGTATCTGTCAGATTCAGGCTCAGAATATCTTCCCGTAGAAGACAGTGACGTCAGCGGCCCCACGTCAGATAGCTCTGACGACGAAGTTGAGGTCCCTGCTAAGGTCAGGTGTACCCGATCCCGATCTTCTGAGGTTGTTGAGGAGCAAGAACCGCAGGTCTCTCGTATCATGGAGCAGAGTAGTACTAGCGCCGCTATTCCTTCTGGTGAACTGGCAAGCACCAGCGGCCTAGTACAGCCTGGACGTACATCCAGCACTGCAGTAACACTTGGTGACGTGGCGAGTCCCATAAGTGCAGTTCAAGCTGGCGAGGTGGCAAGCACAAGTAGTGTCCCGCTGCCACCAAGAAGACAAAGGCAGGCCCGTCGTGCCCATACTGCCCTTCCTGCAGAATTCGCCTATCCTGATTGGGTCCCCACCACTTCTGCAGAACCCGTACTTCCCCCATTCACTGCCCAACCCGGTATTCAGGTGGAAACAGCTGATTTTATTCCAATTGATTTTTATTCGCTGTTTTTCACGGAAGATCTCTATAGATCTATTGTGGACCAGAGTAATTTATATGCTGGTCAATTTATCGCCGCTAACCCCCAGTTGCCTAAAATTGCCAGAAATTGGAAACCAATTACGGTTTCCGAATTTAAGACCTTTCTGGGCCTTTCCCTCAACATGGGCACACATAAATTTCCGTCATTGCGTGCTTATTGGTCCACGCACCCAATTGACCACATGCCCGTGTTCTCTGCCTCCATGTCCAGGGCACGATACGAGCAGATTTTGCGGTTCATGCACTTCAACGACAATGAACTTTGTCGTCCACGTGGGGACCCTGAATACGACCGGCTCTATAAAATTCGGCCCCTCATAAACCACTTCAACGAACGTTTTGCAGCCTTGTTTACTCCCGATCAAGTTGTCTGCGTTGATGAGTCCCTGATTAAATTTTCTGGCCGCTTGTCTTTCAAGCAGTACCTTCCCAGCAAGCGTGCCAGATACGGGGTCAAGCTCTACAAGTTCTGTGACAGGGCAACAGGCTATGTAGTAAACTTTACGGTTTATGAGGGAAAAGATAGTCAGATTGAGTCGGTCAACTGCCCGGATTACATAGGGAGCGCTGGCAAGATAGTGTGGAACTTGGTGTCACCCTTATTCGGAAAGGGGTACCACTTGTATGTGGACAATTATTACACGAGCGTGCCACTGTTTAGTCACTTGTTTGATCATCAGATTGGAGCATGTGGCACCGTGCGACCTAATCGCCGGGGCTTTCCCCAGCGGCTTGTAGATGCCCGTCTTAGGCTGGGGGAGAGAGCCTGCTTGAAGTGTAATAACTTGCTCGCTATGAAGTGGAGGGACAATAAGAATGTTTTCCTTCTTACCTCCCTTCATGCAGACACGACAGTCCAAATTCGTACGGCGACTGGTGTTGTGGAGAAACCCCTCTGTGTCCACGAATATAACCAAAATATGGGAGGGGTGGACCTCAACGACCAGTTGATGGCGCCGTATCTAATTGACCGTAAGGCGAGACGCTGGTACAAAAAAGTGTCTCTATCATTATTCCAATTGGCTTTGCTGAACGCTCATGTGCTATACAGAGCTTCAGGCGGGACGTTATCTCTTCTAAAATTCCAGAATGAGATAGTCACAGAACTCCTGTATCCAGGCGGTTCTGCACCTCACCATCCCCTACCAAATGCAGTAAGCCGGCTGCATGAGAGGCATTATTCGTATGTCCTCCCGAGTACCCCTACCCAAAGCCACCCCCAAAAAAGATGTCGTGTCTGTAGCAAGCGCGGATTTAGGCGTGACACCCGTAGTTTTTGTCCACTCTGTCCTGACAAACCTGGTCTTTGCCTTGGTGAATGTTTTGAACGCTACCACTCAAAAGTGAAGTTTTAGTGTAGGGTACAGCATTTCACAGACAAGGACACACTTACACAGGGTCTCCCAAGATGCCATTACATTTTGAGAGACCCGAACCATTACAGTTGTAAAGTTACAAAAAAAAGTGTAAAAAAGAAAAAAAAAACGTAAAAAACAAAACACAAAAAAAATATAAAATAAAAAAAAACAAAAATAGTTGTCGTTTTATTGTTCTCTCTCTCTCTCTATTTTCTCTCTATTGTTCTGCTCTTTTTTACTGTAGTCTATTCTGCAATGTTTTATCATGCTTGCTTTTCAGGTATGTAATTTTTTGTTTTCAGGTGCGCCATTCAACTGCAGCGCGGAATTATTTATCTTGACAGCAACAGCGTTTGCTCCCACGATACATAAAGCCGTGACTCCAGTGCTGTAGGAGGTGATTTCACCACCACAGTTAAAAAAAAGAGCAAATATGCCGAAGCATGGGGGCAGCAGGGGCGGAGGAGCGATTTTGCTCCTAATGCCGCGTACATACGGTCGAAATTCCGACGGAGGCCTGCCCGTGGAAAATTCCGACCGTGTGTACGCGGCATAACTTTTTTGCGGGAGGATGCCCCCATGCTTCGGCATATATATATTTTAGGCACAGGTTGCGTTAAAACATTTTTTTTTTTTTTACTAGGTTTTGTTTTGGTATTTGCTTTGCAGGTATGGCATGGTAAGGTCTTACTGTTGTACTGTAATGTTACTTTGTTTTAATGTTAACCACCATTTGCTTAGCAGGTACGCCATTCAGTTGCAGCGCGGATCTATTTATCTTGACAGCAACAGCGTTTGCTCCCACGATACATAAAGCCGTGACTCCAACGCTGTAGGAGGTGATTTCACCACCACAGTTAAAAAAAAGAGCATATATGCCGAAGCATGGGGGCAGCAGGGGCGGAGGAGCGATTTTGCTCCTAATGCCGCGTATATACGGTCGAAATTCCAACGGAGGCTTGCCCGTGGAAAAGTCAGACCGTGTGTACGCGGCATAACCTTTTATGCCGCGTACATACGGTCGAAATTCCGACGAAGGCTTGACCGTGTGTACGCGCATAACTTTTTTGCGGGAGGATGCCCCCATGCTTCGGCATATATGCCCATCATTAGAAGTGGGTGGATGAAGGGAGGTATTCTAATGGTGGGCATACCCACCAATCAATCTCTTTTTTTCGTTCAGCCAATAGGCTGTATGAAAAAAAAGATTACAATACATGTCCAACAAGGACCAGCAACGTACTGGTATGTTGCTGGACTTTGAATGTTTATACCAGAATGATGCCTGCGGGTTTAGGTATCATCTTGGTATCATTCTTCTCAGCCAGCAGCCGGCTTTCATGTAAAAGCAATTCTAGCAGATAATTAGCCTCTAGACTGCTTTTACAAGCAGTGGGAGGGAATGTCCCCCCCCCCCGGATATAAAAAGCGCCATTGGGAAATTGGGAAAGCATTTTATCACACCGATCTTGGTGTGGTCAGATGCTTTGAGGGCAGAGGAAAGATCTAGGGTCTAACCCCCCAATTTTTTTCAAAAAAAGAGTACCTGTCACTACTTATTGCTATCATAGGGGATATTTACATTCCCTGAGATAACGATAAAAATGGTAAAAAAATAAAATATGGAAGGCACAGTTTAAAAATAAAATAAAAAAGCCAAATAAATAATAAAAAATAAAAAAAGAAGCACCGCTGTCCCCCCCTGCTCTTGCGCAAAGGCGAACGCAAGCGTCGGTCTAGCGTCATATGTAAACAGCAATTGCATCATGCATGTGAGGTATCACCGCGAAGGTCAGATCGAGGGCAGTCATTTTAGCAGGAGACCTCCTCTGTAAATCTAACGTGGTAACCTGTAAAGGCTTTTAAATGCTTTTAAAAATGAATGTAGTTTGTCGCCGCTGCACGTTTGTGCGCAATTTTAAAGCATGTCGTGTTTGGTATCCATGTACTCGGCCTATGATCATCTTTTTTATTTCATCAAACATTTGGGCAATATAGTGTTTTTTAGTGCATTAAAAATAAAAAAAGTGTGTTTTTCCCCCAAAAAATGCGTTTGAAAAATCGCTGCGCAAATACTGTGTGGAAAAAAAAAATGCAACACCCACTATTTTAATCTGTAGGGCCTTTGCTTTAAAAAAATATATAATGTTTGGGGGTTCAACATAATTTTCTTGCAAAAAATTTTTTTTTTTCATGTAAACAAAAAGTGTCAGAAAGGGCTTTGTCTTCAAGTGGTTAGAAGAGTGGATGATGTGTGACATAAGCTTCCTAATGTTGTGCATAAAATGCCAGGACAGTTCAAAACCCCCCCAAATGACCCCATTTTGTAAAGTAGACACCTCAAGCTATTTGCTGAGAGGCATGTTGAGCCCATTGAATATTTTTTTTTTTTGTCCCAAGTGATTGAATAATGACCAAAAAAAAAAAAATGTACAAAAAGTTGTCACTAAATTATATATTGCTCAAACATGCCATGGGCATATGTGGAATTACACCCCAAAATACATTCTGTTGCTTCTCCTGAGTACGGGGATACCACATGTGTGGGACTTTTTGGGAGCCTAGTCGCGTACGGGACCCCAAAAACCAAGCACCGCCTTCAGGATTTCTATGGGTGTAAATTTTTGATTTCACTCCTCACTGCCTATCACAGTTTCGGAGGCCATGGAATGCCCAGATGGCACAAACCCCCCCAAATGACCCCATTTTGGAAAGTAGACACCCCAAGCTATTTGCTGAGAGGTATGTTGAGTATTTTGCAGATCTCGCTTTTTGTCACAAAGTTTTGAAAATGTAAAAAAAGAAAAAAAAAAGAAAAAAAAATGTCTTTCTTAATTTTCAAAAACAAATGAGAGCTGTAAAATACTCACCATGCCTCTCAGCAAATAGCTTGGGGTGTCTACTTTCCAAAATGGGGTCATTTGTGGGGGTTTTGGGCTATTTTGACATTTTATGGCCTTCAAAACTGTGATAGGTAGTGAGGAGTGAAATCAAAAATTTATGCCCTTAGAAACCTTGAAGGCAGTGCTTGGTTTTTGGGGTCCCGTACGCGGCTAGGCTCCCAAAAAGTCCCACACATGTGGTATCCCAGTACTCAAGAGAAGCGGCAGAATGTATTTTGGGGTGTAATTTCACATATAACCATGGCATGTGTGAGCAATATATCATTTAGTGACAACTTTTTGTAATTTTTTTTTTTCTTTTTGTCATTATTCAATCATTTGGGACAAAAAAAAAATATTCAATGGGCTCAACATGCCTCTCAGCAAATAGCTTGGGGTGTCTACTTTCCAAAATGGGGTCATTTGGGGGGGGTTTGTGCCATCTTGGCATTTTATGGCCTTCAAAACTGTGATAGGTAGTGAGGAGCGAAATCAAAAATGTATGCCCTTAGAAACCTTGAAGGCGGTGCTTGGTTTTTGGGGTCCCGTACGCGGCTAGGCTCCCAAAAAGTCCCACACACGTGGTATCCCCGTACTCAGGAGAAGCAGCAGAATGTATTTTGGGGTGTAATTTCACATATGCCCATGGCATGTGTGAGCAATATATCATTTAGTGACAACTTTGTGCAAAAAAAAAAAAGTTTGTCATATTCCCGCAACCTGTGGCAAAATATAAAATATTCCATGGACTCAACATGCCTCTCAGCAAATAGCTTGGGGTGTCTGCTTTCCAAAATGGGGTAATTTGGGGGGGTTTTGTGCTATTTTGGCATTTTATGGCCTTCGAAACTGTGATAGGTAGTGAGGAGTGAAATCAAAAATTTACGCCCTTAGAAATCCTGAAGGCGGTGCTTGGTTTTTGGGGCCCTGTACGCGGCTAGGCTCCCAAAAAGTCCCACACATGTGGTATCCCCGTACTCAGGAAAAGCAGCAGAATGTATTTTGGGGTGCAATTCCACATATAACCATGGCATGTGTGAGCAATATATCATTTAGTGACAACTTTTTGTACATTTTTTTTTTCTTTTTGTCATTATTCAATCATTTGGGACAAAAAAAAAATATTCAATGGGGTCAACATGCCTCTCAGCAAATAGCTTGGGGTGTCTACTTTCCAAAATGGGGTCATTTGGGGGGGGTTTGTGCCATCTTGGCATTTTATGGCCTTCAAAACTGTGATAGGTAGTGAGGAGTGAAATCAAAAATTTATGCCCTTAGAAACCTTGAAGGCGGTGCTTGGTTTTTGGGGTCCCGTACGCGGCTAGGCTCTCAAAAAGTCCCACACATGTGGTATCCCCGTACTCAGGAGAAGCAGCAGCATGTATTTTGGGGTGTAATTTCACATATGCCCATGGCATGTGAGAGCAATATATCATTTAGTGACAACTTTGTGCAAAAAACAAAAAGTTTGTCATATTCCCGCAACTTGTGGCAAAATATAAAATATTCCATGGACTGAACATGCCTCTCAGTAAATAGCTTGGGGTGTCTACTTTCCAAAATGGGGTCATTTGGGGGGGTTTTGTGCTATTTTGGCATTTTATGGCCTTCGAAACTGTGATAGGTAGTGAGGAGTGAAATCAAAAATTTGTGCCCTTAGAAATCCTGAAGGCGGTGCTTGGTTTCCGGGGTCCCGTACGTGGCTAGGCTCCTAAAAAGTCCCACACATGTGGTATCCCCGTACTCAGGAGAAGCAGCAGAATGTATTTTGGGTTGCAATTCCACATATAACCATGGCATGTGTGAGCAATATATCATTTAGTGACAACTTTTTGTATTTTTTTTTTTTTTGTCATTATTCAATCACTTGGGACAAAAAAAAAAATATTCAATGGGCTCAACATGCCTCTCAGCAATTTCCTTGGGGTGTCTACTTTCCAAAATGGGGTCATTTGGGGGGGTTTTGTACTGCCCTGCCATTTTAGCACCTCAAGAAATGAGATAGGCAGTCATAAATTTAAAGCTGTGTAAATTTCAGAAAATGTACCCTAGTTTGTAAACGCTATAACTTTTGCGCAAACCAATAAATATACGCTTATTGACATTTTTTTTACTAAAGACATGTGGCTGAATACATTTTGGCCTAAATGTATGACTAAAATTGAGTTTATTCGATTTTTCTTATAACAAAATTAGAAAATATCATTTTTTTTCAAAATTTTCGGTCTTTTTCTCTTTATATCGCAAAAAATAAAAATCGCAGAGGCAATCAAATACCATTAAAAGAAAGCTCTATTTGTGGGAAGAAAAGGACGCAAATTTCATTTGGGTACAACATTGCATGTCCGCACAATTTACAGTTAAAGCAGCGCAGTGCCGAATCCCAAAAACAGGCCTGGTCCTAATGGCCCGAAATGGTCCGGGGCTTAAGTAGTTAAAGGAGCAGGGGCACACTAGACACCCAGCACATGGCAGAAAAGGTGCTAGTGCATTGCCTGACCACAATGACAACAATACAAAAAACAACTGTTACTGCGCCTACCTATGACTGGTCTTCACAGTAAGGAGCACTGGAAGGGGCGAACGCATGTCAAAAACACACCATCTCTTGTATCATGACTGCAGTCTCTGACCATCTCTTGTATAATGTCTGCAGTCTCTGACCATCTCTTGTATCATGTCTGCAGTCTCTGACCATCTCTTGTATCATGTCTGCAGTCTCTGACCATCTCCTGTATCTTGTCTGCAGTCTCTGACCATCTCCTGTATCATGTCTGCAGTCTCTGACCATCTCTTGTATCATGTCTGCAGTCTCTGACCATCTCTTGTATCATGTCTGCAGTCTCTGACCATCTCTTGTATCATGACTGCAGTCTCTGACCATCTCTTGTATCATGACTGCAGTCTCTGAACATCTCTTGTATCATGTCTGCAGTCTCTGACCATCTCCGGTAGTATGTCTGCAGTCTCTGACCATCTCCGGTAGTATGTCTGCAGTCTCTGACTATCTCCTGTTCTATGTCTTGGGGCTCTTTCTAACAGACTCTCTAACAGAAGCCCTCTCTGTGTCCATTAGAGAGACCCCCTCCAGGTCCCATTAGTATATTCTCTTCCTGTATTTTGTTTATGGTTAAAAGATTGTGGGAGGATCCCAGGGTAACAGACTCCTTAGAGGAGCATCTCTGTGTTTGATTTATTGCCATAGAAATATTTGTAAAGGGGAGGAGTTAGTAAGATGACCACACCCATGTGGGGGCGCCAGAAATATTTCTGCACCCAGGCGTCTGTGATCCTAGGATCGGCCCTGGTGTAGATGCTGGCAATATACCCCTGAGACCATCAGAGTGGGGTTCCTTCCATTCTGCTCATTTAGGTACAGATAAGGACTTCCACCCAGAAGAGGCTTGAACCTGGCTGGGGCGAGAGCGGTAAGGGGTGCTGTTCGGTCTTGCAGGTGAAGAAAAAAAATGAGAATACCTGGGCGGGGGCCCTCTCTAGGCTTAATAGCTATGTGGTCCTATCAGGTTGTGGAGGCGGAGCCACAACCCAAAGGTGTATGCTGCCATCTAGCTGGTCAGTACGCCTAAAAGAGGGCATACCCTGAATATAATGTATATAAAATGTGTATGATGTTTATGAAAAATGAAAGTTTGGGGGAAACAGGTGGGTGGGAACCAGGAAAACAAACCAACGCTGGACCCGACAGAGAAGGAGGGAGTGGCCCCCCCAGACTCCTCTTACAAATCCAGGCTGGCCTCAGGCCAGCCTTCTAACTTACCTCCATACAAACTCTGTTCAGTAAAAAAATTATTAAAATTGTACCCCCTTCTTCCCCAGCTGATAATGAGGATGGTTGACTAGAACACAGTAATATTTAACTTAATCCATTGTTGGTGACTCTGAAGCTGTACAACTTGCTGGTCTCCATATGGTCTTGTCATTGGCTCAGTTGCTGTTTCTCACTAGCACCACACATCCACTCTATCTCACAGGAATGTGGGAATAAAATAAACAAGGAAGCTGTGAAAAGAAACCCTCACACCCAGACTGGGCTCCAAGGGCAGTCAAGAGACCGGAGGATGACTTCAAACTCAAGCGGTTCCCAACATCCTTCAACACGTCTGTGTCTTCCCATTGGGTCTAATGCAACTGAATGAGGTGTGTTAGGCTGTCTATAGATGGGCAAGTATCTCCCTGAGATTGTCAAGCAGGAAGACCTTTGTCTATGTTTGTAGGAGTCAAAACATTAACATTGGTCCTTCACCAAGAGAAAGGTTAGACCTGCTCGCCAAGAGACTTTGCAATAGACATTGGTAGATATTGGATGGTTGTCCTATCTGACCAAAGACAATGGACTGGGCAGCTGCTTAAAATTCCCCATTCTATAAAATTGATGTGAGTGGAAGACTGAGTTTGACTTGTGGTCCATGTACTTGGTTGTAGGTGGACAACTTTGCAAGAAATATGGTGGGAAAGATATGTAGGGAGTGGGTCCCCAAAGTTGGGTGGTTGTGGTGGACTCTGTCCTTATCTGATGTGACTTGAATGTCGTATCAGCGAGAGTAGCAAGTGACACCACCATCTGTTACAACATTAGAAAAATAGGGAACAACAGACATCTAGAAATTAAAAAATCTCATCAAAATGACTTTAATGGAAATATCAAAGCTGAACTCCAGGTAGGATCTCTATTGTATAGGTACATTGGTCCGTCTTGGTACAATGTAAGTATCCATTACTCAAACCCAAGAAAGTTGACAGTCGTAGTAGTTGGCACTACTGTAGTGATGGCCATGATCTTCGTGGTCTTGCGCCGAGGGGGTCAATCCAAGTACACCCCAATCAGAGGACACCTTGCATTCATCTGTAGCACACCCCTTAAAGAGCCACTGACAAACTTAGTCCTATTCCCCCTAGTTAAAGCACACACAGCCAGGCACACAGCATTTTCTTTACTCTTCCACTGGCTCGAAGGAACAGTCTAAAGCCTCGTACACACGGTCGGACTTCCATCTGACTTTTCCGTGGTTTCTTGTCCAAACGGAGTTGGTCGGGAACACCCATAGCATACACACGCTCTGACTTTTCTGCAAACTTTCCCAAAACTTTTGGCAACATCACGTTGTTTTTCTGCTCTTTTCTACTCTTTACCGCCACACTTTGGTCAACCTCTGCTATTGTTGGTTGATTTTAACATCAGTTGTTTAGTCCATCGGACAAAAGTCCGATGGTTTTCTGTACACACGGTCATTCTAAAGCCTCATACACACGGTCGGACTTCAAACAAACTTTTCCAAGGATTTTTGTCCGAAGTGAGTTGGCTGGGCACACCCATAGCATACACACACTCTGACTTTTCTGCAAACTTTCCCAAAACTTTTCCAACATCACGTGCTTTTTCTGCTCTTTTCCGCTCTTTACCGCCACCCTTTGGTCAACTTCTGCTATTGTTGGTTGATTTTAACATTGGTTCTGGGCATGCTTATTTGTCCTTAAGTCCGATGAATTTCTGTACACAGTTTTCTGTACAAAGTTCCTGTACACAGATTTCTGTACAAAGTTCTGTCGGACTTTGCTCCATCGGACTTTTGTTGGGCAAAAGTTTGTCCGTTTGCAGACCCAACTTTTGTCCGATGAAAACAAGAAAAATGCAAAAAAAGTTTGTCCGATGGAGCGTACACACGGTCGGATTGTTGGTCCAACTTGCTCAAAATGAAGTTTGTTGGCCAAAAGTCCGACCGTGTGTACGAGGCTTAAGGGTGTCTTTTTAAGGTTTTTATTGGAACGTTGAACTTGGATGGGGTGAAGTAAGCTTAGGATGCCCCATAACTAAACACTTTGTGGACTCCAGTCCTTATCTATCCTGCTGAACTTCCACAGAATCTCTATTGCTGATGGTGACTATGACTTCTCCAAGAGACCAGAGACCAAAGCTTCACAATGTCACTCACACTACTCACACAGTCACAGGATCATCACTTGCCTTCTTCCAATATCCACCAGGCACTCCTCAGTGAGGGAGATGTAGACTCATGCCACCATAGGACAGCTGGATACTTTTCCATCAACTTCCTCCTGGCTCTCTCCAGTGAGCTTCTCCAGACCCAAACTGATCCTAGGACTAAGCATGCAAATAGGCCCCCCAACTAAGGCTTAGCTGGGACCTCAATGTCTTCTTAGGGACACCTCTAGTACTCCTGCCCCAAGGGCATAGCCCCTGCACAGGGGTCTCCTTCAGCAGAACTGGACCCAGAAATTCCCTCCCCCTACCTCAGGCCTCAGACTATTTATGGGCTCACCAACCACCAACTGGGCACACCTCCCCAGGAATTGGCTGGAGACCCATACATATTCTGGCTGCTTGCTCTGTTCTTCCTCTCACTATAATTCTAGAATCCTCTACAACAGGGGTCTTCGAACTTTCTAAACAACGGGCCAGTTTACTCTCCTTTAGACCTAAGGGGGCCAAACTGTGGCCATCAGGAGGAGAAAATGTCCCGGTATCAGTGGCAGTGAACAATGCCCCGTCTTTGATGTCAGGGAGAGGAACTGTGCCCCATCACTGTGTCATTGGGAGAAATTGTGCCCCATTGTTGGTGTATTCGGGAAGGCACAGTGCACCATTGGTGGTTTCATTGGTAGGATTTCTTCCTGTTCATTAGGAGGAATTGTATACCATCGTTGGTGTCAATGGATGAAATAGTGCCCCAAGGGCCACATAAAAGCAAGCAAAGGGCCACATCGGACCCCCAGGCCACAGTTTGGAGGCCAATGTTCTAGAACAGGGGCCTCCAAACTGTGGCCCGAGGGCCAAATATTGCCCTTTGCTAGTCTTTTATCCGGCCCCTGGGGGACTATTCCTCCCACTAATAAGAGGCATTATTCCTTTCGCTGACACCAACAATGGGGCACTATTTCTTCCACCAATACCAATCATGGGATACTATTCCTCCTACTAATGAGGGCACTACTCCTCAATTTCTATTTACCACCAACCCTGAGGCCATGTTTATTCTCACTAATGCCGGCCCGGGACATTTTCGACCCCCGCTGGCCAGAATCCGGCCCCCCTAAAGTCTGAAAGACTATAAACTGGCCCTTTGTTTGAAAAGTTTGGATACCCCTGCTCTAGAATACAGGGAGAAGAAATCAGAGCAGCAGCCTGTGAGACCCTGAGCAGCCAAAACCAATCAAACCCTGCTCCACTGATTACAGATAAGCCAACTAAATTGAGCTAACACAACTTACACTACTCTAGGAGGAAGCAACACATTAAAAAAAAATACAAGGAGTGCTATGAATGGTGACTCCGCCAAGCAAGTGACCCCCCTGTGTTCAGTGTGTATAGAGGGAAAGCCGCTTTGCACAAAGTCCAGAAGATTGCGGCTATCACTGGAGTAGCACCAACTACTACAGTATTTTCCAGCTTCCCCATTGGTCCATCACGTATGAGATATGCATGGTTATATTGCACCAAGCTGGACCAATGCAACTGTACAATACAAATAATTTAACTTTTAATTGATAACTCCCAGTATGTTCTCACTGGCTGACACTTTGATTTCCCGTTAATGAGCAATTAGTTTCAAGTGAAGTTCCTCGGGGACTTTGTCTGCAGAGCCGGTGTTGTGTATATATAGAGGGAGCAGGATCTGCTCTATAGGGATCCCGCTGATGTGACACTCTGCTGACACCGTGAGATGTGAGTGATGGTCTACCTTTACTGTGTATGGTACATTGTGGTATTTGTGACCCCTATGCCCATAGGCAGCCAACTCGTCCAGGGGCCCATGTAAGCGGGTGTCTGTACTGAGAAAAAAATGTCCTTTTATTGACTCAGGATTTATTTTATTTACATTTTTTGTTTGATTTTTAAGACTTATTTTTTACTATTTTTATCAAATATTCACCAATATGATTTTCCACTCTCCAGTTTTAGTAAATCAATCCCACAGGGAGCTGTTCTCTTTAACTACAACCTTACCCCCCCCCCCCCCCCCGGAGGATTTGGCTGCCCAATGACCAGGCCATTTTTTGCGATTCGGCACTGCGTCGCTTTAACTGACAATTGCGCGGTCGTGCGACGTGGCTCCCAAACAAAATTTACGTCGTTTTTTTCCCACAAATAGAGCTTTCTTTTGGTGGTATTTGATCACCTCTGCGGTTTTTATTATTTGCGCTATAAACAAAAAAAAAACGACAATTTTTAAAAAAAACAAAACAATATTATTTTACTTTTTGCTATAATAAATATCCCCCAAAAATATATAAAAAAACGTTTTTTTCCTCAGTTTAGGCTAATACGTATTCTTCTACATATTTTTGTTAAAAAAAACCCGCAATAAGTGTCTATTGATTGGTTTGCGCAAAAGTTATAGCGTCTACAAAATAGGGGATAGTTTTATGGCATTTATATTAATACATTTTTTTTTTTTAGAAATGGCGGCGATCTGCGATTTTTATCGTGACTGCGACATTATGGAGGACACATCGTACACTTTTGACACTATTTTGGGACCATTGTCATTTATACAGCGATCCCTGCTATAAAAATGCACTGATTACTGTGTAAATGACACTGGCAGGGAAGGGTTTAACCACTAGCGGGCGATGAAGGGGTTAAGTGTGTCCTAGGGAGTGATTCTAACTGTGTGGGGGCTGGGTTACAAGTGACACGGTAGTGATCACTGCTCCTGATCACAGGGAGCAGTAGATCCCTGTCATGTCATTAGGCGGAACAGGGAAATGCCTTGCTTACATAAGCACCTCCCCGTTCTGCCTCTCCCTGACACGATCAGCGGGGCGCCAAGTTCACGGGGCCCACGGGCACGGTCACGCGCGCGCCGCTACACGGATTCTTAAAGGGGACGTACAGGTACGTCCATTTGCCTACCGCTGTCATTCTGCCGATGTATATCGGCATGTGGTTAATCCTGTCTCTGAAATGTACATCGATCAGCCATAACATTTTGACCACTGACCGGTAAAAGGGAATATCTTGTTACAATGGAATGTTAAAATTGGTGGGATAAATTAGGCAGCAATGGAACATGTTGTCCATGAGGTTGATATGCTGAAAGCAGAAAAAAAAATGGGCATTGCAGTTTGTTGTGTATGGGGTTGTGAAGCCCTTGGTGACCCATGTCCACAGCCAAAAGCTTCTACAATGGTCACATGAACATCAGAACTGGAAGCTCATACAATATTCCAGCAGTTGGAAAGGTGGAATTCATTTATCTTCATCTATTTCTGAGGGATATTGTTCAGAAATATTAATGTCCCAAGTGAAAGAGCCCCTTCATTCTTTCAACACAAACCACACATATAAGACCCAGGATAACAGGAGAAACACAAAATGCTGAGTCCGGTGTGGTTGTACGGTGAGTCAGATTAGTGCAGACCTGAATGGGGTTCTCAGTCACCCTGTGCCCCTAATAGACACAGGGTGACTTACACATAGGAGGGGCTGGGGGAGCTGGACAAGGAGTTTCCCGAGCTCTCTAAGGTAGGGTGACCAGACGTTTCAGGGGACAATCCCCGGATTGAGGACACTGTCACCGGACCAAGTCTGTCCCCGGATTGGATTTGAACAGGGCCTGGGGCAATTTCAAAGACAGTCATTGCAGAATTAAAAACAAAAATTCTGAATTACACCCCCTGCTCTGCTGCTCCTACTAGCTTAGGGGGTGTATTTTTTTTTCATTATCTGTGCCCTTTCTGATGATGATGTGCTGCTCGGAGCGGAGGGAATATTTCTTCAGTTTTGGGTGCCCATTCAGATCCTCTCTGTTCTTCTGCCTTGGCTCAAATCCCGGCCAGCCGCCTGCCTGCTTTTCTCCTTGCCTTCCCTGGCGGAGTGATCTTCCTCTGCTCCCCACCCAATAGTAGCCGGGGCCTGGAGAGTAAGACTTGACAGGCTGTGAGTCGGGCGGCGGCGGTAGAGAGTCGCTGATTGCCGCCATTACTATTAAAAAAAAAAATATGTCCACGGATTTAATTTAAAAAATCTGGTCACCTTACTCTAAGGTAAGCTGGGTTCCACAAGCCCCCCCCTGCCCAAAGTGACTCCCGTCACAGGAGCAATGGAAGGAGGCGGCCTGGTCTGATGAATCACGTTTTCTTTTACATCATGTGGATAGCCAGGTGCGTGTGCATCACTTACCTGGGGAGGAGATGGCACAAGGATGCAGTATGGTAAGAAGGCAAGTCGGCAGAGGCAGTGTGATCCTTTGGGCAATGATCTGCTGGGAAACCTTCTGTCCTGCCATTCGTGTGGATGTTACTTTGGTGTCCATGCCTCAATGGGCGAGGGCTGTTTTAGCAAAAGGGGGCCATACTGAATATTAGTTGGGTGGTCAAAATGTTTTGGCTGATCGGTGTATGTGTTCATATATAACCTCAATGTAACACTTCAAGGTATTTATTATTATTTTATTTTTTTTGGACAATATTGTTTGGCAAAAATAATGTATCTTCTATGTAGTCTTTAGACATAAAGATACACTATATTACCAAAAGTATTGGGACGCCTGCCTTTATACACAATGAACTTTAATGTCATCCCAGTCTTATGCCCCGTACACGCAACCGTTTTTCATGACGAGAAAAATCAAATTTTTTAGATTGGTCGTGAAAAACGGTGGTGTGTATGCTCCAAAGCATTTTTATTGACGAGAAAACTGCCCGAATTTTATTTAGAACCTGCTCTATTTTTACTCGTTGTTTTTCACGTCGTTCTTTTTCACGTTGTGAAAAACGGTCGTGTGTAGGCTTTTACGAGGGGAAAAAAAATGCGCATGCTCAGAATCAGGTATGAGACGGGAGCGCTCGTTCTGGTAAAACTAGCGTTCGTAATGGAGATAGCACATTCGTCACGCTGTAACGGACTGAAAAAGCGCGAATCGTCTCTCACCAAACTTTATTAACACGAGGATCAGCAAAAGCGTCCCAAAGGGTGGCGCCATTCGAATGGAACTTCCCGTTTATAGTGCCGTCGTACGTGTTGTACGTCACCGCGCTTTGCTCGAGCATTTTTTTTCACGAACGTGTGTATGCAAGGCAGGCTTGAGAGGAAACATGAAAAATCACGTCGAGAAAAACGTTGTTTTTTTCCATGACACGAATAACGGTCGTGTGTACGCGGCATTAGTCCGTAGGGTTCAATATTGAGTTGGCCGTCCCTTTGCAGCTATAACAGCTTCACCTCTTCTGGGAAAGCTGTCCACAAGGTTTAGGAGGGTGTCTATGGGAATGTTTGACCAGAATGCATTTGTGAGGTCAGGCACTGAGGTTGGACAAGAAGCCCTGGCTCGCAGTCTCTGCTCGAATTCATCCCAAAAGATTGATCGGGTTGAGGCCAGGACTCTGTGCAGGCAGTTATATTCCTCCACACCAAACTCGCTCTTCCTTGTCTTTATGGACCTTGCTTTGTGCACTTGTCCAAATCATTTGGTGGAGGGGGGGGGGGGGGATTATGGAATGGGGTTGTTTGGTTGTTTTTTAGGGGTTGGGCTTGGCCCCTTAGTTCCAATGAAGGGAACTCTTAAGGCGTCATCATACCAAGACATTTTGGACAATTTCATGCTCCCAACTTTGTGGGAACAGCTTGGGGATGGCCCCTTCCTGTTCCAACATGACTGCGCGCTAGTGCACAAAGCAAGGTCTATAAAGACATGGATGAGTGAGTTTGGGGTGGAGGAACTTGACTGGCCTGCACAGAGTCCTGGCCTCAACCCAATTTTTACACAAACAAAATAATATACACTTGTGATTTTTTTTTTTTTTTTACCAAAGACCTGTAGCAGAATACATTTTGGCTCCAAATTCTATGAAGAAACGTCATTTTATTGGATATGATTTATAACAGAAAGTAGAAAAAATATATTTTTTTTCGCTAATTTTTGGTCCTTTAACTTATAGAATACAAAATAAAGTGGTGATCAAATACCACCAAAAGAAAGCTTTATTTGTTTAAAAAAAATGATATAAATGTAGCGGTTCCTCAGTTTGGGGGAGGTGTTTGAGAGGTAGTTTGCTCGGACACCCTAATTTGTCAGGGTTTTTGCGGCTGTTTCTGTCCGCGGGGGGGGGGGGGGGTGTCTGTGGGTAGTTCCCTGTGGCGCTGCTGTGGTGGGCTAGGGTTGGACAGCTGGTGAAGTGCTGTGCCTTGTGTGTCCCCTCTCGGCAGCCGTGCGGTGGGTGTGTTTTGCCTGCTGGGCATGCTGGGAGAGGATGTGGGAGGGGCGGACGCTGCCTGTTCGGGGTCCTTCTGTCAGCGGGGTCCTACCACAGGTTCTTGTTCCTGTCCGCCCCGAGCACATTTGGCCCGGGGCCGGGTCGCTCTGGTTCGGTCGTCGGGAGTCCTACTCCCAGGGAGTGTTCCTGTTCCATCCTGGGCACCTTTAGCTCAGGGTGAGGTACTACCATGCTGTTCCTGTCCGCCCTGGGTATGTGAGCCCAGGGACCGCAGTAAAGGCCTGGGGCCCAGCACCTTCGGCTGGGGTCCACCGGGGATCGAGGACTCTCAGGGTGCCGCCTTGCGAGGGGACCCATATCTAGGATGAGGAGGCCGGGAAAGGAACTCTCCGAAGACCCAGTGCAGTGTCATGGTGACGGTAGGGTCCCGGTAACTCTCCGGAGGGATGTTTTCTCCTAAAAAGGGGCCATAGCTAAAGAAGGGGATCAGTTTCACCAGATCTGTGGCAGAGACTGTGCGCCTAGCTAAATTTGCTCGATAAGCTGCGCGAACATCTGTGACGTTTGTGCCTGGACCTCCTCCACACCTTGTGCTGTTCTGTTTCTTGCTCCGGCCTTCTATCAGAGACTGTGTTATTGGCTAAGAGAAAATGGACTCTGAGTTGGAGTTTCAGCTTGTGTGGACATTCACTTTACTGGGAAGTCAAGGACTTGTCTCTGGTTGACATAGAGGTGAGAATCAGGCTCCGGAGGTTTCCATGTTCTGACCGTGGAAGACCCAACAACAACACCGCTCAACCTCCTCTCACAGGAGGGTACGGGCTGTTAATGCGGTGTGCCTCTCTCTTCCTGCGAGGAGCCAAAGTTAATGTAGGTAAAGAAAGGGGTCTGTGCGCTACATAAATATAATTTGGGTACAGCATTGCATGACCACGCAATTACCAGTTAAAATAGCAAAAAATGGCCTGGTCGTGAAGGGGAGTAAAACCTTTCGGAGGTCAAGTGGTTAACACGATTATTTAAAATATTGCATGGATGGTGGTGTATATACAGCGTCTGTGAACAGCAATTTTCATGTCTTGCCACAGATTCTCAATGGGATTTAGGTCTGGACTGTGACTGGGCCATTCTAACACATGAATATGCTTTGATCTAAACCATTCCATTGTAGCTCTGGCTGTATGTTTAGGGTCGTTGTCCTGCTGGAAGGTGAACCTCCCCCCCAGTCTCAAGTCTTTTTCAGACTAACCGATTTTCTTCTAAGATTGCCCTGTATTTGGCTCTATCCAACTTTCCATCAACTCTGACCAGCTTCCCTGTCCCTGCTGAAGAAAAGCATCCCCACAACATGATGCTGCCACCACCATGTTTCATGGTGGGGATGGTGTGTTCAGGGTGATGTTCAGTGTTAGTTTTCCACCACACATAGCGTTTTGGAACTCTTGGCTGCTTCTCTGATGAATGTTCTCCTTGCCCGGCCCGGTCAGTTTAGGTGGACGGCCATCCATGTCTTGGTAGGTTTGCAGTTGTGCCATACTCTTTCCATTTTCGGATGATGGATTGAACAGAGCTCCGTGAGATGTTCAAAGTTTGGATATTTTTTTTAACCTAACCTTGCTTTAAACTTCTACACAACTTTATCCCTGACCTGTCTGGTGTGTTCCTTGACCTTCATGATGCTGTTTGTTCACTAAGGTTCTCTAACAAACATCTGAGGGCTTCACAGAACAGTTGTATTTATACTGAGATTAAATTACACAAAGGTGGACTCTATTTACTGATTAGGTGACTTCTGAACCGCATTTTTTTCAGCAGGAAAACGGCTGAAAATTGTCTTGCATACACGCGGTCACACTAAATTCCGAACGTCAAGAACGCGGGGGACGTACAACACGTACGACGAGCCGAGATCAATGAAGTTCAATAGGCAGTTCGGCTCTTCTGCTTGATTCTGAGCATGCAGGGTTTTTTTTTGCGTCGTAATTGCATACAGACGATCGCAAAACCCGATAGGAATTTTTTTTCTTGTCACGAAAATTGAGATTCTGCTCTCAATCTTTTCTTGGCCGGAATTCGCACAGAAAAAGCGCGATGGAGCATACACACGGTCAGAATTTGCGACAAAAAGCTCACATCGCACTTTTCTCTTTGGGAATCGCGATTGTGTGTACGTGGCATAAGGGTTCGAATACTTTTTCAAGGCACTGTAAATTTAAAAAGACAGAAAATTTCGAAAAAAAAGAAGTTTTTCTTAGTTCTTGTTGTAAATAAGTAATTTGTCTCCTTCATTGATGTATACTGATGAAGCTGCACTTCCGGGCACTGATATGCAGCACTGACGGGCACTAATATGCAGCACTGATGGGTACTGATAGGCAGCACTGATAGGCAGTGGCGGCTGCTTTTTTTTTGGGGGGGTGGCAAACAACCACCCATCAAACCCCCCCCAGCGGCACCCACTCCCTGAGCAGCACCCATCCCCTGATGTTTGCAAGTCGGGCACTTACCCCATCAGCGGCAGGTGGCAGGCAGCAGACGGCGTGGTGCAGCAGCTCCGTGTCCCCTCCTCCATGACAGCTTCCAGCTCCTCCCCTCCTCCTCCTAGGCTCCCAATGTGATCGCCTGTCCTTCCAGCCAATCGGGCGGTGTCAAAACCGGTTTCCTGATTGACCAGGAGGAGAATCATTATTACAACAGCGAATATTCATTCGTTGTTGTAACACACCTGGGTGGGATTGGAGCGCACTCTCTCTGACCCAAGCCCACCCTATAGGCTCTAATCAGTGCTTCAAAAAAACAGCCCCACCCCCGCATTGGAATCCATGTGTCCTGAAAGGGGGCCGGACGTGTGGATGGGGGGGCAGCAATGGACGGGGTGGTGGTGGTGCCCATGCACCCTTAATGGACGGGCCGCCTGACTGATATGCAGCACTGATGGGTACAGATAGGTGGCACTGATGAGCACTGATTGGCAACACTGATAGCCTGCACTGATGAGGAGGCACTGATGGGTATTGATAGGCATCACTGATGGGCACTGGTTGGCATCACTGATGGGCACAGATTGGCATCACTGGTGGGCACTGGCAATACAGGCATTAATCTCTTATGAAAAATACAGGACATTTCGTTCAACTTGCATAAATACAACAAATGTTTTATAAATAGACCCCATTGTGACGTTACAGGTAGCATCTCCAGGTAAGAACTTTGAAATGGATTCACAAATAAACAATTTGCCTAAGAAAACTGCTTACAGTGATGCACGATGACAAACATAGGGGGTTATTTACTAAAGGCAAATCCACTTTGCACTACAAGTGCAAACTACAAGTGCAAAGTACACCTGGAAGTGCAGTCGCTGTAAATCTGAGGGGTAGATCTGAAATGAGGGGAAGCTCTGCTGATTTTATCATCCAATCATGTGCGAGCTAAAATGCTGTTTTTTTATTTTCCTTGCATGTCCCCCTCGGATCAACAGCACTTTGCACTTGTCGTTTGCACTTGTAGTGCAAAGTTGATTTGCCTTTAGTAAATAACCCCCCATAGTTACATAGTTAGTCAGCTTTAAAAAAGTCCATCTAATTCCAGCAAACATACAGTAGATAAAAAATAGAAATGTTGGCTTTGTATAATCTTGAAGTACTTTGTAGAACTGGAAGTAGTGATTTATTTTTGCTGTCTTTACACTTTTCTTCCATAGATTTGCCTATGGAACATTTCTACCAACTCAATGGCCAATCAAACCGGCGTCTACGAGTTTGTTCTTCTTGGATTCCCGGGTCTCACTGAGAGGTATAATGCCGCTGTGTCGGCGGTGTTCTTCCTCATCTATAATGTGGCTCTCTTTTCCGATGCCACTGTGATGGGGTTGATCATTCTAAAAGAACACCTACACCAGCCAATGTACATGGTGATTGCAAACTTGGCGCTCTCCGACCTCATCATGGACACGGCGACCTTGCCAAAAATGATTGCCAAGTACTGGTTAGGACATGAATCTCTGTCCTTCTTTGCCTGTTTTCTCCAGATGTTTTTTGTCCACAGTCTCGGTTCCCTGGATTCGTTCATCATCATGTTAATGGCTGTGGATCGGTTTGTTGCAATTTGCAGGCCCCTTCATTACTGTTCCATTATTACCAACAAACTTCTGTTGCTCATTTGCCTTATCTTTTGGTTGGTTTCAGCCATGATTGGACTAAGCATTGCAATTATGGGGGCCCAGTTACCCTACTGTGGGCCAAACAAAATCAAAAACTGCTTCTGTTCCCTGACGCCAGTCTCCATTTTGTCCTGTGTGAACTCATTGATGACCAGGAGGATCGTATTTATCATTGCTTTGGTCGTTCACCTGCTCCCGCTTTCTTTTATTATCTTTTCCTATGTAATCATAGTTTGGAAGATCCGATTGATGGCCGGCTCTGAGAATTGGCAAAAATTGTTTTACACGTGCACCACACATGGCTTCGTCATCTTCTTCTACTTCGTCCCCAGGCTGGCTGTTTACACCTATAATCAATTCCAGTTGATCTCCAACGCAGATTTCAATGTTTTTCTTATTTGCCTCTATACATTTGTGCCTCATGTTGCCAGCCCCATTATATATTGCCTTAGAACTGAAGAAATAAAAAACACTTTGGTAAAAGTTGTTAGGAAGATGTTTAGTTCATAGGAGCAAAATTTCTGACTGCTAAGACACATAAGCATACAGCGCCTTGAAAAATTATTTATACATACATATGTAAAAATGTGATAGACCAACACAAAGGGGCTGATTTACGAAACGTTTGCGCCATGAGTATCGGCGCATCTGCGTGCGCAACGGCAGTTTTGGTATTTACAAAACATTTGCGCCGGTAGCGCAGCGCTATTCCCCATTTACTATAGTGTTCTCGGCGCACGGGAGGAGGCGCTCAGTGCGCCACTATGGACCTGGCGCACTTTATAAAAATATAAAGAAGCTGGAAGTGCCAATATAATGGGGTGATGTGGGGTGATGTGAGGAAGTTTACTGACAACTGCCCAAGTAACAAATATGCCCAAAATAGAATGAGAAAGTAACTTTTTCTGAACCAGCCCGCTACGCCGGCAAGTACGTTTAGAACTGCAAGAGGTTTTTTTGAGCTCTGCGCGGGAATTTCACTTGTTAAAACGCGCCGGCAAAATCTTCGTAAATGTCAAGTCACGTAAATCAATTTGCATAAGTTGAACAGGCGCAGCTCTGAACTTGCCGTTATATAACAGTGCGCCAGCAAAATTACATTTCTAAAGAAAAAAAAAGAAATTTAAAGGCTGTAATGAATTGTTGGCTCCCGGCAATATAGAGAAAAGTCATTGAAAGTCTTTGAAAAAAAAAAGAAAAAATGCGTGGGGTCCCCCCAAATTCCATTACCAGGCCCTTCAGGTCTGGTATGAATATTAAGGGGAACTCCGCGTCAATTAAAAAAAAAAATGACTTGCGGGTCCCCCTCAAAATCCATACCAGGCTCTTCAGGTCTGGTATGGATTTTAAGGGGAACCCCCACGCCAAACTTAAAAAAAAAGGGCGTGGAGTCCCCCTAAAAATCCACACCAGACCCTTTATTCAAGCACGCAACCTGGCAGGCCGCAGGAAAAGAGGGGGGGGGACGAAAGAGCGCCCCCCCCTCCCTCCTGAACCCAGATCCCGCCCCCACTGTGTGAAATGGTAATGGGGTACAAATGTACCCCTACCATTTCACAAAGAAAAGTGTCAAAAATGTTAAAAATTACAGTAGCCGGTTTTTGACAATTCCTTTATTAATGTCTTCTCCTTTCTTCCATCTTCTTCCTTCTTCTTCCAGCTTCTTCTTTTCTCCATTCGGGTTTCTTCCTCCATCTTGTTTTTCCTCTTCCTCTTCCTTCTTGAATTCGAGGTTCCCGCTGTGTGACGCTTCAGTTCATCAGTTCTCCTCTGGGTCCGCTGCCACCCGTTGGCTCCGCCCCCCTCTGACACCATGGGGAAAGTCCCCGTGAAATCCATGTGCGTCAGAGGGGGGCGGGGTCACCGGATGGCAGCGGACCCAGAGGAGAACTGAAGAACTGAAGCGTCACACAGCGGGAACCTCGAATTCAAACGGAGCGGCCGGAGAAAGAAGAAGGGAACAAGAAGCCGGAGCAAGATGTGGACGAGAACACAGAAGGAAGAAGGAAGATGAAGATGAAGATGAAGAATAAGATGGAGGAAGAAACCCGAATGAAGAAAACAAGAAGCTGGAAGATGGAAGAAGAAGAGGATGGAAGAAGAAGATGGAAGAAGATGGAAGAAAGGAGAAGACATTAATAAAGGAATTGTCAAAAACCGGCTATTGTCATTTTTAAAATTTTTGACACTTTTTTTTTGTGAAATGGTAGGGGGTACATTTGTACCCCATTACCATTTTACACAGGGGGGGCGGGATCTGGGGGTCCCCTTTGTTAAAGGGGTCTTCCAGATTCCGATAAGCCCCCCCACCCGCAGACCCCCACAACCACCGGCAAGGGTTGTGGGGATGAGGCCCTTGTCCCCATCAACATGGGGACATGGTGCTTTGGGGTCACAGACCCCCAAAGCATCCTCCTCATGTTGAGGGCATGTGGCTTGGTACGGTTCAGGAGGGAGGAGGGCCGCTCTCTCGTCCCCCCTCTTTTCCAGCGGCCTGCCAGGTTGTGTGCTCGGATAAGTGTCTAGTGTGGATTTTTAGGGGGACCCTCACGCCATTTTTTTTTTAAGTTTGGCGCAGGGTCCCCTTAAAATCCATACCAGACCTGAAGGGCCTGGTAAGGATTTTGAGGGGAACCCCCACGCCATTTTTTTTTATTTGGTGCGGAGTTCCCCTTAATATCCATACCAGACCTGAAGGGCCTGGTAATGGAATTTGGGGGAACCCCCCATGCATTTTTTTTTTCAAAGACTTTCAATGACTTTTATCTGTATTGATGGGAACCAGCAATTCATTACAGCCATGAGTACTTTTAAATTACTATTATTTTACTTTAGAAATGTAATTTTGCTCTCGAACTGTTATAAACATGGAAAACATGCGCTACTTTACAGGCATACTATAGACACCCCCCAAGGTATGATATTTAGGGCCAGTTCACACCGGATGCAGTGCAGTGCGTTTTTTTTGATGCATGAAAAACGCAAAGAAAGTTGATTGCATTAATGCCAACGGCATAGTTCACACCACTGAAGTCCGTTCCAGTGCGTTTCAGAAAGGAAAAAAAAATTGGTCATGCTGCATTTTTTATGTACATAACTGTACTGGACCACAGTAAAACACATCAAAAACGCTACGGAACGTACCAAAAACGCACTGGAATGCACCGGAACGCACCTAAATGCACCAAAGACGAACTGCAACACACTTGTCCTAAGTGAAAAGAGGGGGGAAAAAAACACTGGACTGCATCAAAAACGCATCAAAAATGCACTGGAACGTGTCAAAAACGCGCATGCAGAAAAGCACCTGGAACGCATCCAGACTGCGTCTCTATGGTGTGAACTAGGGCCAGTTCACACCATAGAAACACAATCCGGATGCGTTCCAGGTGCTTTTTTGCATGCGCGTTTTTGATGCGTTCCAGTGCATTTTTGGTACATTTTTGATGCAGTCCAGTGCTTTTTTTTCACCCGTCTTTTTTATTAACCATAGATAAGGATAAGTGTGTTCCAGTGCGTTTTTGGTGTATTTAGGTGTGTTCCTGTGCATTTATGATGCGTTTTGCTGCGTTCCAGTACAGTCCAGTGCAGGTAAAATGCAGCATGTTCTACTTTTTTGTGGCACTGGAAGGCACTGGAACAAACACTGCCATTTAGAACCATATAACCAACTTTCGATGCATGTTTGATGTATAAAAAACGCAATGGACTGCATGTGGTGTGAAATGGCCCTTAAGCAATTTGGCATATTTAAAGGCACTTCTCCTTGTTTTGTTTTTGATGTTGTCCAAATTGGTGACATTGATATATGTCCCTTAGGGTGGAACCTGGGCCCCCATTTTAAGGCCAACAACTAGAAGAAAAGCCAGCCAAGTGGGGACTAGCAAAATTAACAAGTCAGTTCCCATAGACTGCAATGGTATTTGTTGGTGGGGGGGGGGGGTGTTTGTCCCATCTCTAATTTTGTGGCATGCTGGATGATGTACTTCATTTTGGACAGCGGGGGGGGGGGGGGGTATTTTCTGCTAGCTGCATTTGTGTTGGTCTAAGCATGTCCAGGGACTTTGTTTTGTTTTTTTGGTGCTTTTTGTGTGTGAACAGCACCTGGATGTTTCTGGGCATGCTCAGAGAGAGTGTTTTTATGGGTTAGTAATTGAAGGACATCCTTAACAGGTGTACCCACTTTGAAGTTCAGTCTCTACATTGGGTGAACTTGCATTTGGGTGTTTCATGGACTGTTTATGTGTTTTCAATTGCCTCATTAGCTCACAAACCTATGTTATATAAAGCTTGCATATAGCATCCTCTCCCTTGCCCTGAAAAGAGGCGTGTGCGGCAAAAAGTTAATTTTGGTGTCCTTATCGAGTTTGTAACAATTGTATTTTATTTGTTATGTCTTTGCAAAACAGATGTTTGTTTTGTTTTTGTTGATTGTATTTTTTTGTGTGGGGGAAATGTTCCCCTGAAATATTTTTGATGTTGTTAATGTGTGTTGTTTGTTCACTTTGATTTAATTGTCTGTGCTGCATTATTTTTCTTTCTCAAGATGTTGTGACTGTTTCAAATTGACCATGTTTTTAATTTTGGCTTCCCTTTGTTTTGTTGACCAATAAAATTTAATGCAAAGTTTTGATGTTTCTTTTTTGTTTTCTATGCAACAAATGTGACAGCTGGCATGTCAAAACAAAACAGGTGTGATTTGTCTACCCTGGTGCCTTCATGCTGCATATGCATGTATTGTGTGCTGCCATGGATAGTCACCAGGAAATAAAAAATACAGAGCGGTAAGTATTCAATTTTCCTTTTTACTGCAGTGGTTCTCAGCCTCAGTCCTCAAGTACCCCCAACAGGACATGTTTTGTGAATTTATCTTATCGAGAATTGCTGTCCAAAATACCAAACCATTGACTGTGATTTAAAGCACATGTGCAAGATGAAGGAAAACCTGCAAACATGGCCTGTTGGGGGCACTTGAGAAGCACTGATTTCGAGCACTGCACTTAAAAACTAGCTCAAGGCAATACAATTCTAATTGTGGGCATTTTGAGGGAAACCAAGTAAGTGTTAGAACCCCTGCTTGTTTTTTGTTTTTTTTTTAGGTTGGGCTTTGTGTCCCTTTTAGTAAAATTGGCTTCACTTCCTGTCACACAGCTAAACAGGAAGTGAAGGTAAAACCCTAGCAATGTTTTTTCTTGGGGACACACAGATCAATCTAACTAGTGTCCCCATTAAGCAAATTGCACTCTAGCACTTTGTTGTGTACACCCCAAATCATTAGGTAGTTTGGGGTTTAGTAAAGACAAATCCACTCTGCAGTAAAAGTGTAGCTGCTGAAAATCTGAGGGGAAGCACTGGTGATTGTAACATCCAATCATGTAAAAGCAAAGATGGTGTTTTTTTTTTGCACTACAAGAGCACTTGCTGGATATCCGAGGGGGACATGCAAGCAAAGTGGATTTGCCTTTAGTAAATAAACCCCAAAGTCCAAAATACCTAATAATTTGGGGTGTACCCCGCAAAATGCTGGAGTGCAATGTACATAATGGGGAAAGTATTTAGATTAACCTGTGTGTCCCCAGAGAAAGACATTGGTAGGGATTTACCCTCACTTCCTGTGTGGCTATGTGACAGGAAGTGAATTATTTGGAAGGATAAAGTGGCCAAATTTAGACTTCTAATCCCTCTGCACTCTATCCCCAAGCAAAAATAAGAAAGGATTTCATTTAGTTTAACTTTGCAAAGACACATTCCTAAGTTGAATTGTGATGCATGTCAATGACCCTCTTTAATCACTTGAGATCAGCGCTATAGCTGATCGACGGCCACAGCACGGTCCTCAATTGCTGGGAGTCCGTCAATAGATGTCCTCCCCTTCGCGCGCGCGCGCTGTGGTCACTGAGTCACTGAGACTCGGGTGATGACAGATCCGAGTAAGGGGCCGATCCCTGCCCCTTACCATGTGATCAGCTGTCAGCCAATGACAGCTGATCACGTGATGTAAACAAAAGCTGGGTAATGTTTTTTGTTTTCTCCTTGTGCTGACAGCGTAAACATAAAAAAAAGGCAATCACCGGCTTATGTGCAAGGGACATCGGGCCCGAAGAGGAAGAGGCAATTCTGCGTCATCTGTGACAATCAGTAGCCCCTGCCAGTGCCACCTATCAATGCCCACCACTGGTGCCAATCAGTGCCACCTAGCAGTGCTGCCTATCAGTGCCCATCACTGCCAACTATCATTGCCACCTAGCAGTGCCACTTCTCAATGCCCACCAGTGCCAACTAGCAATGCCACCTCTCAGTGCCTACCCTTGCCACCTTATCGGCGCCCATCAGTGCAGCCCATCAGTGCAGTCTCATCAGTGTCCATCAATAAAGGAGAAAAATTACCTTTTTTTCTAAATTTTCGAAATATTTACCACTTAAACAAAAAATTAAACGCCGGTTCCGCGTCTGAAACGTGGAAATCTTTGGCGTCGGAAGGCATTTTTTGGCTTTGTGAAAAACGAGGTTAAACGCAACTGCAGATTTTTTTTTCCAGGCCAAAAATAGTGTTTTGGATGTAATAGAATTCAATGGACCCGCATCCAAAACGCAAGTACCGCAATTTTGCGGCAATTTGGTTTTTTTTTTACCTGTTTATAGCTGGTTGTTAAAGGAAATGTAAAAAAAAATAAACATTGCCGGCTGTAAAAAAAAATCAAAGCAGCGTGGTCCCCCCCCCCCCCCCAGGTCCATACCAGGCCCTTGGGTCTAGTATGGATTCAAAGGGGACCCCCCCCACCAAATTTTTTTTTTTAAATGGCGTGGGGTCCCCCTCAAAATCCGTACCAGGCCCTTCAGGTCTGGTATGTATTTTAAGGGGAACCCCCGCGCAAAACTTAAAAATAAAATAGCGTGGGGGTCCCCCTAAAAATCCACACCAGACCCTTTATCCGAGCACGCAACCTGACAGGCCACAGGAAAAGAGGGGGGGACGAGAGAGCGCCCCCCTCCTGAACCATACCAGGCCACATGCCCTCAACATGGGGAGGATGTCCCCATGTTGATGGGGACAAGGGCCTCTTCCCGACAACCCTGGCCGTTGGTTGTCGGGGTCTGCGGGCGGGGGGCTTATCGGAATCCGGGAGCCCCCTTTAATAAGGGGGCCCCCAGATCCTGGCCCCCCACCCTATGTGAGTATGGGGTACATCGTACCCCTACCCATTCACCTGGTGGCAAAAAAAGTCAATAAAAAACACAACACAGGTTTTTAAAGTAATTTATTAGGCAGCTCCGGGGGTCTTCTTCCAACTTAGGGGGTCTTTCTGCCGGGCGCCCGCTATCTTCTTCCAGCTCTTTTTGCTAGCGGGGTCCCGGTCTTCATCGTCGCCTTTATCGAACTTCGGGGGTCTCTTCTCCCGCTCTCCGGTTCTTTCTGCCTTCTGCCGGGCGCCCCGCTATCTTCTTCCAGCTCTTTTGCTAGCGGGGTCTTCATCGTCGTCTTCTTCCCTCTTCTCTCCGCCCGATGTTGCCTCGTCGCTGTCTGCCGCTACAATGCTGTGTCCGCGGAGCGCACCCACTTATATTGGCATGGGGCGTGGTCACCGGGTGATGCCACCCGCTGACCCCGCCCCGTATGACGTCACAGTCCCATCATTCCCCGGGACTGTGACGTCATATGGGGGCGGGTCAGTGGGTGGCATCACCCGGTGACCACGCCCCATGATAATATAAGTGGGTGCGCTCCGCGGACACAGCATTGTAGCGGCAGACAGCGACGAGGCAACATCGGGCGGAGAAAAGAGGGAAGAAGACGACGATTAAGACCGGGACCCCGCTAGCAAAAGAGCTGGAAGAAGATAGCGGGGCAGAAGGCAGAAAGAACCGGAGATCGTGGAGAAGGCACTGGAGAGCGGGAGAAGAACCGGAGAGCACGGAGACGACACCGGAGAACAGAACAAGAGACCCCCGAAGTTGGAAGAAGACGACGATGAAGACCGGGACCCCGCTAGCAAAAGAGCTGGAAGAAGATAGCGGGGCGCCCGGCAGAAAGACCCCCGAAGTTGGAAGAAGACGACGATGAAGACCGGGACCCCGCTAGCAAAAGAGCTGGAAGAAGATAGCGGGCGCCTAGCAGAAAGACCCCAGAAGTCGGAAGAAGACCCCCGGAGCTGCCTAATAAATTACTTTAAAAACCTGTGTTGTGTTTTTTATTGACTTTTTTTCCACCAGGTGAATGGGTAGGGGTACGATGTACCCCATACTCATTCACATAGGGTGGGGAGCCGGGATCTGGGGGCCCCCTTAATAAAGGGGGCTCCCGGATCCTGAAAAGCCCCCCGCCCACAGACCCCGACAACCAATGGCCAAGGTTGTCGGGAAGAGGCCCTTGTCCCCATCAACATGGGGCAGGTGTTTTGGGGTGGGGGAGCGCAGGGCGCCCCCTGCCCCAAAGCACCCACCCCCCCATGTTGAGGGCATGCGGCCTGGTATGGTTCAGGAGGGGGGCGCGCTCGCTCACCCCCCTTTCCTGACCTGCCGGGCTGCGTGCTCGGATAAGGGTCTGGTATTCATTTTGGGGGGACCCCCACGCCGTTTTTCGGCGTAGGGGGGTTTCCCTTAAAATCCATACCAGACCTAAGGGCCTGGTATGCTCCTGGAGGGGAACCCATGCTGGTTTTTTAAATAAAATTTGGCGTGGAGTTCCCCTTCATGATTCATACCAAACACGGGACAGCAAGCCCAAAGCTTGCAGTACCCTGTCGCTGAGAACCAGCGCAATGCCATCGCGCTGGAGACATTCTCGGGCAGGTAGTCGCCTCTAGGACACGACTTGAGCGGCTGCTTCACGCTCAAGTCGTGTCCAAGTTGCCTCGCAAAGTCACGCTGTCTATCAGATAGGAAGATGGGTTAATGTAGTTAGAGGGAGTGGAAGGGGCTTGCAGAAAAGGAAGGCCAGTCCTGTGTTTGTGCATCAAAACAAATTTTCCACGTTGGGTGAAGATGTGGAGGTGGCAAACACAGAGGTGGCAGCCCTAGATGTCACTGCTACCCCTAACAGCCGGGAGAGCAACCCATCTAGTAGAGGTGGTGAGGGGAGTGCAGGTAGGCCAAGACAGTTGGTGGTTATAGGGGATTCTGTAATCAGAAGGACTGATAGAATAATTTGTCGCCAGGATCGCCTCAACCGAATGGTTTGCTGTCTCCCTGGTGCCAGGGTTCGGCATGTGGTGGACCGGGTGGATAAATTACTGGGAGGGGCTGGG
Source organism: Rana muscosa (assembly GCA_029206835.1). Taxonomy (NCBI): domain Eukaryota; kingdom Metazoa; phylum Chordata; class Amphibia; order Anura; family Ranidae; genus Rana; species Rana muscosa. The sequence continues at coordinate 1,102,469,833 of CM055117.1, forward strand.
CATGACCCAGCTGTCTTGGTCCACGTTGGAACCAATGACAGTATACATGGAAGGTGGAGGCTCCTTAAGAATCAATTTAAAGAACTAGGCTGCAAGATGAAGGCAAGGACCTCCAAGGTGATATTCTCTGAAATATTGCCTGTGCCATGCGCAACACAGGAAAGGCAGGGGGAGATTAGAGAGCTGAATGCATGGCTAAAGACCTGGTTTAGGGAGGAGGGATTTGGGTTTCTAGAGCACTGGGCTGACTTTTCATTGGGGTGCAACCTATATGCTAAAGACGGTTTGCACTTGAATGGAAGGGGGTCTGCTGTGCTGGGGGAGAGGTTTATGGGAAGGCTGGAGGAGTATTTAAACTAGGTTTGAGGGGGGAGGGTGAACTAGAATTACATCGGGCACACAGGTCAGTTAGTGGTCAGACATTAATGGAGAGTGGAATGGGGATAGATGGGGGGAGGGTTATGGCAGGTGACAAGAAAGTTCCCATGTTGCAAACAGCCATTGGAAACTATAGTGCCATTTGTACTACTAAAAATTATATGAAAAACACCAGAGAAAAATGTAATACATTAAAGTGTTTGTTCACCAATGCCAGAAGTCTGCCAAGCAAAATAGGTGAGTTGGAAGCTCTGGTGCATGAGGAGAGCTATGACGTAATCGGTATTGCTGAAACGTGGCTTCAATCCTCACATGACTGGATTATTAATATTCCTGGCTATGCACTCTTTCGAAGAGACAGGGCAAAAAGGAAAGGTGGCGGGGTCTGTCTCTATGTGAGAAGTGATCTCAAAGCGAGTGTGAAAGAGGACCTGGTTGATGGAGAGTGTGATGAGGCTGAAGCATTATGGGTGGAACTGCATACAGATGTGCGTAGTTCAAAGTTAATCATTGGAGTTTGTTATAGACCACCCAATGTTAATGAGGAGGTGGAGACTCAGCTCCTTGCACAGATGGAAAGGGCTGCAAGGGCTGGGACGGTGATAATAATGGGGGATTTTAACTACCCAGAAATTGACTGGAGTAATGGCACTGCTGGGACAGTTAAAGGGCAAAAATTTATAAGCCTATTGCAGGACAATTTTATGGTCCAGTTTATTGAGGCCCCAACTAGGAATGATGCTCTGTTGGACCTGGTAATCTCAAACCATGCAGAGCATATTACTAATGTTCAGATAAAGGAACACCTGGGTAGCAGTGACCATAACATGATTTCATTTGATGTTAGCTGTAAGCAAGAAATACATGCAGGAAGGATAAAAACACTTAATTTCAATAAAGCAAATTTTCCAAGGATGAGGGCTGCTCTCCAGGACTTAGACTGGGAGAGAATATTGGCATCAATGGGCACAGAACAGAAATGGGAATTCTTCAAAAAGACTGTTTGTGAACTCACTGCAAAGTATATTCCCATGGGCAATAAGTTTAAAAGGCTAAAAATAAAACCTATGTGGCTCACAGTTAAAGTTAAAAAAGCTATAAACAATAAGAAAAGCGCTTTTAAAAAATATAAAAATGAAGGAACACTAGTGTCATTTAAATGTTACAAAGAATATAACAGGATATGTAAAAAGGAAATCAAGGATGCAAAAATTCAAAACGAACGACAGATTGCAAAAGATAGTAGGACAAACCCCAAAAAATTCTTCAAATATATTAATAGTAAAAAGGTCAAGTCTGAGCATGTAGGCCCTTTACAAAATAATCTAGAGTGGGTGACTGGGAACAAAGAGAAGGCTAATTTATTAAATACTTTCTTCAGCTCTGTGTATACAATGGCGCATGGGGGAGTTCATGTCCATAATGGGGGTGGTAGTGACACAGCCCCAAATCCACAATGGCTCAAAAGTGATATGGTCCAGAAATATTTAGACAGAATAAAGGTGGATAAAGCACCTGGACCAGATGGCATACACCCACGGATCCTAAAAGAATTGAGCTCTGTAATTTCAAAGCCATTGTATCTAACTTTTAGGGACTCATTAATGACAGGAATAGTACCACTGGATTGGTGCAGGGCCAATGTGGTGCCTATATTTAAAAAGGGAACAAAGTCTTTACCAAGTAACTATAGACCTGTTAGTTTAACTTCCATAGTTGGGAAGATACTGGAGAGATTAATAAAAGACCACATAGATGAGTTCTTGCTGGAAAAAAACTATTTAAGCAACAGACAGCATGGATTCATGAAAGACAGAAGTTGTCAGACAAACCTGATTTCTTTTTATGAAGAGGTAAGTAAGACCTTGGACAGAGGCGTGGCTGTGGACGTGGTATACTTGGATTTTGAAAAAGCGTTTGATACAGTTCCCCACACACGGCTCATGTGTAAGGTAAAGTCTACAGGATTGGAAATATCAGTTTGTAAATGGATAGAAAACTGGCTAAAAGACAGAATTCAGAGAGTAGTAGTTAATGATTCTTACTCTAAATGGTCTAAGGTTATCAGTGGTGTACCCCAAGGTTCAGTGCTGGGACCCTTACTTTTTAATATCTTTATAAATGATATTGGGTCTGAGATCAAAAGTAACATTTCTGTCTTTGCAGATGACACCAAGCTATGCAGTGGAATAACGTCCATACAGGATGTCTCCAATTTACAAGCCGACCTCGATGCCCTGTCTAATTGGGCGACTATGTGGCAGATGAGGTTTAATGTTGATAAATGTAAAGTTATGCACTTGGGGGCTAAGAATATGAATGCATCATACATACTAGGGGGAATACAACTGGGGGTAGTGATGAGCCGAACACCCCCGGGTTCGGTTCGCACCAGAACCCGCGAACGGACCGAAAGTTCGTACGAACATTAGAACCCTATTAAATACAATGGATGCGAACGTTCGAATTCTAAAGTGCTAATTATAACGACTATTATGCATGTTATTGTCCTAAAAAGGGTTTGGGAACCCGGGTTCTGCACCAGGGGACATGTATCAATGCAAAAAGAAGTTTTAAAAACGGTCGTTTTTCGGGAGCAGTCATTTTAATGATGCATAAAGTGAAAAAAAAAAGTCAAATATTCCTTTAAATATCGTACCTGGGGGGTGTCTAAAGTATGCCTGTGAAGTGCCACGTGTTTCCCGTGTTTAGAACTGTCCCTGCACAAAATGACACTTCTAAAGGAAAAAAAAGCCATTTAAAACTGCTTGCGGCTTTAATGTAATGTCTGGTCCCGGTAATATGGATGAAAATCTTTAAGAAAAATGGCATAGCTACCCCATGACCCCCCCCCCTACCCCAGCCCATTACCAGCCCCTTTGGGTCTTGTATGGATATTAAGGGGAACACCGCACACAAAATAAAAAAGGCCCTATATACTCTGAACAGCTGTATACAGGCGGTGCATACAAGACAGGGACTGTAGGTTTGTTCTTATGTAGAATGTGTTTGTAATTTTGAACAGGTACATTGTTTAAGTGTAGCTCCAGCCCAAAAATCTATTTTTAAACTTTTTGGAAAACATAGGTAAGGGTTATCACCCCTGTAACATTTGTTTTGCTGTCTGTGCCCCTGTTCAGAACATTTCACCTCACTTTCCGTCCCAATGACAACTGTTTTTGAAATGTGGTGTTTTTCTTGAAACAAGGATTGGTGATAAAGCATCAGTACAGAGGAGACACCTTTCTCCCATATTAATTCTTACAGGAGAGAATTTTCCTTCCTAGGGGTAGATTTCCTCTCACTTCCTGTTGTCTTCTTGCGTTTGCAAGTAGGAGTCGTTTGTAAGTTGGATGTTTGAAAGTAGGGACCTGCCGTATATACTCTGCAGAAATAGGCCCCTTAGTTGTTGGTGTTGGCACAACACTGTAAGCACTCACAGTTACTCTTGGTTGGTGCTGGAACGCCCTGCTGTCAACTATTATATCAGGAATTGTAATTACATATAATTGTTGAACAGTGGTAGTAAAAATTGGGCCTTTGATGGTGGTGCTGGTGCCACAACACTGTAAGCCCTGACAGTTACTCTTGGTGGGTGCAGCAATGGGCCCTGCTGTGAATTATTAGATCAAGAATTGTAATTGCATGCCCCTGTTGAACAGGGGCTGAAAAATTGGGCCTTTCGTGGTGGTGGTGGTGGTGGTGGTGTTGCCACAACACTGTAAGCCCTCAGAGTTACTCTTGGTGGGTGCAGGAATGGGCCCTGCTGTGAATTATTAGATCAAGAATTGTAATTACATGCCCCTTTTGAACAGGGGCTGAAAAATTGGGCCTTTCGTGGTGGTGGTGGTGGTGGTGTTGCCACACCACTGTAAGCCCTCAGAGTTACTCTTGGTGGGTGCAGCAATGGGCCCTGCTGTGAATTATTAGATCAAGAATTGTAATTACATGCCCCTGTTGAACAGGGGCTGAAAAATTGGGCCTTAGGTACTGGTGGCACAACACTGCAACCCCTCACAGATACTGTACTTGGAGCACAGCAATGAGCCCTGTTGCAAAGTATTGCTTCAAAAATTGTAATGACACGCCCCTGTTAAACAGGGGCTGAAAAATTGGGCCTTAGGCACTGGTGGCACAACACTCCAACCCCTCACAGATACTGTACTTGGAGCACAGCAATGAGCCCTGTTGCAAAGTATTGCTTCAAAAATTGTAATTACACGCCCCTGTTAAACAGGGGCTGAAAAATTGGGCCTTAGCCACTGGTGGCGGCACCCATAAACAAAAATGATCTTCCAAGCTATCATCATCAATCGTATCATTGAGGACTCGGAGGAGGAGGATAGCCAGTCAACATAACAGCACAGGCACTCAGCATCAGCATCAGTCTTGAAGGGATGTGACATGTTAAAATCAATTAGTCTGTTATATCAGCATCAGGTGTGTGGTAGCTGGTGGTGATCCAAGACTGGTTCATCTTGATGAAAGTCAGTCGATCAACCGAGTCGGTGGACAGGCGCACCCTGTGATCCGTGACAAATCCTCCAGCAGCACTGAATGTGCGTTCCGAAAGAACGCTGGATGCAGGACAGGCCAGTAGCTCAATTGCATACTGTGCAAGCTCTGGCCAGTGATCCATCCTCAAGACCCAGTAAGCCAGAGGATTTTCGGTGGGGAAGGTGTCCAAGTCTGACCTTGCCCCTAGATATTCCTGCACCATGTTTATCAGACGCTGGCGATGGTTGCTGGAACCGATCATACTTTGGGGCTGCGGACTAAAGAATTGTCTGAACGCATCGGTCAGACGGCCACCTTCCCCACCGCTCCTTCTTTGACTGGCCGAAGCCTCAGCAACTCGTTGTCCAGGACCAGGAGTTTGTAACCTCCCAGTCGTTGGGAACGCGTTGCACAGACCTTTCTGCAAGGCCTCCCGGAGTTGTCTCATCCTCTGCTCCCTCTGCGACGGTAACATAAGGTCCGCAACCTTACCCTTGTACCGTGGATCAAGGAGAGTGGCCAGCCAGTAATGGTCCCTCTCCTTGATCCGAAGAAAACGAGGATCCTTCCGCAGACTTTGCAGGATCAGGGAGGCCATGCAGCGTAGGTTAGCTGAGGCATTCGGTCCGGAGTCCTCTGGGTCACTAAGGACGACATGATCCGCAGCCACCTCCTCCCAGCCACGTACAAGTCCACTGGTTTCTTGGGACTGTAAATCATCCCTAAAAGACTGCTGCTGATGATGCTGAGTGCCAGCCTCCACCTCCATGCTGACACAATCCTCCTCCTCCTCCTCCTCCTCCTCCTCTTCCTGTGCGATGGGTGGGACAGAAGGAACACTGTCTGGGTAAAGGGGGCCTTGAGAGGCAAGGAAGTCCTCCTCTTCCTGCCTCTGTTCTGCCTCAAGTGCCCTGTCCATTATTCCACGCAGCGTGTGCTCCAACAGGTGGACAAGAGGTACAGTGTCACTGATGCATGCACTGTCACTGCTCACCATCCTCGTGGCCTCCTCAAATGGTGCCAGGACAGTGCATGCATCCCTGATCATGCCCCACTGGCGTGGAGAAAAAAAACCAAGCTCCCCTGACCCTGTCCTGGTGCCGTAGTCGCACAGGTACTCATTGATGGCCCTCTGCTGCGTGTGCAGCCGCTGCAGCATGGCCAACGTTGAGTTCCACCTGGTGGGCATGTCACATATAAGGCGGTTCTTGGGCAGGTTCAACTCCTTTTGCAGCTCAGCCAGGCGAGCACTGGCATTATAAGATCTGCGGAAATGCACACAGACTTTCCTGGCCTGCCTCAGGACATCCTGTAAGCCCGGGTACCTGCCCAAGAACCGCTGCACCACCAGGTTAAGGACGTGAGCCACACAGGGCACATGGGTCAGTTGTCCCTGTCGGAGGGCGGAGAGGAGGTTGGTGCCATTGTCGCAAACCACCATTCCTGGCTTAAGCTGGCGTGGCGTCAACCACCTCTCGGCCTGGCCCTGCAGAGCAGACAGGACCTCTGCCCCAGTATGGCTTCTGTCCCCCAAACACACCAGCGCAAGCACGACATGGCATCTTTTTGCCTGCGTACTTGCGTAGCCCCTTGAACGGCTACGGAGCACCGCTGGTTCAGAGGACAAAGCACAGGAAGAGGCCATGGAGGAAGAAGAAGAGGAGGGGGTGGAGGAGAGAGGTGTGTCACAACCAGTAGTAGCATTTTGGAGGCGTGGCATCCTTCCCAGCTGCCAAAAGAGTGACCCAATGGGCCGTGAAAGAAAGGTAACGTCCCTGTCCATGCCTGCTGGACCATGAGTCAGCGGTAATATGCACCTTACCGCTGACCGCCCTGTCCAGCGAGGCCAAGACATTGCCTTCCACATGCCGGTAGAGAGCCGGAATAGCCTTCCGTGAGAAAAAGTGGCGTTTGGGAACCTGCCACTGAGGAACCGCACATTGCACAAACTCACGGAAGGGGGCCGAGTCTACCAACTGAAAAGGCAGCAGTTGAAGCGCTAGCAATTTAGCCAAGCTAGCATTCAACCGCTGGGCATGTGGATGGCTGGGAGTGAACTTCTTTCGACGGTCCAGCAGCTGGGGCAGGGAAATTTGCCTGCTAGAATCGGACGTCGGTGTACTGCTAGCAGAGTGGCCGCAAGTACTTGGCTGTGACACACCTAATTCTACACCTTCATTCCTCTCAGTGCATGTTTCAGAGAGGACTGAAGTTATAGTGGGGTTGGAGATCCCAGCTGATGCGGTGCAGGGAGAGGTCCGTTTTGTTCTTTGGTGTGGGTCTTTGAGGTAGGCTTGCCAACGAGCTGCATGGCAGGTCAACATATGTCTGGTCAGGCATGTGGTACCCAAGCGGCTGATGTTTTGGCCACGCGATATACGCTTGAGACATATGTTGCAAACAGCAGCTGTGCGATCTGATGCACTAGCCTCAAAAAAGGCCCACACCAAAGAACTTTTTGAATGACGGGCAGAGGCAGCGCCCTGCACAGGCGGAGCTCTGCGGTGTGATTCCGTCGGTGTACTGCCCTTACGCTGGCCACCAAAGGGCATCCTGCCTCGTTGGAGATGTGCCTCCTCCTCATCCTCCTCCTCCTCCTTTCTCCTATTAGGCACCCACGTGGAGTCAGTGACCTCATCATCCCCTCCCTCCTCATCACTGGAGCCAATCTGGCAGTATGCTGCAGCTGCTGGAACATGACTGCCAGATTGGTGTCCTTCTTGAGCATCCCCTCTGTCTGCTCTCACGCTACTGCCTTCCTCTAGCTGGATATCATCATCAGACCCTTCGAAACGCTGGGCATCCTCCTGGAGCATGTACCCAACACTGTGCTCAAACAGTTCGGGGGGCTCCTCAGGAGGAAGACATGGTGGGTCTAGGGAAGGAGTGACTGATGATGAGTCTGACATTGATACCAGGGAAGAGGACGCTTTGGCAGCTGCTTTGCCAGTACCCTGAGCCTGTGTGAGAGAGGATGAGGAGGAGGAGGAGGGCTTGGTCATCCACTCTACCAAGTCTTCGGCATGATGTGGCTCAACATGTCCAGCTGCCGAAAAGAAGGACAAGCGTGTCCCATGGCCATGTGCTGATAACAATGCACCGCGTCCACGACCAGCACTGTTGCCCCCAGACACAGAGCCTGCTTGCCCTCTTTTATTGCCTCCTGACTGTCTGCCTCTCCTTGTTTGCCTTCCAGACATTCTAATGGATGGCCTGCAGGGAGATGGGAAAAAAGCAATAAGGGCTACCTTCAGGTGTCCTTCTCTGTCCCTTTACTTAAGGATTTCTAAATATGGTTGAGGATGATTGCTTTCGCACAGAATAGCACAATGACAATTTCCCTGACTGTCCAAAAAACAAGGATTTCAAAGATGGTTGATGAGGAATGCTTTAGCACAGTATAGCACAATGAGAATTTCCCTCACTGTCCTTCCCTGTCCCTACAAACAAGGATTAGCACAGTAAAACACACTGACACTCTCCCTACCTATAGTTTTCTGTCCCTATAAAAAATGTTTTTTTAAAGATGGTTGATGATGAATGCTTTAGCACAGTATAGCACAATGAGAATTTCCCTCACTGTCCTTCCCTGTCCCTACAAACAAGGATTAGCACAGTAAAACACACTGACACTCTCCCTACCTATAGTTTTCTGTCCCTATAAAAAATGTTTTTTTAAAGATGGTTGATGATGAATGCTTTAGCACAGTATAGCACAATGAGAATTTCCCTCACTGTCCTTCCCTGTCCCTACAAACAAGGATTAGCACAGTAAAACACACTGACACTCTCCCTACCTATAGTTTTCTGTCCCTATAAAAAATGTTTTTTTAAAGATGGTTGATGATGAATGCTTTAGCACAGTATAGCACAATGAGAATTTCCCTCACTGTCCTTCCCTGTCCCTACAAACAAGGATTAGCACAGTAAAACACACTGACACTCTCCCTACCTATAGTTTTCTGTCCCTATAAAAAATGTTTTTTTAAAGATGGTTGATGATGAATGCTTTAGCACAGTATAGCACTATGAGAATTTCCCTCACTGTCCTTCCCTGTCCCTACAAACAAGGATTAGCACAGTAAAACACACTGACACTCTCCCTACCTATAGTTTTCTGTCCCTATAAAAAATGTTTTTTTAAAGATGGTTGATGATGAATGCTTTAGCACAGTATAGCACAATGAGAATTTCCCTCACTGCCCTTCCCTGTCCCTACAAACAAGGATTAGCACAGTAAAACACACTGACACTCTCCCTACCTATAGTTTTCTGTCCCTATAAAAAATGTTTTTTTAAAGATGGTTGATGATGAATGCTTTAGCACAGTATAGCACAATGAGAATTTCCCTCACTGTCCTTCCCTGTCCCTACAAACAAGGATTAGCACAGTAAAACACACTGACACTCTCCCTACCTATAGTTATCTGTCCCTATAAAAAATGTTTTTTTAAAGATGGTTGATGATGAATGCTTTAGCACAGTATAGCACAATGAGAATTTCCCTCACTGTCCTTCCCTGTCCCTACAAACAAGGTTTAGCACAGTAAAACAGACTGACACTCTCCCTACCTATCCTTCTCTTTCCCTAAACTAAAGGAATCCAGGTTAAGCAAGAAAAAAAATGTCACTGTCCCTGCCTATGCTTCTCTTTCCCTGCTCCGGAACACACTACACTAGGCCGCCGTGCTGGCGGCCTTTTATAGTGTGGGGCGTGTACTAAACACCCTCAGCAATAATTGGCCACAGGCATCCTGCCTGTGGCCAATCATTGCTCTCCTCGCTGCCGGCGCTGTGATTGGCCAAGCATGCGGGGTCACAGTGCATGCTTGGCCAATCACAGCGCCTGGATGACACTGCGATGGCGTAGTGCATTGTGGGCCGCGAATTAGGCGCGAACGGCCCAAATCGTTTGTTGTTCGGCGAACGATCGAACAGCCGATGTTCGAGTCGAACGTATGTTCGACTCGAACACCGAGCTCATCCCTAACTGGGGGGATCCGTAGTGGAGAAGGATCTGGGGGTTTTGGCAGATCATAAGCTCAATAATGGCATGCAATGCCAAGCTGTGGTTTCCAAAGCGAGCAAAGTCCTTTCTTGTATTAAGAGAGGTATGGACTCCAGAGAGAGAGACATCATTTTGCCAATGTACAAATCATTAGTAAGGCCTCATCTGGAATACGCAGTTCAGTTTTGGGCACCAGTTCTCAAAAAGCATATCGGGGAACTGGAGAAAGTGCAGAGAAGGGCAACCAAACTGATAAGAGGCATGGAGGAGCTCAGCTATGAAGAAAGATTAGAGGAACTGAATTTATTCACTCTTGAGAAGAGGAGAATAAGGGGGGATATGATTAACATGTACAAATATATAAGGGGTCCATATAGTGAACTTGGTGATGAGTTATTCACTTTACGGTCAACACAGAGAACAAGGGGGCACTCTTTACGTCTAGAAGAAAAAAGATTTCATCTCCAAATGCGGAAAGGTTTCTTCACAGTAAGAGCTGTGAAAATGTGGAACAGACTCCCTGCAGAGGTGGTTCTGGACAGCTCAGTAGATTGCTTTAAGAAAGGCCTGGATACTTTCCTAAATGTACATAATATAACTGAGTACTGACATTTATAGGTAAAGTTGATCCGGGGTAAATCCGATTGCCTCTCGGGGGATCAGGAAGGAATTTTTTTCCCTGCTGTAGCAAATTGGATCATGCTCTGCTGGGGGTTTCCGCCTTCCTCTGGATCAACTATGGGTATAGAATTGGGTATATGGGATTGCACGATATTTTTTTATTTTATTTTAGTTATTTTTTTATGGTTGAACTGGATGGACTTTGTCTTTTTTCAACCTGACTAACTATGTAACTATGTAACTATGTAACTATGTCTCTCTGTCAACCGGCACACGAGTCGCCCCGCAAGTCGGATCGTCTTCATCCGACTTCCCGGGCGACCTCTATTCAAATCAATGGTCTCCCATAGGGAACCATTCATTTTCAATAGAGCGCCGCTGACATTTTTATTTACTATAGCAGTGCGCCGCTGGTTCATGCGCTCAATTAAGGATTTATCCGGCGCACCAATTAAGGTATGAACCGGCGCAGCGCACTGTTGATAGTAAATCACCCCCACAGACACTATTGGGAAAGTCCTTTATTTAAAAAACAAAACAAAAAAAAAAAAAACATTCCAGCGATGTAATCCAGTCTGTCCAGCGTTGTTCTCTATGTCCCGCGGGATCCCGCCTACGTCATTGGCTATTCCCCGGCAAGCGGGAAAAGACGGGGCTTACCCTATGATCTGACAGGTGACCCCGCCCCCTCGTACGTCAGACCCCGCCTACTTCATTGGCTATTCCCCGGCAATCGGGGAAACCCGGGCTTTCCCAGGGACTTGCGGGTGACCCCGCCCCCCTCTGATGTAACGCAGGTTTCATCAGAGGGACAACGGTGTCTGTGTGTTTTTTTACAATTTTTTACACTTTCTTTGTGAAATGGTAGGGGTACAATGTACCCATTACCAATTCACATGGGGGGGCCGGAATCTGGGGGTTCGCTTTGTTAAAGGGGGCTTCCAGATTCCGATAAGCCCCCCGCCCGCAGACCCCCCGCAACCACCGGGCAAGGGTTGTGGGGATGAGGCCCTTGTCCCCATCAACATGGGGACATGGTGCTTTGGGGTCCAGACCCCCAAAAGCATTCTCCCCATGTTGAGGACATGTGGCCTGGTACGGTTCAGGAGGGGGGGCGCTCTCTCGTCCCCCCCTCTTTTCCTGCGGCCTGCCAGGTTGCGTGCTTGGATAAAGGGTCTGGTATGGATTTTTGGGGGGAACTCCACGCCATTTTTAAAATTGGAGCCAACAAATCATTATATTACTTTTTTCCTTCAGAAATTACACTTTGTGCAGGGACAGTTCTAAACTCGGGAAACATACGCTGCTTTACAGGCATACTATACACACCTCCTAGGTACGAAATTTAAAAGGAATATTTCACTTTTATTGTTTCCTTTTAAGCATTATTAAAATCACTGCTCACGAAAAAATGGCAGTTTTTAAAACTTTTTTTTGCATTGATACATGTCCCCTGGGGCAGGACCCAGGTCCCCAAACACTTTTTATGACAATAACTTGCATATAAGCCTTTAAAATTAGCACTTTTGATTTCTCCCATAGACTTTTACAGGGTGTTCCGAGGCTTTTCGAATTTGCCGCGAACACCCCAAATTGTTCGCTGTTCGCCGAACGGGCGAACAGGCAATGTTCGAGTCGAACAGGAGTTTGACTTGAACTTGAAGCTCATCCCTAGATATCATACACCTAGGAGACCAGATACCACCATATACGATACCATACACAGCTAGGAGACCAGATACCACCACATATGATACCGTATCCAGTCAGGACACTAGATGTCACCATATATTCTATAACCCATAAGACAGGGAAAAAAATGATAGTACTACAAGAATCCTTCGATAAGAAAGGTTAAAGCAACAAAACCGTCAGTAGAAGGATAAACACTGAGATCTCAAAGAGTGCAACCCAATCATATAAGACATCTTCCAACTACCCCCAATCCGGGCTATAAGACAACCACCCAATAGTGTTGAGATTCAAATTCAGATTAAATTCAGATTTCACCTTGTTTTCTAACCAATATGCCCCTGTGCTGCCAAAAAACAGAAGTACCGAGAATATCTGTTTATCCTACCAGAAATGCTTATATCTGCTTCTTAATTGAAATTAGGCTTGTGCAATTCGTTTCGTAACGAATTGAAATTCGTCCGAATTTAGCAACTTTCGGACATTCGGAAGCATTCGAATTTCCGAACAAAGCAATTACGAATAAGACCGAATCCGAAATAAATTATACCGCAAATAGCGAATGCCCGAATGTCTTCGGCATAATTCGTTATGAAAAAGTTACGAATGTACGAATCCATACGAAGCACAATAACACTCACTCTGCTCTGCTCTCTGCTTCTCCCACACCGTGCTGAACTCCCTCTCAAAATGGTGTACAGGGGCGGAAGGCTATAGCCGCATGTAAAAAACGAAAGTAAAATACGAGATTTCAAATCCATTCGAAGCACAATAACACTCTGCTCTGCTCTCTGCTTCTCCCTCACCGTGCTGAACCCTCTCAAAATGGTGTACAGGGGCGGAGGCTATAGCCGCATGTAAAAAACGAAAGTAAAATACGAGATTTCGAATCGTTACAAATAACCGCTATGTATTTAGAAAAGTACAAATCCATTCGAAGCACATTAGGCATAATAGGCAGCGTCGTCGTGAGAGAGACACAGAAAATTACGAATCAACGAACCCAAAAAAAGTTACGAAAGTAGGAGTTGTGTCCAGAATCAATTGAAATGACCTCTCAAACAATAGTTATCATTATTTCCAGCTATCTACTGTAAACTACCAGTCCTACGATAACCACCATGTCTGCCTTCACAGATAACAGTACAATAAGTGTTGTCACCCTAGAACCCTAGCTGTCACTAGGCTTGTGCAATTCGTTTCGTAACGAATCGAAATTCGTCTGAATTTAGCAACTTTCGGACATTCGGAAGCATTTGAATTTCCGAACAAAGCAATTACGAATAAAACCAAATCCGAAATAAATTATACCGCAAATAGCGAATGCATGAAGAGAGAAAATTATCTGGACTGCCGCACTCTGGTTAAGCGCTTTATTAACAAAAAATAAATTATTAAAATGCCCAAAAATCCAAGGAAAAATAAACAAAATCCATCAAAACAGCAATCTAACATGAAGGGACATGCAGGGCAAAGGCTAACGCGTTTCACATCAGGGTGTGATGCTTACTCATAGCAAATAGCGAATGCCCGAATGTCTTCGGCATAATTCGTTATGAAAAAAGTTACGAATGTACGAATCCATACGAAGCGCAATAACACTCTGCCCTGCTCTCTGCTTCTCCCTCACCGTGCTGAACCCTCTCAAAATGGTGTACAGGGGGCGGAGGCTATAGCCGCATGTAAAAAACAAAAGTAAAATACGAGATTTCTAATCCATTCGAAGCACAATAACACTCTGCTCTGCTCTCTGCTTCTCCCTCACCGTGCTGAACCCTCTCAAAATGGTGTACAGGGGCGGAGGCTATAGCCGCATGTAAAAAACGAAAGTAAAATACGAGATTTCGAATCGTTACAAATAACCGCTATGTATTTAGAAAAGTACAAATCCATTCGAAGCACATTAGGCATAATAGGCAGCGTCGTTGTGAGAGAGACACGGAAAATTACGAATCAACGAACCCAAAAAAAGTTACGAAAGTAGGAGTTGTGTCCAGAATCAACGAAAAACAATGTACTCTACCGAAAGTACGAATTATAAATCAACTAAAAATTCAACGAAAAATGTCGCTTGCGAAAATACGAATTAGTCCGAACACGAAAAATCCCGTCTAGCAAAATTACGAATGATTACGAATCAACAGGACCGAAAAGAAACGAACCGAAACTAACCAAATTTTTCCGTTGTGCACAAGCCTAATTGAAATGACCTCTCAAACAATAGTTATCATTATTTCCAGCTATCTACTGTAAACTACCAGTCCCCCAATGTAATGGAAACGAAGGAAGGAAAATGTGTTTGCTTTCCTGTCCTACGATAACCACCATGTCTGCCTTCACAGATAACAGTACAATAAGTGTTGTCACCCTAGAACCCTAGCTGTCACTAGGCTTGTGCAATTCGTTTCGTAACGAATCGAAATTCGTCTGAATTTAGCAACTTTCGGACATTCGGAAGCATTTGAATTTCCGAACAAAGCAATTACGAATAAAACCGAATCCGAAATAAATTATACCGCAAATAGCGAATGCATGAAGAGAGAAAATTATCTGGACTGCCGCACTCTGGTTAAGCGCTTTATTAACAAAAAAGAAATTATTAAAATGCCCAAAAATCCAAGGAAAAATAAACAAAATCCATCAAAACAGCAATCTAACATGAAGGGACATGCAGGGCAAAGGCTAACGCGTTTCACATCAGGGTGTGATGCTTACTCATAGCAAATAGCGAATGCCCGAATGTCTTCGGCATAATTCGTTATGAAAAAAGTTACGAATGTACGAATCCATACGAAGCGCAATAACACTCTGCTCTGCTCTCTGCTTCTCCCTCACCGTGCTGAACCCTCTCAAAATGGTGTACAGGGGGCGGAGGCTATAGCCGCATGTAAAAAACAAAAGTAAAATACGAGATTTCTAATCCATTCGAAGCACAATAACACTCTGCTCTGCTCTCTGCTTCTCCCTCACCGTGCTGAACCCTCTCAAAATGGTGTACAGGGGCGGAGCCTATAGCCGCATGTCAAAAACGAAAGTAAAATACGAGATTTCGAATCGTTACAAATAACCGCTATGTATTTAGAAAAGTACAAATCCATTCGAAGCACGTTAGGCATAATAGGCAGCGTCGTTGTGAGCGAGACACGGAAAATTACGAATCAACGAACCCAAAAAAAGTTACGAAAGTAGGAGTTGTGTCCAAAATCAACGAAAAACAACGTACTCTACCGAAAGTACGAATTATAAATCAACTAAAAATTCAACGAAAAATGTCGCTTGCGAAAATACGAATTAGTCCGAACACGAAAAATCCCGTCTAGCAAAATTACGAATGATTACGAAACAACAGGACCAAAACTAAACAAATTTTTCCCTTGTGCACAAGTCTAGCTGTCACCCTAGGTCAGTGATGGAGAACCTTGGCACCCCAGATGTTTTGGAACTACATTTCCTATGATGCTCAACTACACTGCAGAGCGCATGAGCATCATGGGTAATGTAGTTCCAAAACATCTGGGGTGCCAAGGTTCACCATCACTGCCCTAGGTAGTACTGGCAGGATTACCAGGTGAGAATAAAGGGGAAAAACCCTGAAAAAATAAAGGAATGGGTAAGTTGCAATATATGATTTTTTTTTTGGGGGGGGGGGGTTTAGATACACTTTAAGATACACTTTAAGCAATTCAGCTCTCCCCCCTGTACACCTCCTATGGAGTAGAGACAATGTGCTATGGACCTGTTTATTTGGCAATAACATCCCCATTTCCTAGGATAACAAAGTAATATGCAGTATATATATTTTTGGATGGTTCAGATTTTCTTTTTGCCAAAAAACATTTATGGAGCAGAGCAATTTTTTCATTTCTGTGATGGACCTGTTTATTTGGCGATAACTTCAAATAAGATAACAAAGTCATTTTTTGTGGGGGTGTGGTAGTGACGGTTCTTTTCTTTCTTTTTGCAAAAATTATTTCTAAAATCTATAGATACAAATTTAAAAAATGTATATATATATATATATATATATATATATATATATATATATATATATATATATATATAATTTTTTTTTTACTTGTGTTAAACATAGTAGTTATAAAAGATAAAATGCGAAAAAAAAAGTGGTTGAAGTGTATCTAAACTCAAACACAAAAAATTTATATTGCAGTTTACCTGTCCTTAGACTGCATTATTTTTCCTTTTTTTATGTTTTTTTTTTTTTTTTTTCATTTATTTTATTTTCACCTGCTGAAAATAAAATTTTAAAAAACACACTTTCCTGGTGCCTCCATGGCAGCATACCTGTGATAGAGCTCCGCCTCGACTCCTCCTTCAGGACTAGTGAATAGCATAAATTAAAGGCATAGCCCCTCCCCCAACATTCTCCTTTTTTTCCTCATACCTTCTTGTGCTGGTGAAGAGTAGCAGTATGTCCATACCTCTGCAGTCGGCAGCGTCCGCCGGGTTTAGCCTTTCCCGTGCGCAGTCCCTGTTCTTGGGCCGCTCACAGCGCTGATAAGACTGGGAACCCCTCTGGATCTGTTGGGGTCATTTTGCAGAGTTTCCTCACAGGAACGCAGTCTGCTATCACATCCATGATGAATGCAGTGGAAGTCGCAAAAGGATCAGCTCCATCTTCCCAGGCTGGTGGTTTCCATTTTTTATTACAGGCATTTGTGTTTTTCCCCTTTCTTTTCCTCTCTTCCCCTCCCCCTCCCCTTTCCTTTGCTTGTTAGGCGCCTTTAAAATGATTATTGTCTTACTTTTTTATTCCTTTAAAACTGTGCAACTGGATAGGGCAGGTGTTTCTCTGTGCAACAACATTGTGGTGCTTATTTCCGGGTTCGGGGGGGCTACAGGTGCTCTGTAGGTCCCGCCAGGTAGGAGAGTGTCACGGCGCAGCGTCTTCGCCGCCGTCTGCGCATGCGCGATTCGGGAGTGATACAGAGCCGTAGTTTCTTGGCTCTCTGTACTGGGCGACGCTGGATCTTCTGCGATTGCACATGCACAGACGCTTGGTTCAGTGGCGGCCATCTTGGATTCTGGAAAGAAGGCTAGATTTGCCCTTTTTTTCAATCAATTCCAAATGGTGGTTTATGGGATTAGCCCACGCACCTTGAGCCTAATTAGGTTCAGATTCAGGGATGGCTGTCAGTCTCCTCAGCTGTGCCCTGCTAGGTCTCTCTGTTGCTGCTTTGTGGTAGGTACTTTTTATTTTCTCAAAAAAAAAATGTTGCCGATCAGAAATGTTTATGTTAAAAAAAAAAAGATAACAATATAAAAATGTTTATGTTTAAAAAATAAAATAAAAAATAAAAACAAATGACGATATAAAAATGTTTATTTAAAAAAAAAAAAAAAAAAAGTGACGCCAAAAACTCCTGATTCTTTTCCCTTTCTTACTATATTTCTGGAGCTGATCCTTGTGCCCAACTCCGCAATGAGTCATTCATCTCGCAGCAAAGATCCTCACACTTCTATTAGGTATGTGACCAACTATACGTGAGTATAAAAAAAAAAAAGTGCGCTCACTGGTCTAGCGTGAGTTCCTTACACCGTAGCCCTACCCACTCCAAGGGGTCCCACTCATCAAGGCGTAGGACGCATTCTTCACGTCGTAGATCAGAGAGGTCAAGATCCAGAGGACGTGATCGACCCCCCTCTCCTAGGACCTATAGGAAGAAGAGATGCTGGATATGTGGGGCTACACCGCTACCAGACAGAGTGGTCTGTAAGGACTGTTTTACGGACTATGCGTCCAACCGCGAGCTAGAAAATCAGCACGCTGTAGATCTGCTCAAGCGAACAATGAAGGACTCCTTCTCTGAGCTTTTGGCTTCGGTCCCTGCTCAACCACTTCAGCAGATATCCCTGGTTCAGGATATAGAACCTAATCTCCCTGGTCCGTCAGCAGTCAGTACACCTCTGCCGCCGTCAGGCCGACCAGCTAGAGATTCACCACCTGAAGACTCTTCAGGGGACTCTTGAGAAGAGTCAGAACCTTCTGGCTTCAGTCTCTCCTTGGTAAAGCCATTCATCCAGGCAGTCAAAACTGCAATCGCCTGGAAAGACACAGAATAGCCTCCCCAAGAGTCTACAAGCTACTTCCCATTCCTCAAAAGGAAGCAGGATCTTTTCCCGTTGATGGGCAAGATTAGTCAAGTCATTCAGAAGGAATGGTCAAAGACTGATAAAAAAAATAATAATTTTGGGGTCGGTTCAATAAACTATATACCCCTTACCAGAGTCGGGAACGCAGTCACTAAACTCCATGCCAGTGGTAGACGCGTCCGTGGTGCGACTCGCAAAAAAACTTACTCTACCAATGGAGGATTCCGCTTCCTTCAAAGACCCTCTAAACAGGCGAATCGACCTGGAGCTGAAGAGGAGCTACTTAGCCGCGGAAGCAGCATGTAAGCCAGCTATTGCCCTCACATCAGTATCAAATGCCATAAGATCTTGGACAGATAATATTGAGACGGCTTTGCATCAGGATGTCCCCATGGAGGATATAATTAAGGCCTTAGAAGAGCTTAGATTGTCGGCAGACTTTGTCTGCGTAGCGGCCATTGACACGATCAGGTGCTCGGCAAGATCCATGTTGCATTCAGTGATGGCGAAGAGGGCCTTGTGGCTGAAACCCTGGATGGCTGACTTATCCTCCAAACAAAATTGGTGCAAAATCCCGTTTGATGGGAAAGCACTATTCGGAGACAAAATGGATAAAGCTATCTCCAGGCTGTCAGGAGGGAAGTCTGGTATGCTTCCACAGGACAGAAGTATGCAAAGATTCAGAGGTGGTTCCTCTAGGTTCCGCCAGTCAAACCCAAGGGATTTTAGGCAGTCGAGACAGCCCAGAGACAACAAAAGACCTTGGAAAGGTACTCGGGGATCCTTTTTGAACAGGAAGATGAAAGCCCTTCCGGCTCCACAGGAGCAGAAGCAGTCTTTTTGACGCCAGAGGAACCCAGGCACTCCCGGTGGGAGCCAGGCTAAAGTTTTTTTACCCCAGTCTGGGCCACCTGCTGCCACAACCCCTGGGTTCTGTCAACAATTCAATGGGGGCACTTTTGGAATTTTTCTCACCCTCCACCTCGGAACTCTTTCAAAGGAACAGAGATTCCATCCTCTCCACTGAAGGCTCAAGCTCTGAAAAACTTCCTAACGTCACTCCAGCTTCAGGGGGCGGCTGTTCCGGTTCCCTTGGCAGAGCGCTTCGCAGGCTTATACTCCACCCTATTTCTGGTCCCAAAGAGGACAGAGGGGTGGAGGCCTGTGATAGACCTAAAGAGGCTCAACCGGTATGTCCGCCCCGAAAGCTTCAAAATGGAGTCCCTGCAGACGATTATTCAGGCAGTCCAGCCATCAGATTGGATGATTTTGGTCGATCTGCAGGATGCGTACCTACATGTTCCAATTCTACCTGCATTTCAAAAATACCTGAGATTTGCAGTGGGACGGACCCACCTACAGTTTCAAGCCCTGCCTTTCGGTCTGTGCACCTCTCCCAGGGTGTTCACCAAGATACTAATATCTGCTTTAGTTCCCCTGCGGGAGAGGGGCTTGAGGATATACCACTACTTGGACGACATCCTACTCCTAGCAAGCAATCCGGATCAGTTGGTATGTCACCGGGACATTCTTCTACAGTCCCTAAAAGAGCTAGGGTGGCTGGTGAATTCCGACAAGAGTCAACTAATGCCAACACAGCAGATAATCTATGCACAATGTTCGACACTCAGGAGGGGACAGTGTCATTACCACCGCCGAAGGCAAGGATTGTCATCCAGAGAATGATCAAAGTCATCCAGAGCCCGTATCTGACGGCTTCACAATGCCTGAGCCTCATTGGCACAATGTCTTCCTGTATACCCATGGTTCCTTGGGCACATTGGCACTTGAGGTATTTCCAGACTGGTTTCTTGGCGCAGTGGAAGAAACAACGACTATCTCAGACGATCCTGCTGATGGGGAAGAATACGCAGGAGCCTTCACTGGTGGACAGTTCCGGAAAACCTCTCCAAGCCTCATCACCTGGGCTCCCTTCCTTGGATCACAATTACGTCCGATGCAAGCAGACAGGGCTGAGGAGCCCATTGCGGGCAAACCAGAATACAGGGGAGATGGGCATGCACCACCCAGGGAGTGGTATCCAACATCTTGGAGATGAGGGCAGCCTTCTTGGCACTGACCTCTTTGGCACCCCAAATCAGAGGCCAAAGAATACTCCTACGCCTAGACAACAGAGCAGCTGTCGCTTATCTGCAGAAGCAGGGAGGCCCTCGCAGCAGGTCACTCCTCAAGGAGGTAGAGCCGATCATGCTCTGGGCGGAGCAGAACCTCCTGGACCTCAGAGCGATGTATCTGCCAGGCAGGTTGAACACGGAAGCTGACACTTTATCCAGAAACTTCCTGGACAATGAGTGGGCTCTCCACCCCCATGTCTTCCTTCAGATTGCCAACATATGGGATCCCCCTCAGGTAGATCTGTTCACCTCCCCGAAGAACGCCAAGCTGGACAGGTTCTTCTCTCGGCTGCCGCATCCACAAGTCGAGGCAGTGGATGCCCTGTCATGTCCCTGGAGGTTCACCACGGCATATGCCTTTCCTCCCAGGCCATTAATATTCAAATTCCTCCTGAGGCTCCTCAGGGAGCCAGTCCAGGTGGTGGCAGTACTTCCGTATTGTGCCTCAGTGTGGGCTCTCCAATCAAGATCCCTCCTTTCCCTCAACTTCTGTCGCAGAGCAGTCTAGTTCATCCAAACCCTCAGAAGTTGAATCTTCGAATCTGGAGGTTGAGAGGCGAAGGTTCGAGTCCCTAGGGTGTTCTCCAGGAGTCATATCAACCCTTCTAAAAGCTAGGAAGCCAGAAACTAATGCCATATATTCAAGAATATGGGACAGGTTCTTGTCATTTGTTTCCGAAAATGGATTTCATCCAATCCTTCCTTCTACATCTCATGTTCTAGGATTCCTTCAGACAGGACTTGATCTGGGACTTGGTCTGAGCTCTCTCAAAGTGCAGGTAGCAGTAATCTCTGCTGCAACAAATAAGAGATGGGCGGAGAATCCTTCTTCAGTAGTCACTTTCCTCAGAGGTATATTGAAGATTCGCCCTCCTGTCAGACGATCATTTCCTAAGTGGGATCTGTCCCTAGTCCTGGAAGTTCTATCTGACCATCCCTTTGCTCCAGTGGAACAAGTAACAATATGGAACCTGACACTAAAGACGTCTTTCCTGCTAGCCATTACATCTGGCAGAAGAATCTCGGAACTTCACTCTTTAGGGATAGGTGACGACCACATCTCCTTCTTCACAGACAGAGTGGAACTTCGTCCCCTTTGGGGGTTCACACCAAAGGTTGCTACTCCAAGCCACCTGTTGGAACCCTGGGCACTACCAGTGTTTACAGACATTGATTCAGAGTCTTGTCACGAACTGGATGTATCCAGAGTGCTCAGGGCCTACCTAGAAGCAACCGGCCCCTTCAGAAATTCTGAGAGACTTTTCATCGTACCGTTCGGTAAATACAGGGGCAAAGAAACTTCCATCAGAACTCTGGCATCTTGGGTTGTAAAGTTAATCCAGAAGGCCTACAGGGTGAAGAATATGGAGCCTCCATCCCGAGTGAATGCTCATTCTACAAGGGCAGTCTCAGCTTCCTGGGCAGCAAGGGCTAATGTTTCATTGGAGACGGTGTGCAGGGCCGCCACCTGGTCTTCTCACCATACGTTCCTCAGACACTACCATATTGATCCAGGAGCGCTCACGACTGTTGAGTTTGGAAGGAGGGCAGTTCAGGCTGCTATGTCCTCTTATAATTAAACATTTATTGTTAAGCAATTATCCCACCCATGTCAGCTAGTTAGTTATCACAGGTATGCTGCCATGGAGGCACCAGGAAAACGGAAAATTGTATCATACTTACCAGTAATTTTCCTTTCCTGGTGCCTATCCATGGCAGCATACGCTCCCACCCTCGGTATTCTATATTACAGAGAATGTTGGGGGAGGGGCTATGCCTTTAATTTATGCTATTCACTAGTCCTGAAGGAGGAGTCGAGGCGGAGCTCTATCACAGGTATGCTGCCATGGATAGGCACCAGGAAAGGAAAATTACTGGTAAGTATGATACAATTTTCCGTTTTACTGTCCTAGGGTGACACCACTCTCTATATCTGTGAAGACAGCCATGATAGTCACTGTAGTCCAAGACTACAGACCTCTTTTTTCTTCATTTCCATTACACAAAGGGAAGGAGGGGGGAACTAGTAGTTTACAGAAGATTGATGCTCATTAGAAGATAGAAGGAAATACTGACAACACTGATATAACATTTTCATTTACTAGAGAATACACATAATTTCAGGAAAAAACAGACCCTGCATTTCAGTCCAGCTGTCCTACCCGTATGTAACCCTATGGGGAAGAAAACATTCTGTATTTCAGCTACGGGCCCGTTTATTTGGCAAAAACTTCTATTACCTAAAAAGTTCTACAAAATATTTGTTTTTGTTTTGTTTTTATGATTTTCTTTTTGATTTTTTTTAGAAGATGGGGTAATTTTGTACAAAAAAAAAGTATTAAAATAAAATCTACAGTATAGACAAAAAATAGGTAAAAAAAAAAAGTTTTTTTTTTGTGTTTTGATTCATGTTAAAAAGTCGTTTTACAGAAAAAAAAAACAAAAACAAATACTTTGTTTTTTTCATTTGCAGATAATTTTGCTTTACTTTTTACTAAAACGTAATTTTAATTTCATTTTTAACTTTACATGTTTTCGACTAAAACATATACTTTTTATTTGCAGTAAAACTAAATAAAAACTTTAACATGGGTCAAAAAAACGCCCAAAAAAAAAACAATTTTTTTTTTATTACTTTGTTTTGGCTAAAGATTTCATAAAATCATTTATGTGAAAAAGGACTCCTGGTATTTTACAGTATTTTACAGAATATAGAAGTATATGATTAAAGTAATTATTGGTAGCACTGATATTTCATTTCAGTTTACAGGAAAATACAAGGACATGACATTTCTGACAGGAGCAACAGATATTTTCTGTACTTACTAAATAAGTTCTTGACCTGAAAAAGAAGAAAACAAACACAGCCACTAACATCTAGGGACTGAAAAATATACATTTGTATTACAATTTTGTTCTTGGGTTTAGATCCATTGTAACTTTTATATTGGTACGGTGATTGATGATTTGTCTTAGGCCCCTTTCACACTGAAGAGTTTTTCAGGCGTTTTGCGGTAAAAATAGCGCATAAATAACGCCTGAAAAAATCCTGCCCCAGTATGCTCAATGTGAAAGCCTGAGGGCTTTCCCACTGAGGCGATGCGCTGGCGGGAGGAGAAAAAATCTCCTACAAGCCGCATCTTTGGAGCGGTTAGAGGAGCGGTGTGTATACCGCTCCTTCCCATTGAAATCAATGGGACACCGCGGTAATACCGCCCGCAAACCACGGCTGTAGCCGCGGTTTGCGGGTGGTATTAACCCTTTTTCGGCCGCTAGCGGGGGTTAAAACCGCACCGCTAGCGGCCGAATATCGCTGTAAATACGACGGTATAGCGGCGCTAAAAATCGCGCCGCTATACCGCCACCGCACCTGCCCGCCCCAGTGTGAAAGGGGCCTTACAATTTTGGTGACCCTCTGTGTATTACGACTGCTTAGACTCCAAACCCCAAAAGTTTTTCCGGATAAAAAAAATAAATGTATTAAAAAATAACCGTTGGTGCAGTGGCGGCCGCTCTATACGGGATGCAGGGGCACCATCTCCCTAATCCATGCGTCCGGGGCCCTAATCTACATGTAGGGCGCCAGACGCATGGACTCCAATGTTTTTTCTCTTGATTTGAGCCTGAGGCTCTAATTGACTTCAAAAAAGGGCGGGCTCGGGGCTCAGTGCCCACCAACTTGTGTGACAATAGAGCAAATTAATATTCACTTTTGTCTTCCTGCTTCTCCTCCTGGTCAATCAGGATCGGGAGGAACGCGATTGGCTGAGAGGAGAAGCGGGGGGGTCGGGTGGTCTGTTTGCTGCCCCGGGGGGGTCGTGGTCTGTTTTCCGTCCCCCCCCCAGGCTGGAGCACCAGCTGCCATTGGTGCAACAAAGTGTCTCAGACAGACAGTTTCAGAGGACAGAAGGGTTGAGATGTTCAGAAAACATGCCCATTTTTCGGTGGGGTGGATCTAAATGGTTTTCCAGAGAAGAAATAAGGACAGACCTTGAGAACCCGGCAGATAATACAGAAATGTGTGTTTTGAGCAACTAACACCTCTTATTCTTTGGCCGTCTCTCTTTTTCTCATCAATCACATGGCAGAGGGCTCCTGACCTTCCCCATTGTTTGCACACCTACCTCTGGTGTGCTCAGGAATCACCGCACAGCGCAGACCAGGACAGACTCTGTCAGATGCCTCAGTCTGGTGTATTTATACAGACGAGGATCCCGGACGATCTCCCAAGTGACTCTCCCCGGTGAGACGGCAGACCACTCTACCTCCTAATTACATGTCAATGTGCTGAACACGCTTTACAGGGAGAAGATATTGTTGGTTAAAAAAAAAAAAAAAAGCGAGGGTTGAAGCACACTTTTCTTTTACTGTGTGTCGCCATCTGTTTGTTAATGGCCATCAATCATGACCAATCGTAGAGCCAAATTGGCTCCTTTCTATCTACTGTAAGGAACTGCACCACAACAATGCAGCTTGTTAAAAAAAAAATATTTGACCAAATAGAAGATTTCATTTAGAAAAGGAACTGAAAAAAAAAAAAATATATATATTTAGTAAATTAATAGCTTTACAAATTCCCATAGGCGTTAAAAAAAACATCGACTTAACGTAACAAACCCAAAGTCCTAAAAACAAAACAATTTAACCACTTGACAACTGGGCACTAAACCCCCTTCGTGCCCGGACCAATTTTCAGCTTTCAGCGCTCTTACACTTTGAATGACAATTACTCAGTCATGATTTTTTCGTCCT
This sequence comes from Rana muscosa, assembly GCA_029206835.1. Classification (NCBI taxonomy): domain Eukaryota; kingdom Metazoa; phylum Chordata; class Amphibia; order Anura; family Ranidae; genus Rana; species Rana muscosa. The sequence goes on from CM055117.1 coordinate 1,102,495,027, forward strand.
TTTTTATATACAAATAGAGCTTTCTTTTGGTGGTATTTGATCACCTCTGGGTTTTTTATTTTTTGCGCTATAAATGAAAAAAATACGGAAAATGTTGAAAAAAAACGCATTTGTTTTTGTTTATGTGATAAAATTTTGCAAATTATTAATTTTTCTTCATAAATTTGCCCACAATTTATACTGCTACATATCTTTGGTAAAAATAACCCAAATTAGTGGATATTATTTGGTCTTTGTGAAAGTTATAGAGTCTACAATCTGTGGTGCAGATCATAAACAATTGATCACACCTAATGTACTGGTGGCCTATCTCATTTCTTACGACCCGAACAAGCCAGGAAAGTACAAATACCCCCAAAATGACCCCTTTTTTGAAAGTAGACATTCCAAGGTATTTAGTAAGATGCATGGTGAGGTTTTTGATGTTGTAATTTTTTCCCACAATTCATTGCAAAATTAAGATTTTTTTTTTTCCACAAAATTGTCATTGTAATAGGTTATTTCTCTCACATGGCATGTGTATACCACAAATGACACCCCAAAATACATTCTGCTACTCCGCCTGAGTATGGCGATACCACATGTGTGGGACTTTTTCACAGCCTGGCCACATACAGAGGCCCAACATGCAGGGAGCACCATCAGGTGTTCTAGGAGCATAAATTTAACTAGTTGACTACCTATTACAATTTTTAAGGCCCTGGAGCACCAGGACAATGGAAACGCCCATAAAGTGACCCCATTTTGGAAAGCTAACACCCCAACGTATAATCTATGAGGCATAATGAGTCTTTTGAACGGTTCATTTTTTTCCTGAAGTTTTTAGAAAATGCGGGGAAAAAATGAAAAACGCAATTTTTTTATGCAAAGTTGTCCATTTAGAAGATATTGCCAACACATAGCATGTACATAGCAAAAATGACACCCCAAAATACATTCTGCTACTCCTCCTTAGTATGGCGACACCAAATGTATGAGACATTTATACAGCCTGCCCACATACAGAGGCCCAATATTGAAATGGCACCTTCAGGCATTCTAGGAGCATAAATTACACATCTCATTTCTCAACCACCTATTACACTTTTGAAGGCCCTGGAGCACCAGGACAATGGAAACGCCCACAAAGTGACCCCATTTTGGAAAGCTAACACCCCAACGTATAATCTATGAGGCATAATGAGTCTTTTGAACGGTTCATTTTTTTCCTGAAGTTTTTGGAAAATGCGGGAAAAACATGAAAAACGCAATTTTTTTATGCAAAGTTGTCCATTTATAAGATATTGCCAACACATAGCATGTACATAGCAAAAATGACACCCCAAAATACATTCTGCTACTCCTCCTGAGTATGGCGATACCAAATGTGTGAGACTTTTATACAACCTGGCCACACACAGAGACCCAACATGCAAGGTACACCATCAGGTGTTCAAGGGACACATAGCATGAACATACCAAGAATTACACCCCAAAATACATTCTGCTGAGCAAAGGGTAAACAAAAGATTACCTGTGGTTTTAGTAGCGCAGTTGTCAACAGGAGGATAGCACTGGTCCAGGCAGCAGGCAGGGACTTGGTCAGCAAAAGCGAATGCAATTGTCCAGGCAACAGGCAGGAATACTGTCCATAGTCAGTACAGGCAGCAGGCAGGGATACTGTCCATATACAGTCCAGGGTCAGTGCAGGCAGAGATTGTCAGCAGTGCCAAAATATTTGTTCTGGTAGTAGGCAAGTCCATTGGTGTGGTCAGTTCATGCGACAGGCAGAGGCATGATGGCATAGGTCCTACAGGCAGTTGGCAGAAGTAGGGCCTCGTTCAGGACTGAATGGGGACAGGGGTAGAGGCTTCTCCCACCCAAATCTCTTTGAAGCCTCCGAGTCTCCAGACCCTAATCTGGGAATGAGAAAAACAAAAACAATTGTTTTCTTCATCCAGAAAAACAATTCTGGAGCCCCTCACATATGTGAGACCCCTGTGTTATGAATCCCACTAGTCCACTGGCAGGGTACAAGATCAGTCCAAGAGGCAGGCAAAAAGCATGGTCAAACAGTCCAGGGTCAGTTCCAGATCAGGCAGAGGTATGTACAGAATCGGTAGGCAGAAGCGTGGTCAAATAACAGTCCAGGGTCAGTTCCAGATCAGGCAGAGGTATAAACAGAATCGGTAGGCTGAAGCGTGGTCGAATAACAGTCCAGGGTCAGTTCCAGATCAGGCAGCGGTATAAACAGAATCGTTAGGCAGAAGCGTGGTCGAATAACAAGCCAGGGTCAGTTACAGAGAAAGCAGAGGCATAAGGGGTGTGAAGGTAAATGGCAGGAAGTGAACTATTTATTTTTTTTGGTATGGTAATGGCGGAAGCAGTCGCCTATGCAGAGGCCTGGTTCTGAAGGACATTGGGCACAATAATAAATGGTGTCTCTTCTCTCTCCTCTTTTGGTGCACACCCGGCATTTTTTCTGGCGTTTTTGGCCTGTTGGTCTGGGAGGGATTTTATCTGGGAAGTGGCGCTCGGAGAGTCGGCTAATGACATCGGATCTAATGTTTACTGGTGGGCTGTTCGGGTATATAAGGGCAGTGGTGATTTCCTTCTGGAAGAAAAGGAAGGATTTGGGTCTTATAGTGGATTTCTGATAGATGACATAGGAGTTGTACATGGCCAAATTAAACAAATAAATGGAAACTTTCTTATACCACTGGTATGTTCTTCTTGTGGAAAGGTAGGGTTCGAGCATCTGGTCGTTGAAGTCGACACCCCCATGAAATTATTGTACTCGTAGATGCATTTGGGTTTTTGGATCCGGCCATTCCTCCTGGTGATCTCAACAAATTCATTGTTGTGGATGGAAGAAAGTACGTAGACGTCTCTTCTGTCCCTCCACTTCACAGCCAAAATTTCCTCATTACGTAAACTCGCCGTCTCCCCTCTTCTCAATTTTTTGGTGACCAGGCTTTGAGGAAAGCCCTTCCGGTTCGTCCGTACAGTGCCGCATGCTGGAGTCTTAATTTTGTGTAGGTTTCGGAACAGGGGCAAACTTGTATAAAAATTGTCCACATACAAGTGGTATCCTTTCTCCAGAAGTGGGTTTATGAGTTCCCAAACTACTTTCCCACTGGTTCCTATATAGTCTGGGCAATTAGGGGGGTGCAGTTGGGTGTCCTTCCCTTCATATACAATAAAGGCATACACATACCCAGTGGCTCGGTCACACAATTTATAGAGCTTCACCCCATAGCGGCCCTTTTGCTGGGTATAAATTGTTTTATGCCCAGCCTGCCAGAAAATTTTATAAGGGACTCATCCACGCATATATGTTGGTCTGGGGTAAACAACTGGGGGAAAGTTTCAGAAAAATTATTTAGTAGCGGCCAAATTTTATAAAGCTTATCAAAATTTGGGTCATTTCGGGGAGGGCACTGGGTATTGTCATTGTAGTGTAGGAATCTCATAATCATTAGATATCTGGACCTGGGCATTACTGAGGAAAAGATGGGCATATGGTAGATGTTGCGGGAGGATCAATAGGAACGCATCAGATTTTTTCCATTTAGTCCCATGCAGAATGTGAGGCCCAAAAAAATTCTAAACTCCTCCACTGTAAAGGCTCTCCACACGTAGGGACGGGCATAAGAGGACGTTGGGTTGCTGGTTATGAACTGTTGGGCATATTAGTTGCACTGGGCCACAATTGTTGCCAGCATGTCCTCAGTAAAAATTTAATTAAAAAAATCAATTGGGGAAAAGTTTTCTGTATCCACCTGGATTCCTGGCTAAGCAGTAAAAGGGGGAATGTTGGCTTCTCCTGGATTAGGAGGAAGACACAAGGGGTACCGAAGGGAATAGGGAAGGCTGGCATGGGACCTAACCCTTTGGGACTGAGGTGACACCCCACTGGTACGTGGCCTTGCTTCCCGAGGTACTGCGGTGCTGGTGGATGGCACTGCAGTGGTGGTGGATGGCACTGCAGTGCTGGTGGATGGTGGCACTGCCTCCTCAGCAGAACGCCTTTGCCTGGCGGGCGGGCCCTCCTCCTCTTCTTCTTCCTCCTCCTCCGTCATTGATCCACTGCTTAGGACAGGCTCGTAGTCCACGTCAGACTCATCTGAATATGCAGAGGAATCCGAATCGGAGAGCTCCCAGTTGCTCCCGTCGGCCGCAAGAATTTCGTACGCCTCCTCGGCTGAAAATACTCTTTTAGCCATTGTTGGCGATGACAGATGGCACTAATACGTGACACTGATACGTGGCACTAGAGACGTGGCACTGGCAGGTGGCACTGATGAGATAGCACTGACAGGTTGCACTGATGAGATGGCACTGACAGGTTGCACTGATGGCAGATGGCACTGACAGGTGGCACTGATGGCAAATGGCACTGACAGGTGTCACTGATGGCACTGGCAGGTGGCACTGGCAGATGGGACTGGTGGCAGGTGGCACTGATGGCAGATGCCACTGACAGATGGCACTGATGGCAGATGGCACTGACAGGTGGCACTGATGGAAGATGGCACTGGCAGGTGGCACTGGCAAATGGGACTGGTGTCAGATGGGACTGGTGGCAGATGGTACTGGCGGCACTGGCAGATGGCACTGGCAGCAGGTGGCACTGGCAGATGGCACTGGCGGCAAGTGGTACTGGCAGGTGGCACTGGCGGCAGATGGCACTGGCAGGGACTGTGGACACTGTTTTTTTACTGTAAAATGTGTTTTTTTAACTCACTTTTTTTACAAGAGCAAGCACAGATCTCTCTCCCTCCTCACACGCGGTCTCTGTGTGAGGAGAGAAAGCCGGCAATGAGAGATGATCTCATATGTTTACATTTGAGATCATCTCTCATTGGACAGTGAGATCGAGTGCTGCTGAATGGCCTCTGTGATTGGCCATTCAGCACGATCTGTGATTGGCTGTGTCCAAGGGACACGGCCAACACAGATTTTCCCTGATGCGCGCTCGCAGGGCGCGCGGGGGGGGAGGAAACAGGAGGACGTCCATGGACGTCCTGTCAGCACTTCGGAGCCGCAATGCAGACGTCTTTTTAGCATTGCCCGGGCGCGAAGTGGTTAATATGGTATAAAACTTACCCCCATGGACAATGCCACCACCTTAAATGGGAACTGAAAGTGGAATTCCAAGCTATAGCTAACTAATCTGAAAATATGCCCCCCTGTCCAAATCTCACCTCTGCACTGCCATCCACAACTCACTTCTGCAAACCTGTAAAGAAACTGTCTGCACCTCACCTCTGTGCCCCCATCCACAACTCACTTCCGCACCCCTGTCCACAACCCACCTCTGAACCATCCATAACTCCCCTCTCCATTTCCTTGATCACAGTTCACCTCTGCCCCCCCCCCATCCAAAACTGTCCGCAGCTCACCTCTAAACCCATGTCTGCAATTCTGAATTTACCACCTGTCGTTTGGTGTGGTATATTTTTTGAAAAGAGCCAGGGATATATTTTCTGTGTTTCTTGCATGTAGTGCAGCCAATTGAAATGCCATATATATACAATGCTGTGAACAGTAATTGCCCCCTAAACCTAATAACTGGTTGTGCCACCCTTGGTGGCAACAACTGCAATTAAGCATTTGCGATAACTGGCAATGAGTCTTTCACATTGCTGTGGAGCAATTTTGTCTCACTCGTCTTTCACAGAATTGTTTTAATTCAGCATTGGAGGGTTTTCCAGCATGTAAGGTCATGATACAGCATCTCAATTCGATTTAAGTCTTGGCTTTGACTAGGCAATTCCAAAACCTAAATTTTGCTTTGTTTGAACGATTTGGAGGTGGACTTGCTGTTGTGTTGTCCTGCTGCATAACCCAAGTGCACTTGAGCTTGAGGTCACAAACTGATGGCCGGACATTCTCCTTCAAGATTTTCTGGTAGAGTGCAGAATTCATGGTTCCATCAATTATGGTAAGTCATCCAGGTCCTGAAGCTGTAAAGCAGCGTCAGACCATCACGCTTCAACCACCATGTCTGACTGTTGGTATGATGTTCTTGTTATGAAATGCTGTATTAGTTTTATGCCAGATGTAAAGGGACACACACCTTCCAAAAAATAAAAATTTTGTCTCATCAGTCCACAGAATATTTGCCTAAAAGTCTTGGGGATGATCAAGATGTTTTTTGGTAAATGTGAGATGAGCCTTTGTGTTCTTTTTGGTCAGCAGTGGTTTGGCCTTGGAACTCTCCCATGGATGCCATTTTTTCCCAGTCTCTTTCTTATTGTTGAATCATGAATAGTGATGAGCCGAACACCCCCGGGTTCGGTTCGCACAAGAAATCGCGAACGGACCGAAAGTTCGCACGAACATTAGAACCCTATTAAATACAATGGATGCGAACATTCGGATTCTAAAGTGCTAATTATAATGACTATTATCCATGTTATTGTCCGAAACAGAGTTTGGGAACCCGGGTTCTGCACCAGGGGACATGTATCAATGCAAAAAGACGTTTTAAAAACGGACGTTTTCCGGGAGCAGTCATTTTAATGATGCATAAAGTGAAAAAAAAAAAGTCAAATATTCCTTTAAATATTGTACCTGGAGGGTGTCTTAAGTATTCCTGTGAAGTGCCACGTGTTTCCCGTGTTTAGAACTGTCCCTGCACAAAATAACATTTCTAAAGGAAAAAAAGCCATTTAAAACTGCTTGCGGCTTTAATGCAATGTCTGATCCCGGTAATATGGATGAAAATCTTTAGGAAAAATGGCATAGCTACCCCATCAACCCCCCCTCCCCCCCTACCCCAGCCCATTACCAGCCCCTTTGGGTCTTGTATGGATATTAAGGGGAACCCCGCACACAAAATAAAAAAGGCCCTATATACTCTGAACAGCCGTATACAGGCGGTGCATACAAGACAGGGACTGTAGGTTTGTTCTTATGTAGAATCTGTTTGTAATTTTGAACAGCTGCATTGTTTAAGTGTAGCTCCATGCCAAATTCCTTTTTTTTAGCTTTTTGGAAAACATAGGGAACGGTTATCACCCCTGTCACATTTTTTTTGCTGTCTGTGCCCCTGTTCAGAACATTTCACCTCACTTTGCGTCCCAATGACAACTGTTTTTGAAATGTGGTGTTTTTATTGAAACAAGGATTGGTGATAAAGCATCAGTACAGAGGAGACACCTTTCTCCCATATTAATTCTTACAGGAGAGAATTTTCCTTCCAAGGGGTAGATTTCCTCTCACTTCCTGTTGTCTTCTTCCGTTTGCAAGTAGTAGTCGTTTGTAAGTTGGATGTTTGAAAGTAGGGACCTGCCGTATATACTCTGCAGAAATTGGCCCCTTAGGTGTTGGTGTTGGCACAACACTGAAAGCACTCACAGTTATTCTTGGTTGGTGCTGGAACGCCCTGCTGTCAACTATTATATCAGGAATTGTAATAACATATAATTGTTGATCAGTGGTAGTAAAAATTGGGCCTTTGATGGTGGTGCTGGTGCCACAACACTGTAAGGCCTGACAGTTACTCTTGGTGGGCGCAGCAATGGGCCCTGCTGTGAATTATTAGATCAATAATTATAATTGCATGCCCCTGTTGAATAGGGGCTGAAAAATTGGGCCTTTGGTGGTGCTGGTGCCAAAACACTGTAAGGCCTGACAGTTACTCTTGGTGGGCGCAGCAATGGGCCCTGCTGTGAATTATTCGATCAATAATTATAATTGCATGCCCCTGTTGAACAGGGGCTGAAAAATTGGGCCTTTGGTGGTGGTGGTGGTGGTGGTGATGGTGGTGCTGGTGCCACAACACTGTAAGGCCTAACAGTTACTCTTGGTGGGCGCAGCAATGGGCCCTGCTGTGAATTATTAGATCAATAATTATAATTGCATGCCCCTGTTGAACAGGGGTTGAAAAATTGGGCCTTTGGTGGTGGTGGTGGTGGTGATGGTGGTGCTGGTGCCACAACACTGTAAGGCCTGACAGTTACTCTTGGTGGGCGCAGCAATGGGCCCTGCTGTGAATTATTCAATCAATAATTATAATTGCATGCCCCTGTTGAACAGGGGCTGAAAAATTAGGCCTTTGGTGGTGGTGGTGGTGGTGATGGTGGTGCTGGTGCCACAACACTGTAAGGCCTAACAGTTACTCTTGGTGGGCGCAGCAATGGGCCCTGCTGTGAATTATTAGATCAATAATTATAATTGCATGCCCCTGTTGAACAGGGGCTGAAAAATTGGGCCTTAGGCACTGGTGGCACAACACTGCAACCCCTCACAGATACTGTACTTGGAGCACAGCAATGAGGCCTGTTGCAAAGTATTGCATCAAAAATTTTAATTACACGCCCCTGTTAAACAGGGGCTGAAAAATTGGGCCTTAGCCACTGGTGGCGTCACCCATAAACCAAAATGATCTTCCAAGCTATCATCATTAATCGTATCATTGAGGAGGAGGAGGAGGATAGCCAGTCAACATAACAGCACAGGCACTCAGCATCAGCATCAGTCTTGAAGGGATGTGACATTTTAAAATCAATTAGTCTGTTATATCAGCATCAGGTGTGTGGTAGCTCGTGGTGATCCAAGACTGGTTCATCTTGATGAAAGTCAGTCGATCAACCGAGTCGGTGGACAGGCGCACCCTGTGATCCGTGACAAATCCTCCAGCAGCACTGAATGTGCGTTCTGAAAGAACGCTGGATGCAGGACAGGCCAGTAGCTCAATTGCATACTGTGCAAGCTCTGGCCAGTGATCCATCCTCAAGACCCAGTAAGCCAGAGGATTTTCGGTGGGGAAGGTGTCCAAGTCTGACCTTGCCCCTAGGTATTCCTGGACCATGTATATCAGACGCTGGCGATGGTTGCTGGAACCGATCATACTTTGGGGCTGCGGACTAAAGAATTGTCTGAACGCATCGGTCAGACGGCCACCTTCCCCACCGCTCCTTCTTTGACTGCCCGAAGCCTCAGCAACTCGTTGTCCAGGACCAGGAGTTTGTAACCTCCCAGTCTCTGGGAACGCGTTGCACAGACCTTTCTGCAAGGCCTCCCGGAGTTGTCTCATCCTCTGCTCCCTCTGCGACGGTAAGATAAGGTCCGCAACCTTACCCTTGTACCGTGGATCAAGGAGAGTGGCCAGCCAGTAATGGTCCCTCTCCTTGATCCGAAGAATACGAGGATCCTTCCGCAGACTTTGCAGGATCAGGGAGGCCATGCAGCGTAGGTTAGCTGAGGCATTCAGTCCGGAGTCCTCTGGGTCACTAAGGACGACATGATCCGCAGCCACCTCCTCCCAGCCACGTACAAGTCCACTGGTTTCTTGGGACTGTAAATCATCCCTAAAAGACTGATGCTGATGATGCTGAGTGCCAGCCTCCACCTCCATGCTGACACAATCCTCCTCCTCCTCCTCCTCCTCTTCCTGTGCGATGGGTGGGACAGAAGGAACACTGTCTGGGTAAAGGGGGCCTGTTCTGCCTCAAGTGCCCTGTCCATTATTCCACGCAGCGTGTGCTCCAACAGGTGGACAAGAGGTACAGTGTCACTGATGCATGCACTGTCACTGCTCACCATCCTCGTGGCCTCCTCAAATGGTGCCAGGACAGTGCATGCATCCCTGATCATGCCCCACTGGCGTGGTGAAAAAAACCCGAGCTCTCCTGACCCTGTCCTGGTGCCGTAGTCGCACAGGTACTCATTGATGGCCCTCTGCTGCGTGTGCAGCCGCTGCAGCATGGCCAACGTTGAGTTCCACCTGGTGGGCATGTCACATATAAGGCGGTTCTTGGGCAGGTTCAACTCCTTTTGCAGCTCAGCCAGGCGAGCACTGGCATTATAAGATCTGCGGAAATGCACACAGACTTTCCTGGCCTGCCTCAGGACATCCTGTAAGCCCGGGTACCTGCCCAAGAACCGCTGCACCACCAGGTTAAGGACGTGAGCCATACAGGGCACATGGGTCAGTTGTCCCTGTCGGAGGGCGGAGAGGAGGTTGGTGCCATTGTCGCAAACCACCATTCCTGGCTTAAGCTGGCGTGGCGTCAACCACCTCTCGGCCTGCCCCTGCAGAGCAGACAGGACCTCTGCCCCAGTGTGGCTTCTGTCCCCCAAACACACCAGCGCAAGCACGGCATGGCATCTTTTTGCCTGCGTACTTGCGTAGCCCCTTGAATGCCTACGGAGCACCGCTGGTTCCGAGGACAAACCACAGGAAGAGGCCATGGAGGAAGAAGAAGAGGAGGGGGTGGAGGAGAGAGGTGTGTCACAACCAGTAGTAGCATTTTGGAGGCGTGGCGGTGGAACAACCTCCAACACTACTGCACCTTGTCCTGCATCCTTCCCAGCTGCCAAAAGAGTGACCCAATGGGCCGTGAAAGAAAGGTAACGTCCCTGTCCATGCCTGCTGGACCATGAGTCAGCGGTAATATGCACCTTACCGCTGACCGCCCTGTCCAGCGAGGCCAAGACATTGCCTTCCACATGCCTGTAGAGAGCCGGAATCGCCTTCTGTGCGAAAAAGTGGCGTTTGGGAACCTGCCACTGAGGAACCGCACATTGCACAAACTCACGGAAGGGGGCCGAGTCTACCAACTGAAAAGGCAGCAGTTGAAGCGCTAGCAATTTAGCTAAGCTAGCATTCAACCGCTGGGCATGTGGATGGCTGGGAGTGAACTTCTTTCGACGGTCCAGCAGCTGGGGCAGGGAAATTTGCCTGCTAGAATCGGACGTTGGTGTACTGCTAGCAGAGTGCCCGCAAGTACTTGGCTGTGACACACCTAATTCTACACCTTCATTCCTCTCAGAGCAGGTTTCAGAGAGGAGTGAAGGTATAGTGGGGTTGGAGATCCCAGCTGATGCGGTGCAAGAAGAGGTCAGCTTTGTTCTTTGGTGTGGGTCTTTAAGGTAGGCTTGCCAACGAGCTGCATGGCAGGTCAACATATGTCTGATCAAGCATGTGGTGCCCAAGCGGCTGATGTTTTGGCCACGCGATATACGCTTGAGACATATGTTGCAAACAGCAGCTGTGCGATCTGATGCACTCGCCTCAAAAAAGGCCCACACCAAAGAACTTTTTGAATGACGGGCAGAGGCAGCGCCCTGCACAGGCGGAGCTCTGCGGTGTGATTCCGTCGGTGTGCTGCCCATACGCTGGCCACTCAAGGGCATCCTGCCTCGTTGGAGATGTGCCTCCTCCTCATCCTCCTCCTCCTCCTCTCTCCTATTAGGCACCCACGTGGAGTCAGTGACCTCATCATCCCCTCCCTCCTCATCACTGGAGCCAATCTGGCAGTATGCTGCAGCTGCTGGAGCATGACTGCCAGATTGGTGTCCTTCTTGAGCATCCCCTCTCTCTGCTCTCACACTACTGCCTTCCTCTAGCTGGGTATCATCATCAGATCCTTCGAAACGCTGGGCATCCTCCTGGAGCATGTACCCAACACTGTGCTCAAACAGTTCGGGGGACTCCTCAGGAGGAGGACATGGTGGGTCTAGGGAAGGATTGACTAATGAAGATAATGATACCAGAGAAGAGGACGCTTTGGCAGCTGCTTTGCCAGTACCCTGAGCCTGGGTGAGAGAGGATGAGGAGGATGAGGTGGGCTTGGTCATCCACTCTACCAAGTCTTCGGCATGATGTGGCTCAACATGTCCAGCTGCCGAAAAGAAGGACAAGCGTGTCCCATGGCCATGTGCCGATGACAATGCACCGCGTCCACGACCAGCACTGTTGCCCCCAGACACAGAGCCTGCTTGCCCTCTTTTTTTGCCTCCTGACTGTCTGCCTCTCCTTGTTTGCCTTCCAGACATTTTAATGGATGGCCTGCAGGGAGATGGGAAAAAGAGCAATAAGGGCTACCTTCAGGTGTATACTGTGCAGGAGGCTTAGCAACAATGACACTGACACTGTCCCCTGCCTATCCTTCTCTGTCCCTAAACTCAAGGATTTCAAATATGGTTCAGCAAAATTGGTTTAGAACAGAATAGCACACTGTCAGTTTCACTCACTGTACCTCTCTGTCCCTAAACTCAAGGATTTCAAATATGGTTCAGCAAAATTGGTTTAGAACAGAATAGCACACTGACACTTCCCCTCACTGTCCTACTCTGTCCCTCCCTACAAACAAGATTTAGCACAGAATAGCACACTGATAGTTTCCACGAGTGTCCTTCTCTGTCCCTAAACTCAAGGATTTCAAATATGGAACAGCAAAATTGGTTTAGAACAGAATAGCACACTGACACTTCCCCTCACTGTCCTACTCTGTCCCTCCCTACAAACAAGATTTAGCACAGAATAGCACACTGATAGTTTCCACGAGTGTCCTTCTCTGTCCCTAAACTCAAGGATTGAAAATATGGTTCAGCAAAATTGGTTTAGAACAGAATAGCACACTGACACTTTCCCTCACTGTCCTACTCTGTCCCTCCCTACAAACAAGATTTAGCACAGAATAGCACACTGATAGTTTCCACGAGTGTCCTTCTCTGTCCCTAAACTCAAGGATTTCAAATATGGTTCAGCAAAATTGGTTTAGAACAGAATAGCACACTGACACTTTCCCTCACTGTCCTACTCTGTCCCTCCCTACAAACAAGATTTAGCACAGAATAGCACACTGATAGTTTCCACGAGTGTCCTTCTCTGTCCCTAAACTCAAGGATTGAAAATATGGTTCAGCAAAATTGGTTTAGAACAGAATAGCACACTGACACTTTCCCTCACTGTCCTACTCTGTCCCTCCCTACAAACAAGATTTAGCACAGAATAGCACACTGATAGTTTCCACGAGTGTCCTTCTCTGTCCCTAAACTCAAGGATTTCAAATATGGAACAGCAAAATTGGTTTAGAACAGAATAGCACACTGACACTTTCCCTCACTGTCCTACTCTGTCCCTCCCTACAAACAAGATTTAGCACAGAATAGCACACTGATAGTTTCCACGAGTGTCCTTCTCTGTCCCTAAACTCAAGGATTTCAAATATGGAACAGCAAAATTGGTTTAGAACAGAATAGCACACTGACACTTTCCCTCACTGTCCTACTCTGTCCCTCCCTACAAACAAGATTTAGCACAGAATAGCACACTGATAGTTTCCACGAGTGTCCTTCTCTGTCCCTAAACTCAAGGATTGAAAATATGGTTCAGCAAAATTGGTTTAGAACAGAATAGCACACTGACACTTTCCCTCACTGTCCTACTCTGTCCCTCCCTACAAACAAGATTTAGCACAGAAGAGCACACTGATAGTTTCCACGAGTGTCCTTCTCTGTCCCTAAACTCAAGGATTTCAAATATGGAACAGCAAAATTGGTTTAGAACAGAATAGCACACTGACACTTTCCCTCACTGTCCTACTCTGTCCCTCCCTACAAACAAGATTTAGCACAGAATAGCACACTGATAGTTTCCACGAGTGTCCTTCTCTGTCCCTAAACTCAAGGATTTCAAATATGGTTCAGCAAAATTGGTTTAGAACAGAATAGCACACTGACACTTTCCCTCACTGTTCTACTCTGTCCCTCCCTACAAACAAGATTTAGCACAGAATAGCACACTGATAGTTTCCACGAGTGTCCTTCTCTGTCCCTAAACTCAAGGATTGAAAATATGGTTCAGCAAAATTGGTTTAGAACAGAATAGCACACTGACACTTTCCCTCACTGTCCTACTCTGTCCCTCCCTACAAACAAGATTTAGCACAGAATAGCACACTGATAGTTTCCACGAGTGTCCTTCTCTGTCCCTAAACTCAAGGATTTCAAATATGGAACAGCAAAATTGGTTTAGAACAGAATAGCACACTGACACTTTCCCTCACTGTCCTACTCTGTCCCTCCCTACAAACAAGATTTAGCACAGAATAGCACACTGATAGTTTCCACGAGTGTCCTTCTCTGTCCCTAAACTCAAGGATTTCAAATATGGAACAGCAAAATTGGTTTAGAACAGAATAGCACACTGACACTTTCCCTCACTGTCCTACTCTGTCCCTCCCTACAAACAAGATTTAGCACAGAATAGCACACTGATAGTTTCCACGAGTGTCCTTCTCTGTCCCTAAACTCAAGGATTTCAAATATGGAACAGCAAAATTGGTTTAGAACAGAATAGCACACTGACACTTTCCCTCACTGTCCTACTCTGTCCCTCCCTACAAACAAGATTTAGCACAGAATAGCACACTGACACTTTCCCTCACTGTACCTCTCTGTCCCTAAACTCAAGGATTTCAAATATGGTTCAGCAAGATTGGTTTAGAACAGAATAGCACACTGTCAGTTTCACTCACTGTCCTACTCTGTCCCTACAAACAAGATTTAGCACAGAATAGCACACTGACACTTTCCCTCACTGTACCTCTCTGTCCCTAAACTCAAGGATTGAAAATATGGTTCAGCAAGATTGGTTTAGAACAGAATAGCACACTGACACTTTCCCTCACTGTACCTCTCTGTCCCTACAAACAAGGTTTAGCACAGAATAACACACTGGCACTCTCCCTACCTATCCTTATTTGTCCCTAAACACAAGGAATCCAGGATTAGTAAAGGAAAAAAAATGACACTGTCCCTGCCTATGCTTCTCTTTCCCTGCTCCGGAACACACTACACAAGGCCGCCGCGCTGGCGGCCTTTTATAGTGTGGGGCGTGTACTAAACCCCCTCAGCAATAATTGGCCACAGGCATCCTGCCTGTGGCCAATCATTGCTCTCCTCGCTGCCGGCGCTGTGATTGGCCAAGCATGCGGGGTCACAGTGCATGCTTGGCCAATCACAGCGCCTGGATGACACTGCGATGGCGTAGTGCATTGTGGGCCGTTCGCGTCACTCGAATTTGGCGCGAACGGCCCAAATCGTTCGATCTTCGTCGAACGATCGAACAGCCGATGTTCGAGTCGAACGTATGTTCGACTCGAACACGAAGCTCATCCCTAATCATGAACACTGATCTTCCCTGAGGCAAGTGAGGCCTGCAGTACTTTAGATGTTGTTCTGGGTTCTTTTATGACCTCCTGGATGAGTCATAATTTTTGTAGGCCGACCACTCCTGGGAAGGTTCATCACTGTTCCAAGTTATCTCCATTTGTGGAGAATGGCTCTCCCCATGGTTCACTGGAGTTCCAAAGCCTTATGCCCCATACACACGATCGTTTTTCTTGCCATTTTTTTTCTTGCCGTTTTTCACGTCGTTTTTTTTCATGTTTCCTCTCAAGCCTGTCTTGCGTACACACAATCATTTTAAAAAACGATCAAGCAAAGCGCAGTGACGTACAACACGTACGACGGCACTATAAAGGGGAAGTTCCGTTCGAATGGCGCCACCCTTCATGTTAGTAAAGTTTGTTGAGCGACGATTCGCTCTTTTCAGTCTTGTGCTTTTCAGTCCGTGACTGCGTGACGAATGTGCTATCTCCATTACGAACGCTAGTTTTACCAGAACGAGCGCTCCTGTCTCATACTTGATTCTGAGCATGCGCATTTTTTTTCACGTCGTTAAAGCATACACACTATCGTTTTTCACGTCGTTAAAAAAAACGACATGAAAAACGACGTGAAAAAAGAGAGCATGTTCGAAATTTTTAATGCCCGTTTTTCACGTCGTTAAAAATGCTCTGGAGCCTACACACGATCATTTTTAATGGCCATTTTTTTTAATGGCATTTTTAACGGCATGAAAAACGATCGTGTGTATGGGGCATTAGAAATGGCTTTGAAACCCTTCCTAGACCGATACATGTACATTACTTTGTTTCTAATCTGTTCTTGAATTTTTTTTTAGATTGTGGCATGATGTGTGGCTTTTTGTGATCTGTTAGCGTGCTTTACTTTGTCAGACAGCTTCTATTTACCATATATACTTGAGTATAAGCCGAGTTTTTCAACACATTTTTTTGTGCTGAAAATGCCCCCCTCGGCTTATACTCAAGTCTGTGTCCATCTTCAAATTTGTGCGCCTGATCCTGGCCAGCCATAGATCTCCTGGACCCCAAACTGGGCACACATGTAGCCCACTCTTCCTCTACAAGTGTGCAAAGTTTGTTGTCTGGGGACCTACGGCCGGGGAGCACCGATTTTTCAAAGCCAGGCACCCCTTCCATAGACTCCCATGTTAAATGTCAGTCTAGTCACACAGCGCCGGTGATCAGGTAGGGAGATTGGGCACAGTGAGGCATGGACACAGTGAGGCATGGGCACAGTGAGGCATGGGCACAGTGACATTGAGGCATGGGCACAGTGAGGCATGGGCACAGTGAGGCATGGCCACAGTAAGGCACAGTGAGGCATGGACACAGTGAGGCATGAGCACAGTGAAACACAAAAATCTCCTGCGCTCTCGGTGTATTGGCAAAACACGGGTAGTGTGGTTCCGTCTAAAGACAAAGTCTAAAGTCTTGCAGCCCTCCTCAGAACAATGGGTGTTCATATGGCTAGAAAAAAGAAAGAAGAAAGGAGGGCGCACCGACAGCTTTCATGGACCATCTTGGCTCTGAGGAAAGGGGTGTGCCCCTGAAACGCGTCAGCTATCTAGATGTTTGAGGTGCTGTCTAACCTTCTCTGTCATCAAGTTCAGTCGGTGGGTGCCAAGAATTTCCAGCTCATTTATCCGATAAGCTTGTACCTAAGCTCCGTCTGTGAGTAGGATTATTGCTTTTTATTCATATATTAATAAAACCTTTAAGTGGTAATGAGCACAGTGAGGCATGGGCACAGTGAGGCATGGGCACAGTGGCATTGAGGCATGGGCACAGTGAGGCATGGCCACAGTGAGGCATGGCCACAGTAAGGCACAGTGAGGCATGCACATGAACACAGTGAGGCAAAGTGAGGCATGCAGATGGACACCCTAGGCTTATACTCGAGTCAATAAGTGTTCCCAGTTTTTGTGGTAAAATTAGGTGCCTCGGCTTATATTTGGGTCGGCTTATACTCAGGTATATACGTGTAGCACTACCCCCGTAGGAGCTGCTGGTTTAGATTTGGGCCTGTACTCTGCCTGTCAACCCCTAGAATTTGGCTCGATTCCCCCTTGGCACAACTGGACAATAATATGATTGTGGGCCCCCAAAATGGCTATAGGGGACCACAATGATACCACACAGTAATAAATGTAGTTAACTATTGTTACCTCGGTGTTGTTCACCTGCCACACAGCTGCAATAGATAGAGTCCCACACAAGATGTAGCCTAACCAAGGGTAAGATGTTTACTCGGCAAAGGAATAGAACAATGGTTATGCAATCAACATCAAATACATACAGATCCCTGTATAAGTTAATGGAGTACCACTGGTTCAGAATAATCCTGCTATCAGACCCAAATGTCGTGACCTAAAGGCCAGACCTGAGTGAGAGTATGGTGGAGGAATCTCTCAGTGCAATGACAGTAGCACTGGGGCACCTCTCCACCAAGTCTCACATAAAACAGTGGAAATCACAAAGTGATGCAAACAGCTATATCAATAACATAAATTTACAACTGAATGGCTCCCCCTAGTGGACAGTTCAACTGGTGCGTGTCCTATAGTAACAACGTGTGAGGGTAATGCAACAGATGACTGTGCCTTTAAGAGTCAGTTAATCTTCAGCTAGCTCCGTTGGTGCACTTACTCATTTGTATTCCAATAGGCAGGGTGAAAAGGAAAAGACAGCCAATCGAGGCGCACCGTGTAGCGTTACAGTCAATGCTAATTTCCCCAAGTCGTTGTATCGCTCTATAGAGGCGATGTGTCCCTACTTGCGGCGCTGCAGACGCCAGCAAGTACAAGTAAAGTTTAAGAAAATCACACTCCTGCGAGTCAGTTAACTATGCTGATGGGCAAGTGCCCGCTCACCAAATGAGGCCTTGCTTCCTTGGTCTTCCTCAGTCTGGGACCTTCTCTCAGTAGTCCGTCTCTCGGTAGCATGAGGTCCCTGGTTCTCCGCACGGCCGCTCCCCGGGTACCGGTGGACAGGTGACTCTGGTCGCTGTGAGTTGCAGACTGATCCCTCCTTGGCTCGATCAGCAAACTGTCCGCAAGGATCCCTCTCTGGCTAGGCGATCCGCTCTCTCTAACTTTAGGCCCAGGCTTCTCAGGCCTAGGCGCACTTACAGCAGGTCTCAACGCAGGCCTCCCGCCGGCTGGAAGATGGCGTCCCGTGAGAGCGGGCTGAGACTGCCCCCGTCTTAAATAAGCTCTCCCATCAGGCTGTGCGCAGCGCATTGCACTGTTGGTAGTACAGCGGTCTTGTGGGTAATGTAGTCTCAAATTCTATCCACGCCAATAGAGTCTCTGTCTCTGATACCACAATACCCATAATGCTTTATCCATGAATAACTGAACCAAGCAACTTAAGTAGTCTAGCATAAAATGGACACCAGAGGGAGAGAAAATTCTTATCTATACACAAATTGTAGTCTGTTAAGATGCATGCAATGGTAACACCTTGCTACATACGGTATGTGATTTCTTGATTCAACAGGTCTGGCAGTAATCAAGCCTGGGTGTGGCAAGTGAAATTTAACTCAGCTTTCCAAAAAATTGTGGTTAATCACAGTTCATTCATGATTCAGCATGGGAGGGGGCAATTACCTTTTCACATAGGGCCAGGCAGGTTTGAACAGCTTTTTTCCCTTAATAAATGAAATATTAAACAACTGCATCTTGGAATTACTTGGGTTATCTTTTTGTAATATTACAATTTTTTGATGATCTGAATCATTTAAGTTTAAGAAATATGCAAACAAATTTAAAATCAGGACGGGGGCAAATACTTTTTCACATTACTGTATGTGTGTGTGTATAGGGAGAGGGAGCATGAGATACCCTGAAATTGTAGAACTGGATAACCTGAGGACTTCTCAATTTCTGTCTGCTTTGCTCTGTACTGTAGGTGACCTGTACTTCTTCCAGATTTAAAAGCTACAC
This sequence comes from Rana muscosa, assembly GCA_029206835.1. Classification (NCBI taxonomy): domain Eukaryota; kingdom Metazoa; phylum Chordata; class Amphibia; order Anura; family Ranidae; genus Rana; species Rana muscosa. Next base: position 1,102,513,898 of record CM055117.1, read on the forward strand.
ACTGTCGCTTTCCTTCAGCATTGGGAGTCATCTTCTCACTCACGCCACATGATCATTAGTTGCCTTCTGCCGATATTCACCAGGCTCTTCCTAGTGAGGGATATGTAGACTCACCCCACCATAGGACAGCTTGACTATTTCCCACCAATTTCCTCCTGGCTCTCTCCAGTGAGCTTCTCCAGACCCAATTTGATCCTTGGACTTGAACTACGTGAATAGGCCCCCCAGCTAAGCCTAGATGAGACCTCAATTTCTTCACAAAGGCTTCTCCAGCAGGACTGGACCCAGGAACATTGCATTCTGCTGCCCAGGCCTCAGACTATTCATGGGCTTTTCTCCATCTTCTGGGCACACCTCTCCATGGATTGGCTAGCGAGTTCCATAAATATTCAGGCTGCTTGTTCTGACGTTCCTCCCACTATACTTCTAGAATTCTGTAGAAGACAGAAAAGTAAGAGAAAAGATAAACAAGCAACTCTGATTACAGAGGAGCTAGCTAAATGTTCCTAGCAGTCTACTCTACGCTAGGAAGTAGGGATTGGCCTGATGTTTGAATTTTTTGAGTTCGTCGGGCGGCATGATTGACAGTGGATTTACATCACTGGATACTTTTTTTTTAACCACTTTAGCCCTGGAAAGATTTGCCCCCTTAATGACCAGGCCATTTTTTGCGATACGGCACTGCGTCGCTTTAACTGACAATTGCGCGGTCGTATGACGTTGTACCCAAATGGTGGTATTTGATCACCTCTGCGGTTTTTATTTTTTGCGCTATAAACAAACAGTGGCAATTTTTTGAAAAAATTTTTTTTTTTACTTTTTTGCTATAATACATGTCCATCAAAAATATATAAAAAACCAAATGTATTCATCAGTTTAGGCCAATATGTATTCTGCTACATATTTTTGTTAAAAAAAATCTCATTAGGCGTCTACAAACTATGGGATAGATTTAGGGACTTTTATTTATTTGTATTGTTTTTACTAGTAATGGCGATGATCTGCAATTTTCTAGCAGGATTTCAACATTGTGGTGGACCAATCTGACCCAAATTAAATTTTTTGGGGACCAGTGACATTATTACCTTGATCAGTGCTATAAAAATGCACCGATCAATGTAAAAATGACACTGGCAGGTAAGGGGTTAACACTAATGGGCGATCAAGGGGTTAAGTGTGTTCCCTGGGTGTGTTCTAACTGTAGGGGGGATGGGCTACCAGGGACATGACAGAGATCACTTTTCCCGATCACTGGGAACAGTAGATCTCTGTCATGTCTCCTGTGAGAACGGTGATCCGCTTGGTTACAAAGACGTTTTGCCTTTTTGCTAGGCGATCGCAGGTCACTGGCAGACATCGAGTCTACCCAATCCGCGGGCATGCTCCCGTAGCGTGCAGTTTGCCTTCCTGCAACTGCGCCTGTGCGAGCCTATGTACAGCTATGGCGATTCGCGCAGGAGAGCCAACCTGCCGCCGTATAACGACCGTGGCTTGTCGGCAAGCAGTTAATAAAGGAATTGTCAAAAACTGTCTTTTGTGGTTTTTACTTTTTGAAACTTTTTTGTTGAATTGGTAGGGGTACGATGTACCCGATACCCATTCATATAGGGGGGGCGGGATCTGGGGGATTCCATATTCCGATAAGCCCCCCCGCCCACAGACCCCGACAACCACAGCCCAGGGTTGTCGAGAAGAGGCCCTTGTCCCCATCAACATGGGGACAAGGTGCTTTTGGGTGGGGGTGGCAGAGCCCCCCCTGCCCCAAAGCACCCACCCCGCCCATGTTGAGGGCATGTGGCCTGGTATGGTTCAGGAGGGGGGCTTCTCACTCTTCCCTCCCCTTTTTCTGACCTGCCAGGCTGCATGCTTGGATAAGGGTCTGGTATGGATTTTGGAGTGACCTCACACCAATTTTTTTTCATCTATATTGCTGGGAGTCGGCAATGCATTACAGTTGTGAGCAAGTTTACATGACATTTTTTCCTTTAAAAAATTCATTATTGCTGAAGCATGTTCTATACATCGCACATATGCGCCACTTTACAGGCAGACTAAGGGGACCCCCCAGACACGATATTTAAAAGAATATTTCATTTTTATTGTTTCACTTTATGCATCATTAAAATCACTGCTCCTTTAAAAACGATTGTTTTAAAAACTTTTTTTTGCATTGATACATGTCCCCTGGGGCAGGACCCGGGTCCCCATACATTTTTTATGGCAATAACTTGCATATTAACCTTTAAAATTAGCACTTTTGGTTTTTCATGTTCGTGTCCCATAGACTTTAAAGCGGAGGTCCGACAATTTTTTTTTTTTTTTTAAAGTCAGCAGCTACAAATACTGCAGCTGCTGACTTTTAAAATAAGGACACTGACCTGTCCAGGGTGCCCACGATGTCGGCACCCGAAGCCGATCTCTCCCTCGGCTCTCGGATGCTACTGCCACCATCTTCGGTAATGGGAGAATCAGGAAGTCAAGCCTAGATGTGTGAGATAATCAATGAAGATGTTTCATCACACAAAATAATATACAGGTATAAGAGTCCAAAAATGTGATGAGGGTGGACTAAATCTCCATGTGTGTTGAAAAATGTGGAAAAACAAACAGGAGGCTTACCAGAGAGATTGAACCCAAATAGGTATACACCTAATGAGTCAATCCGGCTTTATGGTGTAATACACCTAGTAGAAAATGCCTCTGTAGATAGGACCTCCTAGCGGGCCATGGATTCAAACCGTATACTTCAATGGGATTTGTTTTTAAACGAAACACCAGATGAATAGATATTCCAGAGTAATGAACTGAAAGAAAAAAGAAGAAGGGCGCACATAGCGTAATTCCGTTTGAAAACAGAAAGTAATTTATTGTAAAAAAGAGGCGAGATTACACTCACATTTAGTAGATAAAAAAAGCACTTGTAGTAAAAAGTAGTGACTTCAGTGGAGCGTCCCGATGCGTTTCGTCTTAGAAGACTTCAACTGGGGTCATATTTACCTAATCTCAAAAAGTATTTGTAGTTGCTGACTTAAAAAAAATCAAGCGCAAGTTTCCCCTTTTTACTGTATTATGTTCAGGACAAAATAAATTATTGTTTTTATATGTTTTTCAGTTAAATTTAAAATATTGCAGATAGATAATTGATGCCACTGGTAGGTGGAATGCAAGAATCTGCAAATGATTTACTTCTCTGTCAAAAAACAGAGTGTAATTTGTTCCTATCGAATGCTATTCATACACTTGGACTTTTTAGGCACCCCAAGTACAAAATACATGTAAATAAATGCAGTTTATTGTATTGCAATAGCTTGCCATAAATCCCACCAAGGCAGTAGGGATGAGCTTCGTGTTCGAGTCGAACATACGTTCGACTCGAACATCGGCTGTTCGATCGTTCGACGAAGATCGAACGATTTGGGCCGTTCGCGCCAAATTCGAGTGACGCGAACGGCCCACAATGCACTACGCCATCGCAGTGTCATCCAGGCGCTGTGATTGGCCAAGCATGCACTGTGACCCTGCATGCTTGGCCAATCACAGCGCCGGCAGCGAGGAGAGCAATGATTGGCCACAGGCAGGATGCCTGTGGCCAATTATTGCTGAGGGTGTTTAGTACACGCCCCACACTATAAAAGGCCGCCAGCACGGCGGCCTAGTGTAGTGTGTTCCGGAGCAGGGAAAGAGAAGCATAGGCAGGGACAGTGACATTTATTTTTTCTTGCTTAACCTGGATTCCTTTAGTTTAGGGAAAGAGAAGGATAGGTAGGGAGAGTGTCAGTGTGTTTTACTGTGCGAATCCTTGTTTCTAGGGACAGGGAAGGACAGTGAGGGAATTCTCCTTGTGCTATAGTGTGCTTTAAAAAAACATTTTTTCCTGGGACAGAAAACTATAGGTAGGGAGAGTGTCAGTGTGTTTTACTGTGCGAATCCTTGTTTCTAGGGACAGGGAAGGACAGTGAGGGAAATTCTCCTTGTGCTATAGTGTGCTTTAAAAAAACATTTTTTCTAGGGACAGAAAACTATAGGTAGGGAGAGTGTCAGTGTGTTTTACTGTGCGAATCCTTGTTTCTAGGGACAGGGAAGGACAGTGAGGGAAATTCTCCTTGTGCTATAGTGTGCTTTAAAAAAACATTTTTTCTAGGGACAGAAAACTATAGGTAGGGAGAGTGTCAGTGTGTTTTACTGTGCGAATCCTTGTTTCTAGGGACAGGGAAGGACAGTGAGGGAAATTCTCCTTGTGCTATAGTGTGCTTTAAAAAAACATTTTTTCTAGGGACAGAAAACTATAGGTAGGGAGAGTGTCAGTGTGTTTTACTGTGTGAATCCTTGTTTCTAGGGACAGGGAAGGACAGTGAGGGAAATTCTCCTTGTGCTATAGTGTGCTTTAAAATAAAATTTTTCTAGGGACAGAAAACTATAGGTAGGAAGAGTGTCAGTTTCTTTCACTGTGATAATCCTTGTTTCTAGGGACAGGGAAGGACAGTGAGGGAAATTCTCCTTGTGCTATAGTGTGCTTTAAAAAAACATTTTTTCTAGGGACAGAAAACTATAGGTAGGAAGAGTGTCAGTTTCTTTCACTGTGATAATCCTTGTTTCTAGGGACAGGGAAGGACAGTGAGGGAAATTCTCCTTGTGCTATAGTGTGCTTTAAAAAAACATTTTTTCTAGGGACAGAAAACTATAGGTAGTGTGAGGGGGTTAGCTCGGCAGCGGGTGTGTGTGACCCCCGGGATGGGCTCCCCACACAAAAACAGGCCCAGCAAACGGAGGTTGTGGTTTTCAAAATCAAAAAAAGGTGCGGTTTATTTTCTATTTACAGTGACAAAACACAGCAAAGCCAAAAGAAACATAAACAAAATAAATCCTGGTCAACTTGACCTCTGACTAAACATACAGGTTTCCTAACTAACAACTGGGATCAGCCTAGTGCTGTCCTAGTTCCTAAGTCCCTGGTTTTAAATGTCCAAGCAAATAGCCACACAGGCTTTGTCTCACCGCACAGGGGTTCACTCTCCCTAGACAGTCCACACAGGTCTGGGTCCAGGCATGAGCTAACATCTAATGAAGCTGCGAGTTCTTATAGAGGCCTAAATGAGCAGACAAGCTTCAGCTGGTCTCATCAACTCCCTGCCTGCACGACGCCCAGCCCTCTCTCTAGAGGTATGAGTCATCCATGAGCCCACTAGCCTTAGCTGGGCTTATACAACTCTCCACCTAGTTGTATAAGTCGGCGTAAAGCCTGAATCTGGGCGAAATATATCTACCCCCCTGGATGCAACCAGGTGACTTTACCTTCCTGCTGTCACATACCCCCCCCTCTTGTTTTAACCTCGGGGTTGGAACACCAGCAATCAGGCATTCATGTACTCGAGACAAAGCATCCACATTCCCCATTTGAACGCCAGGGCGATGCTTTACTGTGAAGTTGAATTCCTGGAGGGCCAGGAACCACCTATTCACTCTTCTATTTGTTTCCTTGTTTTGAGCCATCCACTTTAACGGAGCGTGATCCGTAACCATGTCAAAGTGCCTACCTAGCAGGTAGTACCGAAGGGAATCTAGAGCCCACTTCACCGCTAAACACTCCTTTTCAACGGTGGCGTAATTTACCTCATGGGACTTCAACTTCCTGCTGAGGTAAATGACTGGGTGCTCTTCCCCGTTCCAGACCTGGGACAATACTGCTCCTAACCCCACATCTGACGCATCACTTTGTACGACAAAGTCTTTAGAGAAGTCGGGTGAGTACAACACTGGCTGGCTACATAAGGCTTGTTTCAAGAATTGGAATGCTGCCTCAGCCTCGGGGGTCCATTTAATCATGACCGACCCTTTCCCCTTCGTTAGGTTGGTTAGGGGCACAGCCTTAGAAGCAAAGTGGGGAATGAATCGCCGATAATACCCAGCGATTCCCAGAAAGGCTCGTACCTGCTTCTTGCTGTTGGGACGTGGCCAACTCTGGATGGCCTCGACTTTGTTGAGTTGGGGTTTTATTACTCCCCTCCCAATGGTGTACCCAAGATATTTGGCCTCCTCCTGCCCAATGGTACACTTCTTGGGGTTAGCCGTAAACCCCGCTTCCCGAACAGAGTCCAGGACTGCTTGCACTTTTGGCAGATGTGAGGCCCAATCTGTGCTATGGACAATTACGTCATCCAGGTAAGCCGCAGCATACTTCCGATGGGGCCTCAGCATCTGGTCCATTTTCCGCTGGAATGTGGCCGGCGCATTCTGTAACCCGAACGGCATTCTTTTATATTGGAACGCCCCGTCTGGGGTTACAAATGCGGTTTTCTCTTTGGCCAATTTGGCCAGGGGGATTTGCCAATACCCTTTTGTGAGGTCAAGAGTCGTCATGTATCGGGCTGTTCCCAGCCGGTCGATCAACTCATCTATACGTGGCATGGGGTAGGTGTCAAATTTTGTAACTTTGTTCAACTGACGAAAATCGTTACAAAATCGCCAGCTCCCATCCGGTTTAGGCACCAACACAATGGGACTAGACCAATCACTTTGGGACTCCTCTATCACCCCTAAGTTCAGCATTTTCTGTACTTCCTCCCGTATTGCCTCCCGTCGGGCCTCTGGGATCCGATAGGGTTTTAACTTCACCCTTTCACCGGGCGGGGTAATGATGTCATGCTCTACCCCAGATGTTTGTCCCGGCAGCTCAGAGAATACCTCCTTGTTGCGAAGCACAAACTCCTTAACCTCCTGTTGTTGGGGTTGTGACAAGGTGGCTGCTATTCCAACCTCAGGAATCACGCAACCAGTTTGAGCTGGTGACCAAGTGTCTGCGACTAGGGACTCTCTATCCCTCCAGGCTTTCAACAGATTAACGTGATAGATCTGTTCGGGCTTTCGCCTTCCTGGTTGTCTGACCTTGTAATTCACTTCGCTCACTTTTTCCATTATCTCGTAGGGGCCTTGCCATTTGGCAAGGAATTTACTTTCAACCGTAGGGACAAGTACCAGTATCCTATCCCCCGGGGAAAAGGTACGGGTCTTGGCTCCACGGTTGTACACTCTCTGCTGTGCTAACTGCGCTTGGGCCAAATGTTCCTTCACGATGGGCATTACCTGTGCAATTCGGTCTTGCATCAGGGCGACATGCTCAATCACACTCCTGTGGGGAGAACTCTCACTTTCCCAAGTTTCCTTGGCAATATCCAACAGCCCTCTTGGGTGTCTCCCATACAGTAACTCAAAGGGGGAGAATCCCGTAGAGGATTGGGGCACCTCCCTAATAGCAAACATCAGATAAGGAAGTAGACAGTCCCAATCCTTTCCATCTCTATCCACCACTTTCTTCAACATTTGTTTTAGGGTTTTGTTGAATCTTTCAACCAGCCCATCGGTTTGGGGGTGATGCACAGATGTACGTAATTGCGTCACTTTGAACAATTTACACAGCTCCTTCATAACCCGGGACATAAAGGGTGTACCTTGGTCCGTAAGCAGTTCTTTACAAATACCCACCCGGCTAAACACAAGAGATAGCTCTTTGGCTATGGTTTTGGCCGAGGTATTTCGGAGAGGGATCGCTTCTGAATAACGGGTGGCATAGTCCATTATAACTAATATGTACTGGTGCCCCCTAGCGGACTTGATTATAGGACCTACCAAATCCATGGCGATCCTCTCAAACGGGACCTCAATGATGGGTAGAGGGACCAGCAGGCTACGGAAATGTGGCATCGGGGCCGACCTCTGACACACAGGGCAGGAGGAACAATAATTTTCTATGTCCTTCATCACCCCCGGCCAATAGAATCTCTGTAATACCCTCTCTCGGGTTTTCTCTGTCCCCAGATGACCTCCAAGAATGTGCCCATGGGCCAACTCCAACACCAACTTCCTGTAAGGTTTGGGCACCACAAGCTGCTCAACGGTTTCTTCTGCCCTTTTTGCCACCCGATACAGTAGGTCCTTCTCTACGCTGAAGTATGGGTAAGTGCAGGTATTATCTGGGTTCACTAACTCGCCATCTATTTTCACTACGTTTTCCCGTGCCTTTATTAGGGCGGGGTCTTTCAACTGTTCTGTGGCAAAGTTTTCCCTGTGAACCTCAAGATCAGAAAACTCCACAGACGGTAGGTTTTCGTCTGAGGAGGTGGGCTCCTCTCCAGTTTCTTGAGTCTCCCCTGCCAATACTGATAAGGGAAATTCCGGAGAGTCCTCACCACTCTCAGGGGAGTTCTGGCTATCACATTCCTGGTACATAGGGGCACCAGTGGGGGGCTCAGGATCATCCCACAGTTCCCAGAACTTCGGAAAATCCCTTCCCACAATGGCGTCATACGGTAACTGAGATACTAAGCCCACTGGATGAGAGAGGGTACCTTTGGGGGTCTCGAAACACACTGTAGTCACTGGATACTCTCGGGTGTCCCCATGCACACAAATAACAGCTACCTTGCTATTCCCAGAGACCTCTGTTTTAACTAACTCAGCCTTTATCAGGGTCACAAGGCTACCTGAATCCAGCAATACCACAACATTTCTACCATTAACACACATTTTGCATAAATGTTTCTCAGTTCCTCGAATGGCAGTGCATGCGACTGTCGCACACAGCGACTGACGTCTGCCCGTCAGAAAGTCACACTGCATGGGTTCCTCCACAACCGGGCAATTGGCTGCAATATGTCCCGCTTGCCGGCAGCGGTAGCAAACTATCCTTCTTGCCGCCTCTTGAGCCGCTGATTTCCCAGGCTGTTCTCGCCAAACTTGGGGTAGAGCTCCCACCCTCTCACTCTCTCCACCCTCACCCCTTGGAATCCTCTTATCCGCCCCTGGGGATGGTCTGGTCTTAGGGTGGAAAGTCCGAGTGTCTCTGGAAGAGGCCGTCAGGTTCTCTGTAGCCAAGTATTTCTCCACACGATCCACAAGACCATCGGCCGTCTCTGGGTCTCCATGGCTTACCCACTTTTGGATGGCAGTAGGAAGAGCTCTCAAAAACCGATCCATTACAACACGTTCCACAATCTTTGGTGCGGACAAAGTCTCTGGCTGTAGCCACTTTCTGCTCAGGTGAATGAGATCATACATTTGAGACCTGGGGGGTTTTCCAAGCTGGAAAGTCCAGTTATGCACACGCTGAGCCCGGACAGCCTGGGTGACACCCAGCCTTGCCAATATCTCAGCTTTTAGCATCACATAGTCTTTTGCTTGGTCAGGCTCTAGGTCATAGTAAGCCTTCTGCGATTCACCAGTTAACAGAGGAGCCACCAGTCCAGCCCACTGCTCCTCAGGCCACTTTTCTCTTTCAGCAGTCCTTTCAAATGTGGTCAAAAATACCTCTGGATCATCCTCTCCAGTCATTTTTGTCAATAAACGACTCACCCCAAAGGACGCGGTATTAGTGGGACGGCTTTCCTCACTGGTCTGCGGACGTTGCTGCATTACTGCTTCCATTTGTTGTAGTCTCTGCTCTTGCTTCTGTAACAGGTCTATGAAGCGGGCCTCAGATTGCTGCTGGGCTTGTTGCTGAGCTTCCAGACTCTGTTGGTGAGCTTGCTGCTGGGCTGCAAGGCTCTGTTGATGAGCTTGCTGCTGGGCTGCGAAGTTCTGTTGTTGAGCTGCAAGGCTCTTTTGCAAACCTGCATTTGTCTGCTGTTGATTGGCATTTGCTAGAGCCAGCTGCTTCAGTATCTCCTCCATGCTGGCTTAAAAAAAACTGCCACTGGTTCTCCACCAACTGTGAGGGGGTTAGCTCGGCAGCGGGTGTGTGTGACCCCCGGGATGGGCTCCCCACACAAAAACAGGCCCAGCAAACGGAGGTTGTGGTTTTCAAAATCAAAAAAAGGTGCGGTTTATTTTCTATTTACAGTGACAAAACACAGCAAAGCCAAAAGAAACATAAACAAAATAAATCCTGGTCAACTTGACCTCTGACTAAACATACAGGTTTCCTAACTAACAACTGGGATCAGCCTAGTGCTGTCCTAGTCCCTAAGTCCCTGGTTTTAAATGTCCAAGCAAATAGCCACACAGGCTTTGTCTCACCGCACAGGGGTTCACTCTGCCTAGACAGTCCACACAGGTCTGGGTCCAGGCATGAGCTAACATCTAATGAAGCTGGGAGTTCTTATAGAGGCCTAAATGAGCTGACAAGCTTCAGCTGGTCTCATCAACTCCCTGCCTGCACGACGCCCAGCCCTCTCTCTAGAGGTATGAGTCATCCATGAGCCCACTAGCCTTAGCTGGGCTTATACAACTCTCCACCTAGTTGTATAAGTCGGCGTAAAGCCTGAATCTGGGCGAAATATATCTACCCCCCTGGATGCAACCAGGTGACTTTACCTTCCTGCTGTCACAGTAGGAAGAGTGTCAGTTTCTTTCACTGTGATAATCCTTGTTTCTAGGGACAGGGAAGGAAAGTGAGGGAAATTCTCCTTGTGCTATAGTGTGCTTTAAAAAAACATTTTTTCTAGGGACAGAAAATTATAGGTAGGAAGAGTGTCAGTTTCTTTCACTGTGATAATCCTTGTTTCTAGGGACAGGGAAGGAAAGTGAGGGAAATTCTCCTTGTGCTATAGAGTGCTTTAAAAAAACATTTTTTCTAGGGACAGAAAACTATAGGTAGGAAGAGTGTCAGTTTCTTTCACTGTGATAATCCTTGTTTCTAGGGACAGGGAAGGACAGTGAGGGAAATTCTCCTTGTGCTATAGTGTGCTTTAAAAAAACATTTTTTCTAGGGACAGAAAACTATAGGTAGGAAGAGTGTCAGTTTCTTTCACTGTGATAATCCTTGTTTCTAGGGACAGGGAAGGACAGTGAGGGAAATTCTCCTTGTGCTATAGTGTGCTTTAAAAAAACATTTTTTCTAGGGACAGAAAACTATAGGTAGGAAGAGTGTCAGTTTCTTTCACTGTGATAATCCTTGTTTCTAGGGACAGGGAAGGACAGTGAGGGAAATTCTCCTTGTGCTATAGTGTGCTTTAAAAAAACATTTTTTCTAGGGACAGAAAACTATAGGTAGGAAGAGTGTCAGTTTCTTTCACTGTGATAATCCTTGTTTCTAGGGACAGGGAAGGACAGTGAGGGAAATTCTCCTTGTGCTATAGTGTGCTTTAAAAAAACATTTTTTCTAGGGACAGAAAACTATAGGTAGGAAGAGTGTCAGTTTCTTTCACTGTGATAATCCTTGTTTCTAGGGACAGGGAAGGACAGTGAGGGAAATTCTCCTTGTGCTATAGTGTGCTTTAAAAAAACATTTTTTCTAGGGACAGAAAACTATAGGTAGGAAGAGTGTCAGTTTCTTTCACTGTGATAATCCTTGTTTCTAGGGACAGGGAAGGAAAGTGAGGGAAATTCTCCTTGTGCTATAGTGTGCTTTAAAAAAACATTTTTTCTAGGGACAGAAAACTATAGGTAGGAAGAGTGTCAGTTTCTTTCACTGTGATAATCCTTGTTTCTAGGGACAGGGAAGGACAGTGAGGGAAATTCTCCTTGTGCTATAGTGTGCTTTAAAAAAAATTTTTTCTAGGGACAGAAAACTATAGGTAGGAAGAGTGTCAGTTTCTTTCACTGTGATAATCCTTGTTTCTAGGGACAGGGAAGGACAGTGAGGGAAATTCTCCTTGTGCTATAGTGTGCTTTAAAAAAACATTTTTTCTAGGGACAGAAAACTATAGGTAGGAAGAGTGTCAGTTTCTTTCACTGTGATAATCCTTGTTTCTAGGGACAGGGAAGGACAGTGAGGGAAATTCTCCTTGTGCTATAGTGTGCTTTAAAAAAACATTTTTTCTAGGGACAGAAAACTATAGGTAGGAAGAGTGTCAGTTTCTTTCACTGTGATAATCCTTGTTTCTAGGGACAGGGAAGGACAGTGAGGGAAATTCTCCTTGTGCTATAGTGTGCTTTAAAAAAACATTTTTTCTAGGGACAGAAAACTATAGGTAGGAAGAGTGTCAGTTTCTTTCACTGTGATAATCCTTGTTTCCAGGGACAGGGAAGGACAGTGAGGGAAATTCTCCTTGTGCTATAGTGTGCTTTAAAAAAACTTTTTTTCTAGGGACAGAAAACTATAGGTAGGAAGAGTGTCAGTTTCTTTCACTGTGATAATCCTTGTTTCTAGGGACAGGGAAGGACAGTGAGGGAAATTCTCCTTGTGCTATAGTGTGCTTTAAAAAAACATTTTTTCTAGGGACAGAAAGCTATAGGTAGGAAGAGTGTCAGTTTCTTTCACTGTGATAATCCTTGTTTCTAGGGACAGGGAAGGACAGTGAGGGAAATTCTCCTTGTGCTATAGTGTGCTAAAGCATTCCTCATCAACCATCTTTGAAATCCTTGTTTTTTGGACAGTCAGGGAAATAGTCGTTGTGCTATTCTGTGCAAAAGCAATCATCCTCAACCATATTTAGAAATCCTTAAGTAAAGGGACAGAGAAGGACACCTGAAGGTAGCCCTTATTGCTTTTTTCCCATCTCCCTGCAGGCCATCTATTAGAATGTCTGGAAGGCAAACAAGGAGAGGCAGACAGTCAGGAGGCAATAAAAGAGGGCAAGCAGGCTCTGTGTCTGGGGGCAACAGTGCTGGTCGTGGACGCGGTGCATTGTCATCAGCACATGGCCATGGGACACGCTTGTCCTTCTTTTCGGCAGCTTGACATGTTGAGCCACATCATGCCGAAGACTTGGTAGAGTGGATGACCAAGCCCTCCTCCTCCTCCTCATCCTCTCTCACCCAGGCTCAGGGTACTGGCAAAGCAGCTGCCAAAGCGTCCTCTTCCCTGGTATCAATGTCAGACTCATCATCAGTCACTCCTTCCCTAGACCCACCATGTCCTCCTCCTGAGGAGTCCCCCGAACTGTTTGAGCACAGTGTTGGGTACATGCTCCAGGAGGATGCCCAGCGTTTCGAAGGGTCTGATGATGAAACCCAGCTACAGGAAGGCAGTAGCGTGAGAGCAGACAGAGGGGATGCTCAAGAAGGACACCAATCTGGCAGTCATGTTCCAGCAGCTGCAGCATACTGCCAGATTGGCTCCAGTGATGAGGAGGGAGGGGATGATGAGGTCACTGACTCCACGTGGGTGCCTAATAGGAGAGAGGAGGAGGAGGAGGATGAGGAGGAGGCAATTCTCCAACGAGGCAGGATGCCCTTTGGTGGCCAGCGTAAGGGCAGTACACCGACGGAATCACACCGCAGAGCTCCGCCTGTGCAGGGCGCTGCCTCTGCCCGTCATTCAAAAAGCTCTCTGGTGTGGGCCTTTTTTGAGGCTAGTGCATCAGATCGCACAGCTGCTGTTTGCAACATATGTCTCAAGCGTATATCGCGTGGCCAAAACATCAGCCGCTTGGGTACCACATGCCTGACCAGACATATGTTGACCTGCCATGCAGCTCGTTGGCAAGCCTACCTCAAAGACCCACACCAAAGAACAAAGCGGACCTCTCCTTGCACCGCATCAGCTGGGATCTCCAACCCCACTATAACTTCAGTCCTCTCTGAAACATGCACTGAGAGGAATGAAGGTGTAGAATTAGGTGTGTCACAGCCAAGTACTTGCGGCCACTCTGCTAGCAGTACACCGACGTCCGATTCTAGCAGGCAAATTTCCCTGCCCCAGCTGCTGGACCGTCGAAAGAAGTTCACTCCCAGCCATCCACATGCCCAGCGGTTGAATGCTAGCTTGGCTAAATTGCTAGCGCTTCAACTGCTGCCTTTTCAGTTGGTAGACTCGGCCCCCTTCCGTGAGTTTGTGCAATGTGCGGTTCCTCAGTGGCAGGTTCCCAAACGCCACTTTTTCTCACGGAAGGCTATTCCGGCTCTCTACCGGCATGTGGAAGGCAATGTCTTGGCCTCGCTGGACAGGGCGGTCAGCGGTAAGGTGCATATTACCGCTGACTCATGGTCCAGCAGGCATGGACAGGGACGTTACCTTTCTTTCACGGCCCATTGGGTCACTCTTTTGGCAGCTGGGAAGGATGCAGGACAAGGTGCAGTAGTGTTGGAGGTTGTTCCACCGCCACGCCTCCAAAATGCTACTACTGGTTGTGACACACCTCTCTCCTCCACCCCCTCCTCTTCTTCTTCCTCCATGGCCTCTTCCTGTGGTTTGTCCTCGGAACCAGCGGTGCTCCGTAGGCATTCAAGGGGCTACGCAAGTACGCAGGCAAAAAGATGCCATGCCGTGCTTGCGCTGGTGTGTTTGGGGGACAGAAGCCACACTGGGGCAGAGGTCCTGTCTGCTCTGCAGGGGCAGGCCGAGAGGTGGTTGACGCCACGCCAGCTTAAGCCAGGAATGGTGGTTTGCGACAATGGCACCAACCTCCTCTCCGCCCTCCGACAGGGACAACTGACCCATGTGCCCTGTATGGCTCACGTCCTTAACCTGGTGGTGCAGCGGTTCTTGGGCAGGTACCCGGGCTTACAGGATGTCCTGAGGCAGGCCAGGAAAGTCTGTGTGCATTTCCGCAGATCTTATAATGCCAGTGCTCGCCTGGCTGAGCTGCAAAAGGAGTTGAACCTGCCCAAGAACCGCCTTATATGTGACATGCCCACCAGGTGGAACTCAACGTTGGCCATGCTGCAGCGGCTGCACACGCAGCAGAGGGCCATCAATGAGTACCTGTGCGACTACGGCACCAGGACAGGGTCAGGGGAGCTTGGTTTTTTTTTCTCCACGCCAGTGGGGCATGATCAGGGATGCATGCACTGTCCTGGCACCATTTGAGGAGGCCACGAGGATGGTGAGCAGTGACAGTGCATGCATCAGTGACACTGTACCTCTTGTCCACCTGTTGGAGCACACGCTGCGTGGAATAATGGACAGGGCACTTGAGGCAGAACAGAGGCAGGAAGAGGAGGACTTCCTTGCCTCTCAAGGCCCCCTTTACCCAGACAGTGTTCCTTCTGTCCCACCCATCGCACAGGAAGAGGACGAGGAGGAGGAGGAGGAGGAGGATTGTGTCAGCATGGAGGTGGAGGCTGGCACTCAGCATCATCAGCAGCAGTCTTTTAGGGATGATTTACAGTCCCAAGAAACCAGTGGACTTGTACGTGGCTGGGAGGAGGTGGCTGCGGATCATGTCGTCCTTAGTGACCCAGAGGACTCCGGAGCGAATGCCTCAGCAAACCTACGCTGCATGGCTTCCCTGATCCTGCAAAGTCTGCGGAAGGATCCTCGTATTCTTCGGATCAAGGAGAGGGACCATTACTGGCTGGCCACTCTCCTTGATCCACGGTACAAGGGTAAGGTTGCGGACCTTATGTTACCGTCGCAGAGGGAGCAGAGGATGAGACAACTCCGGGAGGCCTTGCAGAAAGGTCTGTGCAACGCGTTCCCAGAGACTGGGAGGTTACAAACTCCTGGTCCTGGACAACGAGTTGCTGAGGCTTCGGCCAGTCAAAGAAGGAGCGGTGGGGAAGGTGGCCGTCTGACCGATGCGTTCAGACAATTCTTTAGTCCGCAGCCCCAAAGTATGATCGGTTCCAGCAACCATCGCCAGCGTCTGATAAACATGGTGCAGGAATATCTAGGGGCAAGGTCAGACTTGGACACCTTCCCCACCGAAAATCCTCTGGCTTACTGGGTCTTGAGGATGGATCACTGGCCAGAGCTTGCACAGTATGCAATTGAGCTACTGGCCTGTCCTGCATCCAGCGTTCTTTCGGAACGCACATTCAGTGCTGCTGGAGGATTTGTCACGGATCACAGGGTGCGCCTGTCCACCGACTCGGTTGATCGACTGACTTTCATCAAGATGAACCAGTCTTGGATCACCACCAGCTACCACACACCTGATGCTGATATAACAGACTAATTGATTTTAACATGTCACCAGGGATGAGCCGAACACCCCCCTGTTCGGTTCGCACCAGAACCTGCGAACAGACAAAATGTTCGTGTAAACTTTAGAACCCTATTAAATGCAATGAACTCGAACGTTCGAAATCTAAAGTGTTAATTATAAAGGCTAATATGCAAGTTATTGTCCTAAAAAGTGTTTGGGGACCCGGGT
This sequence comes from Rana muscosa, assembly GCA_029206835.1. NCBI lineage: Eukaryota > Metazoa > Chordata > Amphibia > Anura > Ranidae > Rana > Rana muscosa. The sequence continues at coordinate 1,102,529,869 of CM055117.1, forward strand.
CCTGCCCCAGGGGACATGTATCAATGCAAAAAGAAGTTTTAAAAACGGCCGTTTTTTCGGGAGCAGTGATTTTAATAATGCTTAAAATGAAAAAATAAAAGTGAAATATTCCTTTAAATTTCGTACCTGGGGGGTGTGTATGATATGCATGTGAAGTGGCGCATGTTTCCCGTGCTTAGAACTGTCCCTGCAAAAAATGTCATTTTTGAAAGAAAAAAATGCATTTAAAACTGACTCGCGGCTATTAATGAATTGTCGGCTCCCGGCAATACATACAAAAGTCATTGATAAAAAAAAAAAAAAAAAGCGTGGGGGTTCCCCAGAATTCAATTACCAGGCCCTTCAGGTCTGGAATGGATATTAAGGGGAACCCCGCCGCAAATTTAAAAAAAAATTGACGTGGGGTTCCCCCAAATATCCATTCCAGGCCCTTCAGATCTGGCATGGATTTTAAGGGGAACTCCACCCCAAATTTAAAAAAAAATGGCGTGGAGTCCCCCTAAAAATCCATACCAGACCCCTTATCCGAGCACGCAACCTGGCCGGCCGCAGGGGAAAAGGGGGGGACGAGAGAGCGGCCCCCCCTCCCTCCTGAACCGTACCAAGCCACATGCCCTCAACATGGGGAGGATGTCCCCATGTTGATGGGGACAAGGGCCTCATCCCCACAACCCTTGCCCGGTGGTTGTGGGGGTCTGCGGGCGGGGGGCTTATCGGAATCTGGAAGACCCCTTTAACAAAGAGGACCCCCAGATCCCGCCCCCCCCTATGTGAATTGGTAAGGGGTACATTGTACCCCTACCATTTCACGAAGAAAGCGTAAAAAAATGTTTAAAAAAACACACAAACACCTTGAAAAAGTCCTTTATTTAAAAAAAAAAACAAAAAAAAACAAAAACATTCCAGCGGTGAAATCCAGTGTCCCGCGGCGATCCCGATGTCCAGCGCTGTCCTTCATTGGTTGTGCCTGAGCGGACCTGATGGGGAACTCCCTCTCAGTATTTTTAAATGTATAGACCCGCCCCTTCTAAAGTTCCCCATCAGGTCCGCTCAGCGGACCAGATGCGGAACATGAGAAGGGGCGGGTCTATACATGTATTACCAAAGTGAGAGCAGTTCCCCATCAGGTCCGCCCCCTCGGTATGTCGGACCCGCCTACGTCATTGGCTTGAGCGGGGAACTTCCTTCACTATGTAAATTTAAATTTACATAGTGAAGGAAGTTCCCCGCTCAGGCCAATGACGTAGGCGGGTCCGACATACCGAGGGGGCGGACCTGATGGGGAACTGCTCTCACTTTGGTAATACATGTATAGACCCGCCCCTTCTCATGTTCTGCATCTCGTCCGCTGAGCGGACCTGATGGGGAACTTTAGAAGGGGCGGGTCTATACATTTAAAATACTGAGAGGGAGTTCCCCATCAGGTCCGCTCAGGCACAACCAATGAAGGACAGCGCTGGACATCGGGATCGCCGCGGGACACTGGATTTCACCGCTGGAATGTTTTTTTATTTATTTTTTTAAATAAAGGACTTTTTCAAGGTGTTTGTGTGTTTTTTTTTAAACATTTTTTTACGCTTTCTTCGTGAAATGGTAGGGGTACAATGTACCCCTTACCAATTCACATAGGGGGGGGCCGGGATCTGGGGGTCCTCTTTGTTAAAGGGGTCTTCCAGATTCCGATAAGCCCCCCGCCCGCAGACCCCCACAACCACCGGGCAAGGGTTGTGGGGATGAGGCCCTTGTCCCCATCAACATGGGGACATCCTCCCCATGTTGAGGGCATGTGGCTTGGTACGGTTCAGGAGGGAGGGGGGCCGCTCTCTCGTCCCCCCCTTTTCCCCTGCGGCCGGCCAGGTTGCGTGCTCGGATAAGGGGTCTGGTATGGATTTTTGGGGGGACTCCACGCCATTTTTTTTTAAATTTGGGGTGGAGTTCCCCTTAAAATCCATGCCAGATCTGAAGGGCCTGGAATGGATATTTGGGGGAACCCCACGTCAATTTATTTTTAAATTTGCGGCGGGGTTCCCCTTAATATCCATTCCAGACCTGAAGGGCCTGGTAATTGAATTCTGGGGAACCCCCACGCTTTTTTTTTTTTTTTTATCAATGACTTTTGTATGTATTGCCGGGAGCCGACAATTCATTAATAGCCGCGAGTCAGTTTTAAATGCATTTTTTTCTTTCAAAAATGACATTTTTTGCAGGGACAGTTCTAAGCACGGGAAACATGCGCCACTTTACATGCATATCATACACACCCCCCAGGTACGAAATTTAAAGGAATATTTCACTTTTATTTTTTCATTTTAAGCATTATTAAAATCACTGCTCCCGAAAAAACGGCCGTTTTTAAAACTTCTTTTTGCATTGATACATGTCCCCTGGGGCAGGACCCGGGTCCCCAAACACTTTTTAGGACAATAACTTGCATATAAGCCTTTATAATTAGCACTTTAGATTTCTCCCATAGATTTTTCGAATTTGCCACGAACACCCCAATTTGTTCGCTGTTCGGCGAACGGGCGAACAGGCAATGTTCGAGTCGAACATGAGTTCGACTCGAACACGAAGCTCATCCCTACATGTCACATCCCTTCAAGACTGATGCTGATGCTGAGTGCCTGTGCTGTTATGTTGACTGGCTATCCTCCTCCTCCGAGTCCTCAATGATACGATTGATGATGATAGCTTGGAAGATCATTTTTGTTTATGGGTGCCGCCACCAGTGCCTAACGCCCAATTTTTCAGCCCCTGTTTTACAGGGACGTGTAATTACAATTTTTTTAGCAATAATTTGCCATAGGGCTCATTGCTGTGCTCCAAGTACAGTATCTGTGAGGGGTTGGAGTGTTGTGGCACCAGTGCCTAAGGCCCAATTTTTCAAGCCCCTGTTTAACAGGGGCGTGTCATTACAATTTTTGAAGCAATACTTTGCAACAGGGCTCATTGCTGTGCTCCAAGTACAGTATCTGTGAGGGGTTGTAGTGTTGTGCCACCAGTGCCTAAGGCCCAATTTTTCAGCCCCTGTTCAACAGGGGCATGTAATTACAATTCTTGATCTAATAATTCACAGCAGGGCCCATTCCTGCACCCACCAAGAGTAACTCTGAGGGCTTACAGTGTTGTGGCAACGCCACCACCACCACCACCACGAAAGGCCCAATTTTTCAGCCCCTGTTCAAAAGGGGCATGTAATTACAATTCTTGATCTAATAATTCACAGCAGGGCCCATTCCTGCACCCACCAAGAGTAACTCTGAGGGCTTACAGTGTTGTGGCAACGCCACCACCACCACCACCACGAAAGGCCCAATTTTTCAGCCCCTGTTCAAAAGGGGCATGTAATTACAATTCTTGATCTAATAATTCACAGCAGGGCCCATTCCTGCACCCACCAAGAGTAACTCTGAGGGCTTACAGTGTTGTGGCAACACCACCACCACCACCACCACCACAAAAGGCCCAATTTTTCAGCCCCTGTTCAAAAGGGGCATGTAATTACAATTCTTGATCTAATAATTCACAGCAGGGCCCATTCCTGCACCCACCAAGAGTAACTCTGAGGGCTTACAGTGTTGTGGCAACACCACCACCACCACCACCACCACGAAAGGCCCAATTTTTCAGCCCCTGTTCAACAGGGGCATGCAATTACAATTCTTGATCTAATAATTCACAGCAGGGCCCATTGCTGGACCCACCAAGAGTAACTGTCAGGGCTTACAGTGTTGTGGCACCAGCACCACCATCAAAGGCCCAATTTTTACTACCACTGTTCAACAATTATATGTAATTAAAATTCCTGATATAATAGTTGACAGCAGGGCGTTCCAGCACCAACCAAGAGTAACTGTGAGTGCTTACAGTGTTGTGCCAACACCAACAACTAAGGGGCCTATTTCTGCAGAGTATATACGGCAGGTCCCTACTTTCAAACATCCAACTTACAAACGACTCCTACTTGCAAACGCAAGAAGACAACAGGAAGTGAGAGGAAATCTACCCCTTGGAAGGAAAATTCTCTCCTGTAAGAATTAATATGGGAGAAAGGTGTCTCCTCTGTACTGATGCTTTATCAGCAATCCTTGTTTCAAGAAAAACACCACATTTCAAAAACAGTTGTCATTGGGACGGAAAGTGAGGTGAAATGTTCTGAACAGGGGCACAGACAGCAAAACAAATGTTACAGGGGTGATAACCCTTACCTATGTTTTCCAAAAAGTTTAAAAATAGATTTTTGGGCTGGAGCTACACTTAAACAATGTACCTGTTCAAAATTACAAACAGATTCTACATAAGAACAAACCTACAGTCCCTGTCTTGTATGCACCGCCTGTATACGGCTGTTCAGAGTATATAGGGCCTTTTTTATTTTATGTGCGGGGTTCCCCTTAATATCCATACAAGACCCAAAGGGGCTGGTAATGGGCTGGGGTGGGGGGGGGTCATGGGGTAGCTATGCCATTTTTCTTAAAGATTTTCATCCATATTACCGGGACCAGACATTACATTAAAGCCGCAAGCAGTTTTAAATGGCTTTTTTTTCCTTTAGAAATGTTATTTTGTGCAGGGACAGTTCTAAACACGGGAAACACGTGGCACTTCACAGGCATACTTTAGACACCCCCCAGGTACGATATTTAAAGGAATATTTGACTTTTTTTTTTTCACTTTATGCATCATTAAAATGACTGCTCCCGAAAAACGACCGTTTTTAAAACTTCTTTTTGCATTGATACATGTCCCCTGGTGCACAACCCGGGTTCCCAAACCCTTTTTAGGACAATAACATGGATAATAGTCGTTATAATTAGCACTTTAGAATTCGAACGTTTGCATCCATTGTATTTAATAGGGTTCTAATGTTCGTACGAACTTTCGGTCCGTTCGCGGGTTCTGGTGCGAACCGAACCCGGGGGTGTTCGGCTCATCACTACAAGGCAGATTGGGATAAGACACAAGGATCACTAGAAGTGCTCTATGTGTAAATACTAATTATTAAGAACAGGGGTGTCAAGCTCAATTTCATTGCGTTTTTTTTCATGTTTCCTCTCAAGTCTGTCTTGCGTACACACAATCATTTTAAAAAACGTTCAAGCAAAGCGCGGTGATGTACAACACGTACGACGGCACTATAAAGGGGAAGTTCCGTTCGGATGGCGCCACCCTTCATGTTAGTAAACTTTGTTGAGCGACGATTCACGCTTTTCAGCCTCGTGCTTTTCAGTCGGTTACAGCGTGACGAATGTGCTATCTCCATTACGAACGCTAGTTTTACCAGAACGAGCGCTCCCGTCTCATTCTTGATTCTGAGCATGCGCGTTTTTTTTTCACCTCGTAAAAGTATACACACTATCGTTTTTCACGTCGTTAAAAAAAACGACATGAAAAACGACGTGAAAAAATAGAGCATGTTCGAAATTTTTAATGCCCGTTTTTCACGCCGTTAAAAATGCTCTGGAGCATACACACGATCGGTTTTAATGCCCATTTTTTAAAATGTCATTTTTAAAGGCATGAAAAACGATCGTGTGTATGGGGCATTAGTCCTCCATTTTCTTTTGTGCTTTCTTAGGCTCCATAATAATGTGTTACTTAATCTTTTGACTATGTCCATACTGGGTGTATAACATCCTTACCTTTTATTCAGGGGGATCTTTTCAAGTCACTACTGTGGATGTTTATGCCCCCTTAAAGGTATCTGGATGTAGTCGTACTGACTGCATATTATACATTTGAGCTCCCCCCTCATTAGGCAACCCTCTTATTAGGCCTTCAACATCCTTGTACAGTGTATGGCAACAACATACTTTTCTTGGATCTCAATGGGGGTTGTACTTTTACAGCTAATTCCTGACATTGCATGTGGGATCTTTGTGGGTACATGCTGCTACCCTAGTGGCCAATGGGGCAAGGGCAACTGCCCCCTCCCCCCTCCCTGATAAAATATTACTGCCTCCGAGACACAGCCACCCTTCTAAAATAGATTACCGGAACTGGCTTCTAGGGCCGCCCCGTCTGACGTCTATCAACGAGTGACGTTACAGTCTCATTAAGAGTGAGGCCAAGTGGAGAGAGGCCTATGCCTAGTGCTGCACTGCACAGCTGTCTCCACCCACCTCCTCCTTCTCTGGCACGACGCAGCATGAGAGGAAGTGACTTGGCAGTAGGGAGCGACTGGTGTGTGTCTGTGTGTGATCTTCTTCATGCCAGTGTCTCCACCGCTCTGCTCCATCTTCGGCACCTGTGGCCCACCACCGCCCCCCAACTATTGCATGCAGAGAAAGTGACTTGCAGCAGCCGGCCCGAACTTTTCTGTCTGCGTGCTGCTGCTGCTGCACTGCTGGCTGGGCTGGCACAGATCCAAGGCTGCCCCAATTCTCCTCCTCCCGCCCGAGCGACTGTCTGAGGGACCAGAATGGACCACTTACCAGAGCCCTGCACCAGAGAGGGGATAAGGTGAGGATTGGATGGAATAGTAGTATACAGTAATGAAGGAGAAGGTGAGTGACACAAGTGGGGGTGGGGGGACAGTAATGAAGGAGAAGGAGACACAAGCGGGGGACTGTAATGAAGAAGAAGGTGGCACAAGCAAGGGAATGTAATGAAGAAGGTGGCACAAGGGGGGGACAGTAATGAAGAAGAAAGTGACACAAGTGGGGAAAGGTGACAGCAATGAAGTAAAAGGTGACACGAGCGGGGGGGGGGGCAGTAATGAAGAAGAAGGTGACACAAGGGGGGGACAGTAATGAGGGAGAAGGTAACACAAGTGGGGGACAGTTTGAAGAAGAAGGTGACACAAGTGGGGGAGGGGGGACAGTAATGAAGGAGAAGGAGGCACAAGCGGGGGACAGTAATGAAAAAGAAGGTGACACAAGGGGGGGACAGAAAGGAAGAAGAAGGTGACACAAGCGGGGGACAGTAATGAAGAAGGTGATACAAGTGGGGGACAGGAATGAAGAAGAAGGTGACACAAGGGGGGAAAGGGGACAGCAATGAAGTAGAAGGTGACACAAGCGGGGGACAATAATGAAGTAGAAGGTGACACGAGCGGGGGGGAAAAGTAATGAAGAAGGTGACACAAGGGGGGACAGTAAGACAGTAATGAAGAAGATGACACAAGTGGGGGACAGGAATGAAGGAAAAGGAGACACAATCAGGGGACTGTAATAAAGAAGAAGGTGACACAAGTGGGGGGGGACAGTAATGAAGAAGAAGGTGACACAAGTGGGGGAGGGGGGACAGCAATGAAGTAGAAGGTGACACGAGCGGGGGGGACAGTAATGAAGAAGGTGACACAAGGGGGGAATAGTAATGAAGAAGAAGGTGACACAAGTGGGGAAGGGGGACAGCAATGAAGTAGAGTGTGACACGAGCGGGGGGGACAATAATGAAGAAGAAGGTGACACAAGGGGGGATCAGTGATGAAGAAGAAGGTGACACAAGGGGGGGGCAGTAATGAAGAAGGTGACACAAGTGGGGGACAGTATAAAGGTGACACAAGTGGGGGAGGGGGGACAGTAATGAAGGAGAAGGAGACACAAGCGGGGGACAGTAATGAAAAAGGTGACACAAGGGGGGAGAGAAAGGAAGAAGAAGGTGATACAAGTGGGGGACAGTAATGAAAAAGAAGGTGACACAAGTGGGGGACAGTAATGAATAAGAAGGTGACACAAGGGGGGAAGGGGGACAGCAATGAAGTAGAAGGTGACACAAGCGGGGGACAGTAATGAAGTAGAAGGTGACATGAGCAAGGGGACAGTGATGAAGAAGAAGGTGACATGAGCAGGGGGACAGTAATGAAGAAGAAGGTGACACAAGGGGGGGACAGTAATGAAGAAGAAGATGACACAAGTGGGGGACAGTAATGAAGAAGAAGATGACACAAGTGGGGAAGGGGGACAGTAATGAAGGAGAAGGCGACACAAGCAGGGGACAGTAATGAAAACAAAAATGACACAAGGGGGGGGTGGGGACAGAAAGGAAGAAGAAGGTGATACAAGTGGGGGACAGTAATGAAGAAGAAGGTGACACTAGTGGGGGACAGGAATGAAGAAGAAGGTGACACAAGTGGGGGACAGGAATGAAGAAGGTGACACAAGTGGGGGACAGGGTAAACATGTCACTGTTTTAAACAAGGTTAGGACTGTATGATACATTAAATACAGTTCAGTAGGCAACAACTTATTTTCTGGCAGTGCTCCACCCCAAACTAGACTCTGGATCCGCCCCTGCTTGACCCTCCTTGAGGAAGGCAGGAAAGACTTTGGTTTTCTCTGGATGACTTGTCATTACAGTAAGTCCTTGTATAAATGTACGTTTATAAATATCCCACTATTTTTAAAAGGGACTTTTCAGGCATACTGCCTATACACACACATGTAAATCTAAATAAGTAATTTATTAGAAATATGTTAAAATAACAAATAAAAATAAAAGTAATATATCAGGCCATTATAATGACCAGAGCATGTTGGGTACAGTTCTCATTACCCTTAACGCGTTTAAAATGGACCGTATTTCTTCCTCAGGGGAGTGAGAATCTGTAAGAGACCCAAGCAATCAAGGTAAACATGTTGCCAACATCACTGCTGTGCTGAAAAGTCACCCAGCAACCCCCCCCCCCTCCAGCCCCAGGTAAACTCCAGGGAGTGCATCCCTAAGCAGTACCCAAGGTGCCATTTATTCTATAAGGGTATTGCTTGGGATAGTACAAGATTTCCTTAAAATGATAACCAACCCACACTTCAAATAATGGCCCAATCCCAAAGAGCCTGGTGAGTGATTGGGACAATCAACAGGGAAAAAATTGCTCAGACCACCATCCAGCCCAGAGTCCTTGATGAAGGCAGGAAAGACTGGTTTTATCTGGCTGGCATGTATTTACATCATTGTATAACTTTACAAATCGGCATTTATTCAATGTTTATGTACATTTTAAATTACAGTATAAACATTGAATGATTTCTTTATAGATATCTATAAATCTTTATCTTTATATTCTTTATCTTTATATTCTTATATTCTTATACCCTGAAGAAGACATTGTTTGAAACACGTTGGGTCCGTCCTGGGATGGGCATCTGTGCATATACAACAAGTACAACTAACTGTGTGTAGCGCCTGCCCCTCTCTTCTCTCCGTGCGGCTCGCACTGTCTCTCGTCTAGGGGTATCTGGTAGGGTGGAGAGAGAGAGAGCGGGTGGGCTACGCCTAGCCTCCACCACATGGGAATGCCTGTGGTATCAGCAATGTCCTGTTTACCTTCGGGTCTGTGCTGTGCACCCGGATCCTCCCTCCAAGAGTCACCGTGAACTTCGTCCGCCAGGAAGTGAGCCTCACACCATTAAAGTCCAACACTCCTTTATTAGAACACACCATACAGGGACTTCCTTGATAGTTAGGACAGAAAAGGAGGTGTGAGTGTGAATAGGCCCAGACACAAATTCGCTCCTCCACTCTCCTCCTGGAGAGTGGGATATGGTCTCTGCACGAGAGAAAGGGGATCCTTCTGGACGGTCTCCGACAAGAGACTCACCCGTCACCGGCAGTCTGCTGCACCGGGTCTTCGAGTGAGGAGCTCTCCCCGGTCCATTGCGTCTTACTCAGATTCAGGCCTCCATCCCCAAGGTGCCTTAGGACCCTTCCCTCGCGGAACTCAGTGTTGGGCACTGAGCTCTGGACCTTCTTGCAAGTACCTCACCCCAGGGCTGAAGGTGCCTGGGGTGGAACACGATCTCCGTTGGTCCTCTAGGCCGAGGCCTCCTAGAGGACGAGCACGAACCCACGTCCGCAAGCTGAAGGTGCTTGGGACGAAGACCCCGTGACCAAAATGGCCGGCCCTTTTATCCCCTCTCCCAGCAAGCACGGCGGGTTCCCCGCCCCACCATACCGCTACCGAAAGAGGACAAAAAGGAGACTCGACACACAGTGATATTCGTCCCTCCAGCCACGGCGGCAGCGCCACCTCGTGGACCGCCGGGAACATAGCACTGATGTCACAGCTAGATTCAAAAAATGCACCCGGGAAAGTAAGTACCCGCTACACATTCCCCCCTGTCTTTTGACACTGGACCCCAGTGTCTGGAGTGAATCACGCCCTCAACGGCTGACATAATCCAATCCAGAAACCAACTAACCATTTAAAAAAACAAAACATTTTTTTAGGAAACTATCCTAATGGAGAAGTTGTGTCTGAGCCCCTGCAACAAAAGAGAAGTGAAAGACAACATTTAAAACATTATACGTTTCCCTCCCATCCTAACTAAGAACCACCCCAGGTTCCATAATCTTGACGGGACGCTCTCCTGCAGAGGGAAGAGAAAAGAAACAATAAAACCCTAACACATGTGTATGTGTGAGAGGAAAAGAAACTCCTCCGAAGAGAAATATCTTTTCCTCCAGTGTGAGCGTGTACAATGTGTAACGTTGCACAAGACTGCCACCTGGTGACAGCCTCGCGGTAACTGCACCCGTTGAACCATCTTTCTATTCTTGCTGCTCGATTCCGGGCCCTATCTACCCCAAAGTCTGCAACTTCTCACCGGAGAGGAAAGAACAACAACTGGAACAGTTCTTCCTTGGAATGACACAAGCACCCCTCTTGCGGGGCAAAAGCACTGATGAAGGCACCAACAAGAAAGTCAAACAGCAAAGTTCAAGGGGTGCAAAGTCCTTTCAAAAAGCAAACAAATGGAGTCTTTTTTTTTTTTTTCTCCTCAGAGGTAGAAGCGGGGATGCGGCAGAACGATAGGTTTTAGATGCCGATCCATGGTCTCCAAAGGGTACTCCACATCCTCACCTTCTTTGCGTCGGACCAACACTTTATCCGCATGGATGTGTCTTCCCCTTTGCTCCAGTTCGCGGGCTTTTTCACTTTCTTTGGATGAGCCACGCCCACGAACTAAGCAGCGGGGGTTGTGTCTGTTGGCGCAGTGCAATTAGAAACCCCCACGTGTAGTACCTCACACGGCTGGGCCTACCCCCGTTCACCGCTTTTCCTGCGCAGGCCTTTCCCTTGTCTAGGGTCAATTCCACGACTTTGAGCAGGGCTGCACTTTGGCCTATTCAGTTAACTCATCCAGCAGACTTGTTCAATACTGTGATGCACAACACAATCCCGGACGAGCCCCCACGTGTAGCGCCTGCCCCTCTCTTCTCTCCGTGCGGCTCGCACTGTCTCTCGTCTAGGGGTATCTGGTAGGGTGGAGAGAGAGAGAGCGGGTGGGCTACGCCTAGCCTCCACCACATGGGAATGCCTGTGGTATCAGCAATGTCCTGTTTACCTTCGGGTCTGTGCTGTGCACCCGGATCCTCCCTCCAAGAGTCACCGTGAACTTCGTCCGCCAGGAAGTGAGCCTCACACCATTAAAGTCCAACACTCCTTTATTAGAACACACCATGCAGGGACTTCCTTGATAGTTAGGACAGAAAAGGAGGTGTGAGTGTGAATAGGCCCAGACACAAATTCGCTCCTCCACTCTCCTCCTGGAGAGTGGGATATGGTCTCCGCACGAGAGGAAGGGGATCCTTCTGGACGGTCTCCGACAAGAGACTCACCCGTCACCGGCAGTCTGCTGCACCGGGTCTTCGAGTGAGGAGCTCTCCCCGGTCCATTGCGTCTTACTCAGATTCAGGCCTCCATCCCCGAAGTGCCTTAGGACCCTTCCCTCGCGGAACTCAGTGTTGGGCACTGAGCTCCGGACCTTCTTGAAAGTACCTCACCCCAGGGCTGAAGGTGCCTGGGGTGGAACACGATCTCCGTTGGTCCTCTAGGCCGAGGCCTCCTAGAGGACGAGCACGAACCCACGTTAGCAAGCTGAAGGTGCTTGGGAAGAAGACCCCGTGACCAAAATGGCCGGCCCTTTTATCCCCTCTCCCAGCAAGCACGGCGGGTTCCCCGCCCCACCATACCACTACCGAAAGAGGACAAAAAGGAGACTTGACACACAGTGATATTCGTCCCTCCGGCCACGGCGGCAGCGCCACCTCGTGGACCGCCGGGAACATAGCACTGATGTCACAGCTAGATTCAAAAAATGCACCCTGGAAAGTAAGTACCCGCTACATGTGTATTTATGATCCCTTTCGGAATAAATATGGGTAAACTGCAATCTGTAAAAGGAATGGAACCTATATGTCAGCTGTTTTGTGGTTTTTAAGTAATGGTATGGTTTCAAGATGTAAAAATATACATTTTATTATATATTTTCTAATGTTCACTTGACCTTAAAAGTCCCAGTGGATATGGAATTGAGCTTTTAACTCCCTGTAAAGTGTTTTCAGCACAGTGACATGTAATTAGGAGGTAGCGCGTTCTGCCGTCTCACAGGGGAGAGTCACTTGGGAGGTCGTCCGGGATCCTCGTCTGTATAAATATACCTGAGAAAACTCACCTGATGAGGCATCTGGCAGAGTCTGTCCTGGTCTGCGTTATACAGTGATTCCTGATGACACCAGAGGTAGGTGTGCAGACAATGGTTAAGGCCAGGAACTCTCTGCCATGTGATTGATGAGAAAAACAGAGACGGCAAAAAAATTAAGAGGTGTTAGTGGTCCAAAACACACATTTCTGTATTATCTAACAGGTTCTCAAGGTCTGTCTTCATTTCTTCTTTGGAGGATGATTTACATCTACCCCCAGCAAAAAGTGGGAATGTTTTCTGGACATTTCAATCCTTCTGTAATCTGGAACTGTCTGTCTGGGATACTTTGTTGCACCAACAGTTAATACTTGTAATTGCACCAACAGTTGATTTTTATACAGACAAGCTTTTGGGTTTGGAGTCCAAGCAGTACGAATACAAAGAGGTTCACCAAAATTCTAAGACAAATCTGAAATCACGATACCAATATAAAAGTTACATGTACTCCCACCAAAAAAATTGAACATCTTCTAGGTATGTCCGTAAATGCATTTGTCCTCTTAACTGTCTGTCTATGATACTTTTTTTTTTAAACAACAGGTAATTTTTTATCAATACAAACTTCTGGGGTCTACCATCTTCTTCTGGGTCCAAACAGCAATAATACACAAAGGTTTACCAAAATTCTAAGACAAATATGCAATTATCATACCTATATGTAAAGGTTAAAATGTATCTAAACCCATGAACAGAAATGTGTGACACACCTATTGTATTTTTCATACTCGTTAGATGTGGTGGCTGCATTTTTTGGTTAAATAATAATTTCAGCAAGTTCAGAAAATACATGATCCGGCCAAAAATGCTGTGTCCATGGATCTTCCTGTAAATTTAACTAATCGATCAAACAATGTTATTCTCAGCTATCTTTTGTAAGCTACCAATCCCCTCCCCCCTCCCCTCCATGTAATGGAAACAAAGGGAGGAAAATGTGTTGTTCTACAGTGACAACCATGGCTGCATTCAGAGATACAGTACAACAGGCATGTCCAAAGTCCGGCCCGCGGCCGAGTTTTGAATGGCCCGCCTGGTTATCTACACGTATATATCTTTTGTGGCCCCCGACGATCTCCAAACGCCGGAGCCACAAAAGATATACCGTATTTATCTGAGTATAACACACACTTTTGTGCGTGTTATACGCTGATCCCTGCTGCCTGTGAGGTGAAGAGGAGTGAGCGCCGCCGAAATAGCCAGAGCCAAGTGTACTGTGTACTTGGCTAGGCTCGGCTCCGCTCGCAGTCACGCCCAGTCCCGCCATTGGACGTGTGTTATGTCCATCATAGAAGCCGGGCCAAGGGGCGGGACTGTGAGAGGAGCCAAGTACAGCCGAAGACACAGGACATCCGGCTCTAACTCGTGGCAAAATTTTAAACGAATAAAGCTTAATTGTTGGGCACGGCTGGCTGCAGATGGACACATGGGCACGGCTTTGCTGCAGATGGACACTAATCATTCCTGGCAATGGTGAGTGCATTTCTGGCAATGATAGGTGCTGCATTCCTGGCAATGATAGGTGCTGCATTCCTGGCAATGATAGGTGCTGCATTCCTGGCAAAGATAGGTGCTGCATTCCTGGCAAAGATAGGTGCTGCATTCCTGGCAAAGATAGGTGCTGCATTCCTGGCAATGATAGGTGCTGCATTCCTGGCAATGATAGGTGCTGCATTCCTGGCAATGGTGAGTGCATTCCCGGCAATGATAGGTGCTGCATTCCTGGCAATGGTGAGTGCATTCCCGGCAATGATAGGTGCATTCCCGGCAATGATAGGTGCCGCATTCCCGGCAATGGTGAGTGCATTCCTGGCAATGATGGGTGCTGCATTCCTGGCAATGGTGGTGCTGCATTCCTGGCAATGGTGGTGCTGCATTCCTGGCAATGGTGAGTGCTGCATTCCACGCAATGGTGAGTGCTGCATTCCACACAATGGTGAGTACTGCATTCCTGGCAAAATGGTGAGAGCTGCATTCCTGGCAATGGTGAGTGCTGCATTCCTGGCAATGGTGAGTGCTGCATTCCTGGCAATAGTGAGTGCTGCATTTCTGGCAATGGTGGGTGCTGCGTTTCTGGCAATGGTGGGTGCTGCATTTCTGGCAATGGTGGGTGCTGCATTTCTGGGAATGGTGGGTGCATTCCTGGTAATAGTGGGTGCATTCCTAGCAATGGTGTGTGCTGCATTCCTAGCAATCGTGGGTGCTGCATTCCTGGCAATTGGGGGTCTGCAGATGGGCACTGACCCTTATTTTGCTTCAGTTCTTTATTTAAAATTTTAAGTTTATTTCCTGAAACTTCCCTCTTAAAGTGAAGGTGCGTGTTATACTCCAATAAATACGGTACATCCAAATAATATGCCTGAGCTCATCTCTTCACCACACACAGCACGAAGGCAAGAGAATCCTTGTTGGGCAGTGTATTAGTTGCTCGAACGAACACACTTAGACCGAATTTTAATGGTTCAAAGAATGTCAGGCAGAATGGTCGGCCCTCGAGCATGTTCACTTCATCAAATCTGGCCCTCTTTGAAAAAAGTTTGGACACCCCTGCAGTACAGTGAGCATTATTACCCTAAGACAGGAAGTATGTTACTGGCTGGATCACCAAGTGAAAATAAAATTAATGTAGTGCTACCTCCGCAAGGGCTGCTGAGTTGTATCCCAGGTTCTTCTCCCACTAGTGCAGCAGCAGCCAGGCAAACTGCAACATTTATTCCTCTGGGTCTAGAGGTTGCCTTTTTAAAGTTTATTAAAGATTAACATGGAAGGGGTTTAGGTAAGTGTCCCTGCGACTTGGATGCCTGCCTTCAGGCTCAGGCAGACAGTCTCCTCTGTGAAACTTCCAGACCGGATCCCCAGCGAAACCCCTTTCTCTTGGCTTCTGAAGAATTTTGCAGTAGGATAGGCCCCCCAACTATGCATGACCTCAATGAGACAAGTAGATATTTCAGCTAGACTGCCAGAAAGGGCCACAGCCCTTTCTGGCTGGGAACCTCTCCTCCTGGGGAAGAACCCTGCTCTCCCAAGCTCCAGGCTCTTTAAACATTCTCCCAGCCACCTTCTGGGCACCCTCCCCCAGGGATTGGCTGCATAAATATTTAGACTGCTCATCTGACTGCTCATCTGATTCTCTCACTGGAAGCCTTTAAAAGACAGGGGGAAGCAATCAAACTTGCAGCCTGCAGAGCCCAGAGCAGACAAAAGCAATCACATGCTGCTCTGCTGATTACAGCACAGAGCCACAAGAACAAAATATGCCAAATCCTCTCTAGCATCCTATCTGGAAGGGTGCTCGATAAAAAAGCCTGAAAATAAAGAAAACGAATGCAGCCACTGTTGAAAAAGCAACAGCATGTACTATACACTCCAAACTATTGACGGCTGTAGTGATTTCTTCTCTGCTCTCTCCTGTAATGCTGTTCTCACACATTTATTCTGTTCTACTATGCAAGTAAAGCTAAATTCTACATTCCTGAAGATCTCAGTGCCTCATCTTTTGACATAACCAACAACCACCACATCTAAAAGCAGGTAAGCTGCAATGTATTACATTTTTTGGGGGGGGGGGGTGTTTAGATGCAGTTTAACCTCTTCAGTTCTCACCCTGTACAACCATTACAGATCAGAGCAGTTTTATATTTCCTGTTTATTTGGTAAAAACAAAGTATAATACATACATTATTTATTTTTCTGGGGGGGGGGGGTGGAACTATGCTCTTTTTTGATAACAAGGACAGCAGCAGACACAATGAAACTGCAGCCACCCGTCTCTGACAGTATTGCGGATCGGGCTACACTAGTGTGACAGGCCCTCTGCTGACTTCTTCTTTTTGAACTTCTGGGACACCAGCTAGAACAGAGATCCAAGCTGAGCCCACTGCCATGGCCATTGCAAGAGCTATTGCAGGGATTGCAGCAGACGTGAGAAGACCTTGCCAGGAGTCCGCATTAACAAGCAACGACACTGGTTTTACCAAAGTGAAACTTCAGCCAAAACGTTTTTTTCTTTCCAAGCCCTGGAGAGAGTGGGGATAGAATCAGTACCCCCAATCAGGTTTTTAGTTTGACATCAGTTCCAGTAAAGCCTAGTACACACGACCGAGAATCTCGTCAAGAAAAAACCTGTCATTTTTCCCTGACGAGAAGAATCTTGTCCCGGCCGGGTGTACACACGCTCGAATCAAAAGAACCGCCGTTCTTTTGAATGGAACGAACGCGGTGACGTCATTCGATGCCGTCGCCGCCATCTTGCTTCACCCTACCTATGCCTAGGAGGCTACCGCACATGCGTCAAAGTCATTTTGAGCATGCGCGGGTTTCCATGGCGACAGGTAAGCGCACACATTCTCGGGTTTCTCGTTGGGAAACAGGCCGACGAGAATCCCGACGAGAAAATAGAGAGCAGGTTCTCTATTTTTCTTGTCGAGATTCTGGCCAGTTTTCTTGACGAGAAACCTGAAAGCCTCGTACACGCGCGCGGTTTACTCGGCAAGAAAGCTCTGCCAGCAATTTTCTTGCTGGTTCTTGCTGAGAAAACCGGTCGTGTGTACGAGGTTTGAGAGTGGGGAGATTTCTTCTGACTTCCTGTTATGTTCCAGGGTCAGGAACTGAGGTTAAATCTTCAGAATGTCAGAGTCTCTACTTGGAAGCTTTATCCTCACTCTATCCTCATGTTAGTAAAATGGCTAGTGGACCCAGATATAAGGGGAAATCTTACAAATGAGGACACTATACTGTATAATCTATATCATGATTAAAACTGGATGTGCTTGTCTACTTGCTCATTGTACCCCGGATGTATGGGTGATCTATACACATCCAGAGCTCTGTTTTAGATATGGTGGTCGTCTGGTAAGGGTCCATAGGACTACTGGAACAATTTACTTAATTTCCGCATCCACATCAGTAATTTAGACCTGCAAAATGCATACAAGGTTTGAATTCCCCAGATTACCAGCTTGGCTAATCCATCTTTTCATTATCTTAAAAAAAAATTCTGCCTTAAATTTGAAAACCTGAATGCCAAAAGACACTTTTGAGTTGCTTGTTCAGCTAAGATTCTCAAAAGTTTACCAAATATTTAGCTGGAATTAAACCTAAATCTTCAGACAAAAGAAAGGAAGAGAAGTTCACTGAGCTAGCATTAAAGTTACTTGTTTTTATGAACAGAGGTTTTTTAGGTCAGTGGGCATGGGTCAAGGGGGGAAATAATGCACAAGCAGAAGAAAAAGCCTGGGTGGAAGTAGAGATAAATGGCCAGAAAAGAGAGCAGCCATGGGTAGGAGTAGAGCACAATGGCCACAGACAAGAACATGCATGGGTGGGAGTGGAGGAGAAGGACCAAGTAGAAAAGATACAGTAACATGAATAAGAGTGGAGGAAAATGGGCATGGAGGAGAGAGGGAATGGGTGTAAGTATAGAAGAATAACAACAGATGAGAACATGCATGGGTTGCAGTGGAGGATCATGTCCAACCA
This sequence comes from Rana muscosa, assembly GCA_029206835.1. Lineage (NCBI taxonomy): Eukaryota > Metazoa > Chordata > Amphibia > Anura > Ranidae > Rana > Rana muscosa. Next base: position 1,102,547,769 of record CM055117.1, read on the forward strand.
GGAGAGATAACATAGGTGAGAGTGGAGGAAAATGGGCAAGGAGGAAAGATGACATGGATGGAAGTTGAGGAGAATGGCCAGAGAGGAGACCAGGCATGGGTGGAAGTAGAGAAGAATGGCTACAGATGAAAAGATACATGGGTGGGAGTGGAGGAAAATGGGAAAGGAAGAGAGAGGCATGGGTGAAAGTAGAGGAGAATAGCCAAAGAGGAGGTCAGGCATGGGTGGAAGTAGAGAAGAATGAAAACAGATGAGAACATACATGGGTGGGAGTGGAGGATAATGTCCATGCAAGAGAGATATCATGGATGGGAATAGAGAAAAATGGGCAGAGAGGAGATAAGGAAAGGGTGGACGTAGATTAGAATGGCAACAGATAAGAACATGCATGGGTGGGAGTGGAGGATAATGTCCATGTAGGAGAGATAACATGGGTGGGAGTGGAGAAAATGGGCAGCACCTAAGAGGAGATCAGGCATGATTGGAAGTAGAGTAGAATGGCAACAGAGAAGAACATGCATGGGTGGGAATGGAGGATAATGTTCAAGCTGGAGAGATAACATGGGTGGGAGTGAAGGAAAATGGGCAGAGAAGAGATAAGGCATGGGTCGGAGTGAAGGAGAATGATCGAGGATGAAAACATACATGGGTTGGAGTAAAGGAGAATGTACAAGCAGGTAAGCAGACATAAGTTTGAAAAATGGCCAGAGAAGGGAGCAGGCATGGATGGGTGTGGAGGAGAATAGTCAAAGAAGAGAGTGGGCATGGGTAGGAGTGGAGTAGAATGGCCAGAGTGGAGAATAGGCATAGGTGGAAGAAAATGGCTCAAGAGCAGAGCAAGGATAAATGGAAGTAGAGGAAAAATGTCAAAGTGGAGAGTGGCCATCGGTGGAGTAGAGGGAAATGGCCAAGGAAGAGAGCAGGTGTGGATGGACGAAGAGAAGAATGGTAACAGATGAGAGGAGAGCAGACATGAATGGAAGTAAGTAGGAATCATAAAGTAGATTTGCAAAATTTCCACCATTTTAGGCAAAAAATTAAAAAACTGAAGCTTACAAAGAGAACTTGCAAACACATTTTTTTAAATCCTACAGGAGAAAATCACAATGTAGTTATACAATAAATTTGATCCTTTATTTAATTAATTATTATAACATATCATCTTTAACCAGTGATTTTGTCATAACTTATTTTTTTTTACTTTGTGTCCCACAGGTAGCATGGGGAATGAATCTGAGGTCTTTCAATTCATCCTCATTGGTTTCCCTGGTCTCCCGGAAAAGTTTTATGCCGTGGTTGCTTCAGCAATAATCTGTGTCTACAGCCTATCTCTGTGTGCAAATATCACGGTGATCATGATAATCCTCCTGAAGGCCCATCTACACCAGCCCATGTATATCATTATCCTAAACCTGGCTGTTTCTGACCTAATTTTTGACACAGCGACCATGCCGAATATTATCGTCAGATATTTTTCTGGAGATGGGACTTTATCTTTTACTGCCTGTTGCTTTCAGATGGGGATAATCCATTCATTGAACTGTGTTGATTCCTTAACCATTATGCTGATGGCCTTTGATCGGTATGTTGCCATCTGCAAGCCTCTTCGATATCACGCTATAATTACCAATAAAGTAACCATAGCATTGTGTTGCCTGGTCTGGCTTGCTGGTTCCTCTGTTGGATTATTTGTCATGAGTTGGGTTCTTCCTCTTCCATTTTGCGGACCAAACAGAATCCGGTTGTTTTACTGCTCGATGTCTCTTGTCGCTGTTCTATCATGTACGGATACGTCGATAATCAGAAGGAATGGATTTTATGCTGGTATAATCATGCACGTAGGTCCTTTAACCTTCATTTTAATTTCATACATTGTCATCATTGCAAGTATTTGTCTGACATCCCGATCAGAAAACTGGCAGAAGCTCTACAACACCTGCATCGCACACTGGTTCGTCATCGCCCTCTTCTACTTACCTCGGGTCATCGATTATGGCATCCAGGCTCAGATACTTTCCAACACTGATGTCTTTGTGTTACTCAATTGCCTGTACACCTATGTACCCCACTTCAGCAGCCCCATAATTTTTTGTCTTCGGACCCAAGAAATAAGAAGGACCTTGAGAAAAATTCTAAGTGAAAGACTGGGGTAAAGAGTCATTGCTCTGTTGTGACTGTCCATGTCATCTATTCCCCTTTACTGGTCTCCAACCAAAGACTCCATCCAAACTGTCCATTAGACATGTGCATTCGTTTTCGTCCGAATGCATTTTCGTCCGAATTTCGGGTATTTTCGTTATCGTTTTAACAAACGATAATGAATGAGCAGAATCCGAAAATTGAAAGATCCGACATAAACAAATGCTTTATTTTCGCTTTCGTTGCGACAACAGTTCGATATAGATAGGAGATTCGACATGACGCTGACAATAACGATCTGTGTCTATCGAACCTACGGTCGAATGTGCTTTACCTTAGCTCTATTAGTCCAAGATTATTCTACATAGAGAGAAAAGATTCGACATTATAGAGACAACAGCAAAAAAGGTCGAATGTGCCTAACCTAACTCTATTAGTCCAAGATAATTCGACATAGAGAGAAAATATTCGACATGATGATTCGACAAAGCAGTCGCCGCGAGCGGACATTTATGGTCAAATGCTCCGCCCATAGGCTATAGAAGAATTCTAATGTTGGTTGACTAGTAATAATAATTAATAAATATAATTATTACTAGTGTCATACATTAGAATTCTACTATAGCTTGTAGGCGGAACATTCGACTGGAAATGTACGATTGCGGCGTCGTACAGTTTAGCTGCTCCATCGAATCTTCTTAGAACATTTAACAGACACCATAAGCCTTCAATGACAGATTCGACCTTAATTATTTCGGATTTTCGGACGAATGCATTTTTAACAAAACAAAATAAATAAATAAAAACGAATTTCGGGAGTAATTAAATACGTTTATTTTTCGGACGAAAACGAAATTCTGAAACAAAATATTTCAGTGTGCACATGTCTACTGTCCATACAAACACTAATGCCCTGTACACACGATCGGATTTTACGATGAAAAAAGTCCGATGGACTTTTTTCATCGGAAATTCCAATTGTGTGTAAAAAAATAGAACATGTTTTAAATTTTTCCGATGGGCAATTCCGATCGTCTGTGTGGAATTCCATAGGAGAAAAATCCACGCATGCTCAGAATCAAGTCGACGCATGCACGGAAGCATTGAACTTAATGTTTCTCGGCTCGTCGTAGTGTTTTACGTCACTGCGTTTTGGACGGTCGGAATTTAGTCTGACAGTGTGTAGGCAAGACTGATGGAAGTCAGCTTCATGGGAATTCCGACAGAAAATTCCATCGGATTTTATTCCATCGGAAATCCGATCGTGTGTACAGGGCATAACATCATTAATAATTTGTTGTTTTTATTTTTTCAATATTTTTAGGTATTCAGTATATATTTAAAAAAAATATAAAATATTTAAAAAAGATCAGCCTGATGTGTATAATGTTATAAATTCATTCATGTAAATTCATGTTCTAAAGTCTTTTAAAAGACCCCTATTCTTCGCCCTTTACAAATCCAGGCTCTGCTTCCTGCTTTGTAGTGCTATACAATGGTGGAACTTATGTATATAAACTATTTATAGACTATATAGACTATATAAAGGATTAGAGACTCCTTACTTTAAAAATGCTGGGTGCAGGGAGGGGCTGTTGTCTGATCGTTAAAAGTGTTTCTGAGAGTCAGCCAATAAAATATGAGGTACATACTGGCTCTTTTCTATGCATTCTTCCCATGTGTAAGTTTCAAATTTTGTGTAGAGACCACAAGATGTTTTTCAAGTAATTGGTATTCTGAGAGAAACAAAATGTTACCCCAGCTCCACTGCCAATATATAGAAGTCCATGAACTGTGATCTGGTGCTCTAGCCTGGACGTTCAGGCCCGCCCCACAAATGCAATACTTGAATCAAAAAGGACTGGCAACTCAGAAGCTCTTGAATAAAAGTCCTTTATTGGTTACATGGGTACACGGGTACAGGCTATAGGCTGACGCGTTTCGGCTAAGTAGACTTCATCAAAATGCTTTGATGAAGGCTTCTTAGCTGAAACGCGTCAGCCTATAGCCTGTACCCGTGTACCCATGTAACCAATAAAGGACTTTTATTCAAGAGCATCCGAGTTGCCAGCCCTAATTGGTATTCTGGTTAACCTACCCGGGCCAGGTTTGATTTGCAGGAGGTTCATTGAATTCTGTTCTTTAAGTCCATTAAACCCAAACGTATCAGTAAAATGGAGGGCAGGGAGTATGCAGCAACCCCTTCTTGCAGCAGACCAGGCCACATACCTTTCAGCATTGGGCTACCATGTGAAGGGGCGTGCAGCAAAGCCAACACCCTTGCAAAGCATCTTTATCCCAATGTTGAGGGATAAGCACTTGGTACCCAAAGAAGGGGCACTGGAAGTGGAAACCACCTTTATAATATGAGAGTAGGGATGAGCTTCGTGTTCGAGTCGAACATACGTTCGACTCGAACATCGGCTGTTCGATCGTTCGACGAAGATCGAACGATTTGGGCCGTTCGCGCCAAATTCGAGTGACGCGAACGGCCCACAATGCACTACGCCATCGCAGTGTCATCCAGGCGCTGTGATTGGCTAAGCATGCACTGTGACCCCGCATGCTTGGCCAATCACAGCGCCGGCAGCGAGGAGAGCAATGATTGGCCACAGGCAGGATGCCTGTGGCCAATTATTGCTGAGGGTGTTTAGTACACGCCCCACACTATAAAAGGCCGCCAGCACGGCGGCCTAGTGTAGTGTGTTCCGGAGCAGGGAAAGAGCAGCATAGGCAGGGACAGTGACTTTTATTTCTTTCTTGCTTAACCTGGATTCCTTTAGTTTAGGGAAAGAGAAGGATAGGTAGGGAGAGTGTCAGTGTGTTTTGTGCTTGTGCTATAGTGTGCTTAAAAAAAACATTTTTTCTAGGGACAGAAAACTGTAGGTAGGGAGAGTGTCAGTTTCTTTCACTGTGCAAGTCCTTGTTTCTAGGGACTGGGAAGGACAGTGAGTGAATTCTCCTTGTGCTATAGTGTGCTTAAAAAAAACATTTTTTCTAGGGACAGAAAACTGTAGGTAGGGAGAGTGTCAGTTTCTTTCACTGTGCAAGTCCTTGTTTCTAGGGACTGGGAAGGACAGTGAGTGAATTCTCCTTGTGCTATAGTGTGCTTAAAAAAAACATTTTTTCTAGGGACAGAAAACTGTAGGTAGGGAGAGTGTCAGTTTCTTTCACTGTGCAAGTCCTTGTTTCTAGGGACTGGGAAGGACAGTGAGTGAATTCTCCTTGTGCTATAGTGTGCTTAAAAAAAACATTTTTTCTAGGGACAGAAAACTGTAGGTAGGGAGAGTGTCAGTTTCTTTCACTGTGCAAGTCCTTGTTTCTAGGGACTGGGAAGGACAGTGAGTGAATTCTCCTTGTGCTATAGTGTGCTTAAAAAAAACATTTTTTCTAGGGACAGAAAACTGTAGGTAGGGAGAGTGTCAGTTTCTTTCACTGTGCAAGTCCTTGTTTCTAGGGACTGGGAAGGACAGTGAGTGAATTCTCCTTGTGCTATAGTGTGCTTAAAAAAAACATTTTTTCTAGGGACAGAAAACTGTAGGTAGGGAGAGTGTCAGTTTCTTTCACTGTGCAAGTCCTTGTTTCTAGGGACTGGGAAGGACAGTGAGTGAATTCTCCTTGTGCTATAGTGTGCTTAAAAAAAACATTTTTTCTAGGGACAGAAAACTGTAGGTAGGGAGAGTGTCAGTTTCTTTCACTGTGCAAGTCCTTGTTTCTAGGGACTGGGAAGGACAGTGAGTGAATTCTCCTTGTGCTATAGTGTGCTTAAAAAAAACATTTTTTCTAGGGACAGAAAACTGTAGGTAGGGAGAGTGTCAGTTTCTTTCACTGTGCAAGTCCTTGTTTCTAGGGACTGGGAAGGACAGTGAGTGAATTCTCCTTGTGCTATAGTGTGCTTAAAAAAAACATTTTTTCTAGGGACAGAAAACTGTAGGTAGGGAGAGTGTCAGTTTCTTTCACTGTGCAAGTCCTTGTTTCTAGGGACTGGGAAGGACAGTGAGTGAATTCTCCTTGTGCTATAGTGTGCTAAAGCATTCCTCATCAACCATCTTTGAAATCCTTGTTTTTTGGACAGTCAGGGAAATTGTCGTTGTGCTATTCTGTGCAAAAGCAATCATCCTGAACCATATTTAGAAATCCTTAAGTAAAGGGACAGAGAAGGACACCTGAAGGTAGCCCTTATTGCTTTTTTCCCATCTCCCTGCAGGCCATCTATTAGAATGTCTGGAAGGCAAACAAGGAGAGGCAGACAGTCAGGAGGCAATAAAAGAGGGCAAGCAGGCTCTGTGTCTGGGGGCAACAGTGCTGGTCGTGGACGCGGTGCATTGTCATCAGCACATGGCCATGGGACACGCTTGTCCTTCTTTTCGGCAGCTGGACATGTTGAGCCACATCATGCCGAAGACTTGGTAGAGTGGATGACCAAGCCCTCCTCCTCCTCCTCATCCTCTCTCACCCAGGCTCAGGGTACTGGCAAAGCAGCTGCCAAAGCGTCCTCTTCCCTGGTATCAATGTCAGACTCATCATCAGTCACTCCTTCCCTAGACCCACCATGTCCTCCTCCTGAGGAGTCCCCCGAACTGTTTGAGCACAGTGTTGGGTACATGCTCCAGGAGGATGCCCAGCGTTTCGAAGGGTCTGATGATGAAACCCAGCTACAGGAAGGCAGTAGGGTGAGAGCAGACAGAGGGGATGCTCAAGAAGGACACCAATCTGGCAGTCATGTTCCAGCAGCTGCAGCATACTGCCAGATTGGCTCCAGTGATGAGGAGGGAGGGGATGATGAGGTCACTGACTCCACGTGGGTGCCTAATAGGAGAGAGGAGGAGGAGGAGGATGAGGAGGAGGCACATCTCCAACGAGGCAGGATGCCCTTTGGTGGCCAGCGTAAGGGCAGTACACCGACGGAATCACACCGCAGAGCTCCGCCTGTGCAGGGCGCTGCCTCTGCCCGTCATTCAAAAAGTTCCTTGGTGTGGGCCTTTTTTGAGGCTAGTGCATCAGATCGCACAGCTGCTGTTTGCAACATATGTCTCAAGCGTATATCGCGTGGCCAAAACATCAGCCGCTTGGGTACCACATGCCTGACCAGACATATGTTGACCTGCCATGCAGCTCGTTGGCAAGCCTACCTCAAAGACCCACACCAAAGAACAAAGCGGACCTCTCCTTGCACCGCATCAGCTGGGATCTCCAACCCCACTATAACTTCAGTCCTCTCTGAAACATGCACTGAGAGGAATGAAGGTGTAGAATTAGGTGTGTCACAGCCAAGTACTTGCGGCCACTCTGCTAGCAGTACACCGACGTCCGATTCTAGCAGGCAAATTTCCCTGCCCCAGCTGCTGGACCGTCGAAAGAAGTTCACTCCCAGCCATCCACATGCCCAGCGGTTGAATGCTAGCTTGGCTAAATTGCTAGCGCTTCAACTGCTGCCTTTTCAGTTGGTAGACGCGGCCCCCTTCCGTGAGTTTGTGCAATGTGCGGTTCCTCAGTGGCAGGTTCCCAAACGCCACTTTTTCTCACGGAAGGCTATTCCGGCTCTCTACCGGCATGTGGAAGGCAATGTCTTGGCCTCGCTGGACAGGGCGGTCAGCGGTAAGGTGCATATTACCGCTGACTCATGGTCCAGCAGGCATGGACAGGGACGTTACCTTTCTTTCACGGCCCATTGGGTCACTCTTTTGGCAGCTGGGAAGGATGCAGGACAAGGTGCAGTAGTGTTGGAGGTTGTCCCACCGCCACGACTCCAAAATGCTACTACTGGTTGTGACACACCTCTCTCCTCCACCCCCTCCTCTTCTTCTTCCTCCATGGCCTCTTCCTGTGGTTTGTCCTATGAACCAGCGGTGCTCCGTAGCCGTTCACGGGGCTACGCAAGTACGCAGGCAAAAAGATGCCATGCCGTGCTTGCGCTGGTGTGTTTGGGGGACAGAAGCCACACTGGGGCAGAGGTCCTGTCTGCTCTGCAGGGCCAGGCCGAGAGGTGGTTGACGCCACGCCAGCTTAAGCCAGGAATGGTGGTTTGCGACAATGGCACCAACCTCCTCTCCGCCCTTCGACAGGGACAACTGACCCATGTGCCCTGTGTGGCTCACGTCCTTAACCTGGTGGTGCAGCGTTTCTTGGGCAGGTACCCGGGCTTACAGGATGTCCTGAGGCAGGCCAGGAAAGTCTGTGTGCATTTCCGCAGATCTTATAATGCCAGTGCTCGCCTGGCTGAGCTGCAAAAGGAGTTGAACCTGCCCAAGAACCGCCTTATATGTGACATGCCCACCAGGTGGAACTCAACGTTGGCCATGCTGCAGCGGCTGCACACGCAGCAGAGGGCCATCAATCAGTACCTGTGCGACTACGGCACCAGGACAGGGTCAGGGGAGCTTGGTTTTTTTTCTCCACGCCAGTGGGGCATGATCAGGGATGCATGCACTGTCCTGGCACCATTTGAGGAGGCCACGAGGATGGTGAGCAGTGACAGTGCATGCATCAGTGACACTGTACCTCTTGTCCACCTGTTGGAGCACACGCTGCGTGGAATAATGGACAGGGCACTTGAGGCAGAACAGAGGCAGGAAGAGGAGGACTTCCTTGCCTCTCAAGGCCCCCTTTACCCAGACAGTGTTCCTTCTGTCCCACCCATCGCACAGGAAGAGGAGGAGGAGGAGGAGGAGGAGGAGGATTGTGTCAGCATGGAGGTGGAGGCTGGCACTCAGCATCATCAGCAGCAGTCTTTTAGGGATGATTTACAGTCCCAAGAAACCAGTGGACTTGTACGTGGCTGGGAGGAGGTGACTGCGGATCATGTCGTCCTTAGTGACCCAGAGGACTCCGGAGCGAATGCCTCAGCAAACCTACGCTGCATGGCCTCCCTGATCCTGCAAAGTCTGCGGAAGGATCCTCGTATTCTTCGGATCAAGGAGAGGGACCATTACTGGCTGGCCACTCTCCTTGATCCACGGTACAAGGGTAAGGTTGCGGACCTTATGTTACCGTCGCAGAGGGAGCAGAGGATGAGACAACTCCGGGAGGCCTTGCAGAAAGGTCTGTGCAACGCGTTCCCAGAGACTGGGAGGTTACAAACTCCTGGTCCTGGACAACGAGTTGCTGAGGCTTCGGCCAGTCAAAGAAGGAGCGGTGGGGAAGGTGGCCGTCTGACCGATGCGTTCAGACAATTCTTTAGTCCGCAGCCCCAAAGTATGATCGGTTCCAGCAACCATCGCCAGCGTCTGATAAACATGGTGCAGGAATATCTAGGGGCAAGGTCAGACTTGGACACCTTCCCCACCGAAAATCCTCTGGCTTACTGGGTCTTGAGGATGGATCACTGGCCAGAGCTTGCACAGTATGCAATTGAGCTACTGGCCTGTCCGGCATCCAGCGTTCTTTCGGAACGCACATTCAGTGCTGCTGGAGGATTTGTCACGGATCACAGGGTGCGCCTGTCCACCGACTCGGTTGATCGACTGACTTTCATCAAGATGAACCAGTCTTGGATCACCACCAGCTACCACACACCTGATGCTGATATAACAGACTAATTGATTTTAACATGTCACATCCCTTCAAGACTGATGCTGATGCTGAGTGCCTGTGCTGTTATGTTGACTGGCTATCCTCCTCCTCCGAGTCCTCAATGATACGATTGATGATGATAGCTTGGAAGATCATTTTTGTTTATGGGTGCCGCCACCAGTGGCTAAGGCCCAATTTTTCAGCCCCTGTTTAACAGGGGCGTGTAATTACAATTTTTGAAGCAATACTTTGCAACAGGGCTCATTGCTGTGCTCCAAGTACAGTATGTGTGAGGGGTTGGAGTGTTGTGCCACCAGTGCCTAAGGCCCAATTTTTCAGCCCCTGTTTAACAGGGGCGTGTCATTACAGTTTTTGAAGCAATACTTTGCAACAGGGCTCATTGCTGTGCTCCAAGTACAGTATCTGTGAGGGGTTGCAGTGTTGTGCCACCAGTGCCTAAGGCCCAATTTTTCAGCCCCTGTTCAACAGGGGCATGTAATTACAATTATTGATCTAATAATTCACAGCAGGGCCCATTCCTGCACCCACCAAGCAAGAGTAACTCTGAGGGCTTACAGTGTTGTGGCAACACCACCACCACCACCACCACCACCACGAAAGGCCCAATTTTTCAGCCCCTGTTCAACAGGGGCATGCAATTACAATTCTTAATCTAATAATTCACAGCAGGGCCCATTGCTGCACCCACCAAGAGTAACTGTCAGGGCTTACAGTGTTGTGGCACCAGCACCACCATCAAAGGCCCAATTTTTACTACCACTGTTCAACAATTATATGTAATTACAATTCCTGATATAATAGTTGACAGCAGGGCGTTCCAGCACCAACCAAGAGTAACTGTGAGTGCTTACAGTGTTGTGCCAACACCAACTAAGGGGCCTATTTCTGCAGATTATATACGGCAGGTCCCTACTTTCAAACATCCAACTTACAAACGACTCCTACTTGCAAACGCAAGAAGACAACAGGAAGTGAGAGGAAATCTACCCCTAGGAAGGAAAATTCTCTCCTGTAAGAATTAATATGGGAGAAAGGTGTCTCCTCTGTACTGATGCTTTATCAGCAATCCTTGTTTCAAGAAAAACACCACATTTCAAAAACAGTTGTCATTGGGACGGAAAGTGAGGTGAAATGTTCTGAACAGGGGCACAGACAGCAAAACAAATGTTACAGGGGTGATAACCCTTACCTATGTTTTCCAAAAAGTTTAAAAATAGATTTTTGGGCTGGAGCTACACTTAAACAATGTACCTGTTCAAAATTACAAACACATTCTACATAAGAACAAACCTACAGTCCCTGTCTTGTATGCACCGCCTGTATACGGCTGTTCAGAGTATATAGGGCCTTTTTTATTTTATGTGCGGGGTTCCCCTTAATATCCATACAAGACCCAAAGGGGCTGGTAATGGGCTGGGGTAGGGGGGGGGGGGGGTCATGGGGTAGCTATGCCATTTTTCTTAAAGATTTTCATCCATATTACCGGGACCAGACATTACATTAAAGCCGCAAGCAGTTTTAAATGGCTTTTTTTTCCTTTAGAAGTGTCATTTTGTGCAGGGACAGTTCTAAACACGGGAAACACGTGGCACTTCACAGGCATACTTTAGACACCCCCCAGGTACGATATTTAAAGGAATATTTGACTTTTTTTTTTTCACTTTATGCATCATTAAAATGACTGCTCCTGAAAAACGACCGTTTTTAAAACTTCTTTTTGCATTGATACATGTCCCCTGGTGCAGAACCCGGGTTCCCAAACCCTTTTTAGGACAATAACATGCATAATAGTTGTTATAATTAGCACTTTAGAATTCGAACGTTCGCATCCATTGTATTTAATAGGGTTCTAATGTTCGTACGAACTTTCGGTCCGTTCGCGGGTTCTGGTGCGAACCGAACCCGGGGGTGTTCGGCTCATCACTATATGAGAGCACCCAGCTATCTACATCCTCCCAGGGGAATGAAGACAGGGGTTCATTATTACCCCTTACCCATTACCACAAAACTTAAAAGTAAATACACAGACTCCTTAACCACTTCAATACCAGGCACTTATACACCTTCCTGCCCAAGCCAATTTTCAGCTTTTAGCGCTGTCCTAATTTGAATGACAATTGCGCTGTCATGCTACACTGTACCCAAACAATCATTTTGTTCCCACAAATAGAGCTTTCTTTCGGTGGTATTTGATCGCCTCTGCGATTTTTATTTTTTTCACAACAAATAAAAAAAGAGCGAAAATTTTGAAAAAAACTAAGTTTTTCTTTGTTTCTGTATTTTTTTTTGGTAAGTATGTTTTCTTCTTCAATGATGGGCACTGATATGGCTGCACTGACGGGCACTGATAAGGCGGCACTGATGAGGTGGCACCAATGAGGTGGCACTGATGGGCACTAATGATGGGCACTGATATGCGGTACTGATGGGCACTGATAGGCGGCACTGATGGGCACTGATAGGCGGCACTGATATGCGGCACTGATGGGCACTCATAGGCGGCACTGATGGGTACTTATGGGTGGCACTAATAGGTGGCACTGAAGGGCACTGATAGGTGGGCACGGATGGGCACTGATAGGTGGCACTGATGGACACTGGTGGGTGGCATTGCTGGGCATCACAAAAAAATTGTGCCAAGATGGTGCCAGTCAGTGCCCATTTGTGGGCACCGATTGGCATAAGTTAGGCATATTATTATACATGTGGATGGCCATGGGGGACTTACCTGGCCATCCACATCTTAGGTACTTCCCTGGTGGTCATGGGCGGCATCCTGGTGGTCTAGTGTGGGCATCCGAGGGGGAGCTGCACTGATAAACAATCAGCGCAAACCCCCCCCCTGTCAGGAGAGCCGTCGATCGGCTCTCCTCTACTCGCGTCTGTCAGACGCGAGTGAGGAAGAGCCGATCAACGGCTCTTCCTGTTTACATCGTGATCAGCCGTGATTGGACACGGCTGATCACGTGGTATAGAGCGTCCGCCGGAGGTTCTTTACCGAGATCAGTGTAGCGGTGGGTCAGACTGACACACCGCTCTGCCGATCGCCGCGATGCGGCGGCGGCTGTTATCCTGCAGGACGTCAATAGACGTCCAGTCAGGATAACACAACCACTTCCCGGACGTCAATCTCCTATTGACCGGGCGGAAAGTGGTTAAAAAGTCATTAGTTGAAAAAAATAAAACATATGAACACCACCCTCCATAGACTTTAATTGGATTTATCTAAAAGGTGTGGGTGAATCAAACCCAGAGAGATTTGCCCATCACGAATCACCATCCTTCTGGCAAGATCCCAGGGAATGTTGAGTTTGACAAAACTCACAAGAAGATGCTCCGATACAGCACAGAAGCATTTCCTCATGATATTTGGGACACAGATTATCCCAGGATCTCAAGTAAAGAATCGTGATGGTGTCTAGCCTAGGTGATACTGGTGGAAACTGGGGTAAGGTAAAGGTTACCCTGCAGAAGCTGTTGATGCGATGACACCCTTTCTTCTAGTGAGAGCTACAACTTCTCCCACCATGAGATCCAAACCAAACTGGAACCATGTACCCACCCCCAATCCCCCCCACAACAGGGCTTTCTGAGTCCAGAGGATTACAGTTTTACACCATTACGAGTCTCTCCCCGGAAGTGGGTGCAAATACCTGTATTATACAGGTATCTGCACCCCCCCTGAAAGGTGCCAAATGTGACACCGGAGGGGGGGAGGGTTCCGAAAAGCGGAAGTTCCATTTTTGGGTGGAACTACGCTTTAAGTATGTTTTCAGGGGTAAATAAGAGTCACACTGTCACCATGAAATGGTTAGGTGGCTTCACTGAAAGGGAGGTTGGTGCTCCTCTTACCTGTGGTTCCTTTAAAGGGGATTGATTCTGAAAACTTCCAATAAGTAGGTAAAAGAGAGGTGAGGCTGGGGACCTTCAGAGCTTTGCAGAGACCAATAGTTAAAGGCTGACTGATGCTTTTAGAAATGGAGGAATGGGGTTATTTTACTAAAACTGGAATGTGCAAAATCTGGTGCAGCTCTGCTTCCAGGTTTTATTGTCAAAGCTTAAAGTGATACTAAAGGTTACATTTTTTTATTTATTTTTTTAAATAACAAACATGTTATACTTATCTCCACTGTGCAGCTCGTTTTGCACAGAGTGGCCCCGAACGCTGTTTTCTTGGGTCCCTCTGCGGCTCTCTCGGCTCCTCCCCGCTTCAGATAACCCCCTCTATAGCCCCATACACGCGGTCGGACTTCCATCTGACTTTTCCGTGGATTTTTGTTGGAACGGAGTTGGTCGGGAACACCCATAGCATACACACCACAGGACTTTTCTGCAAACTTTCCCAAAACTTTTTGCAACATCACGTGGTTTTTCTGCTCTTTACAACCACCCTTTGGTCAACTTCTGCTATTGTTGGTTGATTTTAACATTAGTTGTTTTGTCCATTGGACAAAAGTCCTATGGTTTTCTGTACACACGGTCGGACTTTGCTCCATCGGACTTTTGTTGGGCAAAAGTTTGTCCGTTTGCAGACCCAACTTTTGTCCGATGAAAACAAAACCAAACGAAAAAAAGTTTGTCCGATGGAGTGTACACACGGTCGGATTGTTGGTCCAACTTGCTTAAAACAAAGTTTGTTGGGCAAAAGTCCGACCGTGTGTACGGGGCTTTAGAAGCACTCTACATAGGGAGTTACCTTGCGGGCACGCTCCCAAGTCCTGCATTCGGCGTTCATCGTTCATAGCCGCCGAGTGCAGGACTCTGCCCTGCCCCCGGCGCCCGCGTCATTGGATTTGATTGACAGCAGCAGGAGCCAATGGCTGCGCTGCTATCAATCAATCCAATGAAGAGCTGCGAACCCCGGGCAAAGGAAGACCGCATTCTAGACCCAGGACTTTCCAGGGCTCAGATAAGTAAAACGGGGCGGGGGGGGTGGTAACTGTCAGATGTTTTTTCACCTTAATGCATACGATGCATTAAGGTGAAAAAACATGAACCTTTACAACCCCTTTAATTGAACAAGCTGAAGTTAGAAGCCGATTGGCTACCATGCACAGCTGCACCACATTCTGAGTGCTCCAGTTTTAGTAAATCGAATTCATAGTCTCTGACTATCCAATAAGTACTATAGGAAAAGATGGGACACTGAACAGTTGTGTTTCCTCTTCACTTCACCCTTGATAGATCTTTCACAGTCAGCAAGCTCTTGCATGTATTTGTTACCCTCAAACACACGTAGATAAAGTTGGTTTTTGGTTAAAAGAGAAGTTCAGGGTTAAAAAAAACAAACATACATACACACCTAGGTGGACGCAACATTGATCCGATGCTGCATTTGTCCCCTGCCACCTCTACATTGAGAATTGAGCAATCAAAGACTGCCGATCGCTTAGTTTTCAGTCTTCTCTGAGCAGAGAGCCGGTGACTGTGTGTCATCGACTCTCTGATCTGCCCCGCTCACTTGTTTTCTACTTTTAAATGGGAGTTTTAGCTGTTTGTTTTATTATAGACTTACAGAGGACCCCCAAAGGCGACCCAACCACATTACCTCACTTCTGAGAAATACCAATACATGCTGCATATCAAGCATATCTCAGGTGAGAGGCTAGAGAGCACAGAGGTGACACGGGAAGTAAGGGAAGAAGTCACCCATTATTATGGACATTCACAGGCAATGGTAAAGGGATACATCACAAATATTCTTTATAGACTATAATAAGCGTAGCAAGCTCCCAGTCCTCCTTTTGGTCTAATGAGAACCTCCAGGGACAGAGACAGCTGACATCCTTCTGGTTGGAAGGCATGGTGGGTGCAAAGCAATTTTATTAATTGGGCGCCAGACACTTCTTGAATGCAAAAGAGATTTTATTTCTTTTAACAGAACTTTGGGAGAGAGGGCTGGGGCCAGGACACCCTTAGGTAGTTGCAAGATAAATTGTCAGACTCCGAGACTTCAATAAAAGGACAGCCATGCAGGGAAAGGCATCCAGCAAGAAGCCACATCTGCATGTGTAGGGATGCTGTCTCCTATGGTAACAGTCTTTAACAGTACACACAATCGGATTTTCCGTCGGGATACACTCAGACGGATTTTTCCGACGGAATTCCGTTCAAGCTGTCTTGCATACAGACTGTCACACCAAATTTCCGACCGCCAAGAACGCGGTGACGTACAACACTACGACAAGCCGAGAAAAATGAAGTTTAATGCTTCCGAGAATGCGTCGACTTGATTCTGAGCATGCGAGTTTTTTTTCTCCGTCGGAGTTCCATACAGACGAACGGAATTTTTTTCATATTCTCTTTCTAACTTTCCGACGGAAAAAGTCAGATGGAGCCCACACACGGTCGGAATATCCCATGAAAAAATTCCGTCTGACTTTTTTCATCGGAACCTCCGACCGTGTGTACAAGGCATAACAGTTCCTTCGTTTCCACTACAATCACTTCTTGTAGTTCTTCAGCCCACCGAGGTCCCAGTCTCTCTCACTAGACTAGATGAATCACTGCCACTGAATCCCTTGAGCTCTTCCAATCTTCACGGTAGTATCTTCCTCAAGAGTCTCCCCCACCTCTCTGCTGAGTCACTAGCTTGGCACTCCAGATACTTCTCATGCTTCACCCCACTGGCCTGCTCAGTCCCTGGTTTGACACACAAGGCTACTCTGCAAACGTCACCTCTGCTGGTTGGGTCCCTGGCTTGATGCCCGCTGAAGTTTCCAGATTCTTCACCGTCCCCGGTTGGTGACAATACTGCTCCGTTACTTGCTTCAACTAATCACTGTGGTCCCTGGTAATAAGGTGTTTGGCCCCTTAGTGGCGACAGCTTCCCCTCTACCTCCGACCATGACAGGTTCTCCGGCCGGCAGAACCGGCACTTCTGGTTGGACTGCAAGTCGCAATCCCAACCCTGCGCTGCTCTCTTGCTTCTGGATAGATCCTCAGACAGCCTAGCAGCCAGATGTGCCCGGGATAGGCCCAAACTCCGGCCTAGCAGCCCAGGCAATACAACACACGTCCACCCAGACAGCCGTCCATGTGGCACAGAACCCTGATCACCTGACGCCACCCAAAGATATAGGTTCTACCAGCAGGCCAAGGGATTCAAGAAAACCCCTGCCCATTGGCTGAGATGCCCCATATACCCATAATCTGACCTTGCATTGCCCTTCTTGTATCTAATGTCACCAGATACCCGGCCACCTAGCGGCAGAAGAGAAAAGTGCAACAATGCCAGACTTAGGGAGACATCAATTGATCCCTAATAATAAACCAAGGTAGCTACCCCTGGCAGGTAAATTTAGGAACAACCCTGCCTAAACACTAGACTTGTGCACAACGGAAAAATTTGTTCCGTTTCGGTTCGTTTCTTTCCGGTCCTGTTGATTCGTAATCATTCGTAATTTTGCTAGACGGGATTTTTCGTGTTCGGACTCATTCGTATTTTCGCAAGCGACATTTTTCGTTGAATTTTTTGTTGCTTTATAATTCGTACTTTCGGTAGAGTACGTTGTTTTTCGTTGATTCTGGACACAACTCCTACTTTCGGAACTTTTTTTGGGTTCGTTGATTCGTAATTTTCCGTGTCTCTCTCACAACGACACTGCCTATTATGCCTAATGTGCTTCGAATGGATTTGTACTTTTCTAAATACATAGCGGTTATTTGTAACGATTCGAAATCTCGTATTTTACTTTCGTTTTTTACATGCGGCTATAGGCTCCGCCCCTGTACACCATTTTGAGAGGGTTCAGCACGGTGAGGGAGAAGCAGAGAGCAGAGCAGAGTGAGTGTTATTGTGCTTCGAATGGATTCGAAATCTCGTATTTTACTTTCGTTTTTTCATGCGGCTATAGCCTCCGCCCCCTGTACACCATTCTGAGAGGGAGTTCAGCACGGTGAGGGAGAAGCAGAGAGCAGAGTGAGTGTTATTGTGCTTCGAATGGATTCGTACATTCGTAACTTTTTTCATAACGAATTATGCTGAAGACATTCGGGCATTCGCTATTTTGCGGTATAATTTATTTCGGATTCGGTTTTATTCGTAATTGCTTTGTTCGGAAATTCGAATGCTTCCGAATGTCCGAAAGTTGCTAAATTCGGACGAATTTCGATTCGTTACGAAACGAATTGCACAAGCCTACTAAACACCAGGGTGTTACATAAGGACGCATACTATTGAAGGAATTGTATATTTAGTTCATGGATATCAATATTGTATTCTAGCTTGTGTGTTTATTTGTGTCCATCCTTGAGACACACAGAAATATTGTTTGCACCATTGCACAGGAATTATTGTCACTTTTTGCATATTTAAAGATGATATTATTGTTTGGTTGACAGCGCAACACTACTCATCTTTTCAACTTCTTACCAATTAGCCACAGATAAGCTATAAAGTGTGTGCAGCTGTCTCATATAATTTGCACAACCCATACATAGAGGTAGCGCGAGAGTTATGCCTTGTACACACGACCGGACTGTCCGTCGGAATAAGGTCCGACGGATTGTCCAACGGAGTTCCGACAGAATTCCACTCAAGCTGTCTTGCATACACACGGTCACACAAAAGTCCGACAGTCAAAAACGCGATGACGTACAAGACGTACGACGAGCCGAGATTAATGAAGTTCAATAGGCAGTTCGGCTCTTCTGCTTGATTCTGAGCATGCGTGGTTTTTAGTCCGTCGGAATTGCATACAGACGAACGGACTTTCCGATAGAAATTTTTGTCCGTCGGGAAAAAAAAAGAGAGAACAAGTTCTCTATCTAAGTCCGTCGGAATTTTAGAAGGAAAAAGTCCGATGGGGCATACACACGGACGGAATATCTGATGAAAAGAGCCCGTTTGACTTTTTCCATCGGAAAATCCGGTCGTGTGTACAAGGCATAACACAATACACATTTAAGAGCCAACTGCCGGTCCAAGTCTCTGGACTCTCTCCAGAGTCTGGACCACCTGAGTGACATCAGCCTACAGCGGGTCACAGCCAGTGCAGAACGAAGTACACTTCTGTGATCACCAGGAGAAGTAGAGCCAAAAGAGCTTTGGCCATATTCTCCTTTTAAAATAATATGTCTGCATTCTACATTACATTTCCCTATGTTTTCTTCTCTTTAAAAATTCTGTGAGTACAGAACAATACACTTTGATTTTGCTTTTGCTTGAAATCCAGCAAGCTCTTAATTTTTTGTGAATGTTGTATAGTACTTACATGTAATGCCTCGTACACAAGAAAAGTCCGATGTGAGCTTTTGGTCGGAAATTCCGACTGTGTCTAGGCTCCATCGGACTTTTCTTGTCAGAATCTACGCCAACAAAAATTTATGAGCTGGTTCTCAAATTTTCAGACGGAAAAAATTCTAATCGGAAATTCCAATCGTCTGTAGCAATTCCGACCTGCAAAATTCCGACGCATGCTCGGAAGCAATTTGACACATGCTCGGAAGCATTGAACTTCATTTTCTCGTCTCGTCATAGTGTTGTACGTCACCGCGTTCTTGACGGTCGAAAGTTCAGGGAACTTTTGTGTGACCGAGTGTATGCAAGACAAGCTTGAGCGGAATTCCGTCGGAAAAACCATCCAAGGTTTTTCCGACGGAAAATCCGATCGTGTGTATGCGGCATAAGGAATATTTCTAAGCTGGTAGACACTTGTAGGTCCATTTCAGGTAGAAACTGAAATAAACTATGTTGCGGGGTGTTCCCCTTTAATACAGAGAGACTACATTACCCAGAACCCCATTCGGCAGTGTTTCCACCGCACAGACTCATGGGAGGGGTTATATAAGGAGGAGGCGCGGCTGCGCTCGGCCTCTTTGGGACACGAGACTTCAGGGACTGATCCTCCTGTGCGGATGGGTCGGAGTGCAAGGCCTAAAGCCTGAGACCTTGCACAGCACCAAAGAGCCTTCCACCCCACTGCGAGCCTGGGTGGCATCTGACTTCGCTTGTCTACAGCCTTGACCGGATCGGGGACCCGATCGCTGGAGACACTGTGTGTGTGTGTGACACAGTCGGTGGAAGTTCCCCGGACTGGGATCGCGTCCGGATGGGTGAGAGGGCGTATGCCCAGACCATATACTGTTGTTGCTAATGGGCCTCTAGACTGCCGTGGCCCACAAGTTATTTCTGATACTCCCATTAGAGAACCTCATCGGAGCTGAACTCAGAGTTTACATAGCAAAGTGTTTATTTCATCTCTACTTTCTCATTGGATTACAAATGGTATTCTGTTAATGTGCACCACCGTTAAAGACCTGCCGGTGAAGAAAACCATCATCCCCTATAGACTGAGTTGTAGATATCTGGGCCAGGCCTGGTCAGCTAGTTAGTTCAATTGGTTACTGCGTCACAGGACGCCTAGTTAACGGTCGCCCACGCGGCGCACCTTTACTGTTCGTTCTACATGCATAGTGTATTATTGCTGCAGGGCTCTGCAATTTATTATCTGTGAACTGTTACCACTGTTACCCCTTTCTTACCAAAAGCTTAAGTAAATCTTATACCTTTTTATCATTATTGTCTTGGTGTCTGGGTTTACTCATACAGTATAAGAATATATATATTGCTGCCAATACTAACTGTGCCAGTAGGGGGTCAAGTACATTGTCGGGGGTTGGCGGAGCTGTTTTCAGGGCCCAAACTAAACTTGCGGCCTTCTTAAGTGGAGGTATCACTACAACTATATAAAAGGGAGTACAGGCTGCTCTTGACTTCCATCTTCAAACAGGCAATGCTGTAGATCTCTAATGCAACCCCCTCACTTCCTTCTACCAGTAATCTGTTGATATCGGAGCCCCATTTACTTACCATGCTTTGAATGTTGAGGTTATATCCCCAAACACACTCTGTGCTGGCTTCCTACTGTTTCAAAAGCCTGTCTAAAAAGCCCAATGCATCAAAGTGTCACTACTACTAAGAACTTTTGCGTACAGTAAATGGAGAAGGAGAAAGTAGGGCATTTTCTCCTTTTCTCTGTCCTCTAGTTCCACCCCTAGGAGTGGTGACAGAAAAATGTACAGGGTTTTTCCCAGGGACGTTTCAGCCATTGCAAATGCATGGGCATGGCATTTTCTGATGATGGTGGGGATCCCTATGCTGCCTGTTGCACCTCTGCTGGTCACTGCTGAATGTAGGTAAGGGGACAAAGAAAGGAAGCGCCACCTAAGTGCAATATGTCAGATAAAACTGTTTATTCTCAAAAGGAAGTGCACTTACAGGACACAAGTACAAACAGGGCCCATCAAGGTCTCATCAAACGCGGTGCGGTCCGGTCTCAGGTCCATCTGGACCCGGGCGTGACGTCATCACATCGCACCCGGGCCTCCGACGATCATAGAGATGACTGGTGACCATCTGGTCACCAGCCATCTCTATGCTCGTCACGTGACCCACCACCGGCGCTGGAAGATTCTCTCCGGGTCCCCGATCGCACGGGAGAGCCCGGAGAAGCACCGGATGGCGGCAGGAGGGGGGATGTCCCCTCCCGCCGCCTATAAGAACGATCAAGCGGCGAAACCGCCGCTATGATCGTTCTTATGGTGCACAGAATCGCCGGCACATCAAAAGGATATCTGAATCATGCCTCTAGCTGCAGGCATCATTCAGATATCCCCCTTCAAACCCAGGACGTCATATGACGTCCACCCAGGATGGGAGATCCCATCTGTGGACGTCATATTACTATGGCTGGGTATTGAAGTGGTTAAAACACATAACAAACTACAGGTGTTTTAATGTGTTACTCCCTTGCAAACCATTCGATTGCATTCAGCCATTCAACTACTGTATTTATTGGTGTATAACACTGACTTTTTTACTCTGAAAATAGAGGGTAAACTGTGCCTGTGTGTTATACGCAGGGGGCTGTGGAAAGTGTTTTCCTGAAACTTCCCCATTAAAGTTAGGGTGCGTGTTATACGCCTGTGCGTGTTATACGCCGATAAATACGGTATATCCTATTAATACTGGCTAATTTATGATTAGATCTTCGTTACAGTGAATAGTTGTTCTGACCAGATGCTGGTGTGCTGTGGTTTGCTGTTTTCCTGTCAGCCGCAGTACAGAAATAGCATTTGACCCGCAGTAGGCCTGTAGAAGGAGCTAGTCTCCGAGCGCGTAGCCTGTTGTTTCCTGTCTCACCTTCCTTCCGGTGCTCTCCTTGGTTCTGGTTTCCTGTGACGTCATCATCTGTGCTCCACTCTGAATTCTGCCTGTTTCCTGGTGGCCACAGGATGGACTATCTTCTTTGCCTGCAGACTCGTGGATCCATATGGACCTGAGACCGGACCGCACCACGTTTTATGAGACCTTGATGTGCCCTGTTTGTACTTGTGTCCTGTAAGTGCATTTCATTTGAGATTAAACATTTTTATCTGACATATTGCACTTAGGTGGCGCTTCCTTTCTTTGTCCCCTTATCTTTCCTCTACAGAGTTGGCTTTTCTCTGAGGACAGCTGCCGCCCACCATTTCATCACCTCCTTCCTTTTTAGGACTGGTCATTTGTACCACCATATGGACTATTGAACTGTGACTGTTTTTTAGACACATGCATTGCCGTTTTTAAGTGTCCAGCAATACCAGTGTGTGCGCTGACAGTTCATCTTTATCCTACTGCTGAATGTAGCACTACCCCGGTGAGGGCCGCTCAAAGATTCTGTGCCTCACTAGTTGCCTTGACCTTGCAACCCCTCTGACACATTGGGTTCTGACATTTCCGTTATAAGCGAAAGAATTTTAAGACACACACATGCAAAGTAATTCAGTTGGATTTGTTTACTGGCAGCTTAATGGCAATGAATTCAACAACAAAAAGTTTGTAACATACAGTTGGTTACCAGCTCTATAGAAGGGACAGACTGCACCTAAATAGGGAAGGTGCAGATCGGCTGGGAGTGAAGATGGCTGAAAAGTTAGAGGGGCTTTTAAACTAGGCAACAGGGGGGGGGGGCAGAGGTAGAGATAGTCAATGCGGAACATATTCCAGAGGGTAGTATTGGGGGCATTAGTGGTAGGTTGACTAAAGCACCTAAACCCGAGGTAAGTATAGTAACATGTCCTATTTGTAACCCCAGAGCACCAAATTAGGAGATAGTATGCGACTGGCCTAAAGTACATGGCATGTTCACCAATGCCAGGAGCCTGGCGGACAAGATGGGTAAACTAGAGATACTGTTGTACGAGGAGGATTTGGATTTTGTGGGAATTTCAGAGACCTGGTTCAACAGCTCTCATGATTGTCTGGCAACCATTCAAGGGTATTCTGTATATCGCAGAGATAGAGAGGGTAAAAAAGGGGGAGGGGTATGCCTGTATATCAAAAATTATGTACAAGTGAATGTGAGAGATGACATCACTAAGGGAGCTAGGGAGAAGGTGGAATCCTTATGGGTAGAGCTACAAAGGGAGGAAACTAAGGGGAAAGTAATACTGGGAGTATGCGATAGTCCCCCTAATCAGAGGGAGGAGGTAAAGGAGAACCTCCTATCACAATTTGGATTAGCGGAAAGAATGGGAAGTGTCATTATAATGGGGGATTTCAATTATCCAGACATATGCCCCGTACACACGATCGTTTTTAATGTCATTTTTTAAACCGACGTTTTTCTCCTCGTTTTTTTTCATGTTTCCTATCAAGCCTGCCTTGCGTACACACCATCATTAAAAAAAACGATCAAGCAAAGCGCAGTGACGTTCAACACGTACAACGGCACTATAAAGGGGAAGTTCCATTCGAATGGCGCCACCCTTCATGTTAGTAAAGTTTGTTGAGCGACGATTCGCGCTTTTCAGTCCGTTACTGTGTAATGAATGTGCTATCTCCATTACAAACGCTAGTTTTACCAGAACGAGCGCTCCCGTCTCATACTTGATTCTGAGCATGCGCGTTTTTTTTCACGTCGTTAAAGCATACACACTATCGTTTTTCACGTCGTTAAAAAATACGACATGAAAAACAACGTGAAAAAAGAGAGCATGTCCGGAATTTTTAATGGCCGTTTTTCACGTCGTTAAAAATGCTCTGGAGCATACACACGATCATTTTTCAGGGCCATTTTTTAAAATGGCAGTTTTAACGGCATGAAAAACGATCGTGTGTACGGGGCAATAGACTGAGTGGAAGGAACCACGCATTCATCTAAGGCTCGCCAGTTCCTAAATGTCTTGCAGGACAATTACATGGGTCAGATGGTAAATGCACCAACTAGAAACAAAGCGTTACTAGACCTACTGATTACTAACAATACAGACCTGATCACGGATGTGGAAATACGTGGGCAATTTAGGGAACAGAGATCACAGGTCAATTTGTTTTAGTATAAATCATGCAAATAGGAAACATAAGGGGAAGACAAAGTCACTGAATTTCAAAAGAGCCAACTTTCCTAAACTGCGATCCTTGCTAGAAGATGATAATTGGGATAAAATCTTAGGAACAAAGAACACGGAGGAAAAATGGGTATGCTTTAAGAGCATATTAAATAAGGGCATTAGCCAGTGCATCCCAATGGGAAATAAATTTAAAAGAGCGAATAAAAGTCCTGGGTGGCTTAACTTCAACATAAAAATGCATATAAGAGCAAAGACGAAGGCCTTCAAAAAAATACAAAATACATAAATAGGAAGAAAGGGAGGTCAGATCATATTGGTCCCATAAAGAATGATGAAGGGAATCTGGTTACTAAGGATGGAGAGATGGAAAAGGTATTACATTTATTCTTCTCCTCAGTCTTCACAAGGTAATCGGGGGGCTTCAGTAACCAAAACTGCAACGTTTATCCTCATGACACGTCACAGGAAGCACCTCTATGGCTAACAGAGGGCAGAATTAGAAATAGACTTGAAAAACTCAACATTAATAAGTCACCGGGACCAGATGGCTTGCACCCGAGGTTCCATAAGAAACTCAGTCAAGTAATTGCCAGACCATTGTTCCTTATTTTTACGAACAGTCTACTGACTGGAATGGTACCAGCTGATTGGAGAAAAGCCAATGTAGCACCAATATTTAAAAAAGGGCCCAAAATACATCCCTGGGAATTACAGACCAGTTAGCCTAACATCAATAGAATGCAAGCTCTTGGAGGAAATGATAAAGGGACTATATACAAGATTTTAGTAATGACAACAGTATCATTAGCAGTAATCAGCATGGATTCATGAAGAATCGTTCTTGCCAAACCAATCTATTAACCTTCTATGAGGAGGTTAGCTGCCATCTAGGTAAAGGAAGGCCCGTAGACCTGCTGTATCTGGATTTTGCAAAAGCATTTGACACAATTCCCCATAAACGTTTACTGTACAAAATAAAGTCTGTTGGCATGGACCATAGGGTGAGTAAATGGACTGAAAACTGGCTACAAGGGGCGAGTTCAGAGGGTGGTGATACAGTGGGGCAAAAAAGTATTTAGTCAGCCACCAATTGTGCAAGTTCTCCCACTTAAAAAGATGAGAGAGACCTGTAATTGTCATCATAGGGAAACCTCAACTATGAGAGACAAAATGTGGAAACAAATCCAGACAATCACATTGTCTGATTTGGAAATAATTTTTTTGCAAATTATGGTGGGAAATAAGTATTTGGTGAATATGAAAAGTTCATCTCAATACTTTGTTATATATCCTTTGTTGGCAATGACAGAGGTCAAACGTTTTCTGTAAGTCCTCACAAGGTTGTCACACACTGTTGCTGGTATGTTGGCCCATTCCTCCATGCAGATCTCCTCTAGAGCAGTGATGTTTTGGGGCTGTCGCTGGGCAACACGGACTTTCAACTCCCTCCAAAGGTTTTCTATGGGGTTGAGATCTGGAGACTGGCTAGGCCACTCCAGGACCTTGAAATGCTTCTTACGAAGCCACTCCTTCGTTGCCCGGGTGGTGTGTTTTGGATCATTGTCATGCTGAAAGACCCAGCCACGTTTCATCTACAATGCCCTTGCTGATGGGAGGAGTTTTGCACTCAAAATCTCACAATACATGGCCCCATTCATTCTTTCATGTACACGGATCAGTTGTCCTGTTCCCTTTGCAGAGAAACAGCCCCAAAGCATGATGTTGCCACCCCCATGCTTCACAGTAGGTATGGTGTTCTTTGGTTGCAACTCAGCATTCTCTCTCCTCCAAACACGACAAGTGTTTCTACCAAACAGTTCTACTTTGGCTTCATCTGACCATATGACATTCTCCCAATCCTCTTCTGGATCATCCAAATGCTCTCTAGCAAACCTCAGACGGGCCCGGACATGTACTGGCTTAAGCAGGGGGACACGTCTGGCACTGCAGGATCTGAGTCCCTGGCGGCGTAGTGTGTTACTGATGGTAGCCTTTGTTACGTTGGTCCCAGCTCTCTGCAGGTCATTCACTAGGTCCCCCCGTGTGGTTCTGGGATTTTTGCTCACCGTTTTTGTGATTATTTTGACCCCACGGGGTGAGATCTTGCGTGGAGCCCCAGGTATCAGGTATCAGTGGTCTTGTATGTCTTCCATTTTTGAATTATTGCTCCCACAGTTGATTTCTTCACACCAAGCTGCTTGCCTATTGCAGATTCGGTCTTCCCAGCCTGGTCAGGTCTACAATTTTGTTTCTGGTGTCCTTTGACAGCTCTTTGGTCTTCACCATAGTGGAGTTTGGAGTGTGTCTGTTTGAGGTTGTGGACAGGTGTCTTTTATACTGATAACAAGTTCAAACAGGTGCCATTAATACAGGTAATGAGTGGAGGACAGAGGAGCCTCTTAAAGAAGAAGATACAGGTCTGTGAGAGCCAGAAATCGTGCTTGTTTGTAGGTGACCAAATACTTATTTTCCACCATAATTAGCAAAAAAAATAAATATTTCCAAATCAGACAATGTGATTGTCTGGATTTGTTTCCACATTTTGTCTCTCATAGTTGAGGTATACCTATGATGACAATTACAGGCCTCTCTCATCTTAATAAATGGGAGAACTTGCACAATTGGTGGCTGACTAAATACTTTTTTGCCCCACTGTAAATAGGGAGTATTAGGAATGGTCCGGGGTGGAAAGTGGGGCTCTGTCCTGGGACCAATCCTATTTATTTTATTCATAAACGACCTGTAGGACGGGGTAAACAGTTCAATCTCTGTATTTGCAGACAATTCTAAGCTAAGCTAAGCAGGGCAATAACTTCTCCGCAGGATGTGGAAACCTTGCAAAAAGATCTGATCAAATGAATGGAGTGGGCAACTACATGGCAAATGAGGTTCAATGTAGAAAAATGTAAAATAATGCATTTGGATGGCAAAAATATGAATGCAATCTATACACTGGGGGGGGGGGGTGACCTCTGGGGGAATCTAGGATGGAAAAGGACCTGGGGGTCCTAGTAGATGATAGGCTCAGCAATGGCATGCAATGCCAAGCTGCTGCTAACAAAGCAAACAGAATATTGACATGCATTAAAAACTGATCAACTCCAGAGAAAAAACGATAATTCTCCCACTCTACAAGACTCTGGTCCGGCCGCACCTGGAGTATGCTGTCCAGTTCTGGGCACCAGTCCTCAGGAAGGATGTTCTAGAACTGGAGAGAGTCCAGAGAAAGGCTACAAAACAAATCAAGGGTCTGGAGGATATTAGTTATGAGGAAAGGTTGCGAGCACTGAACTTATTGTCTCTGGAGAAGAGACGCATGAGAGGGGATATGATTTCAATTTACAAATACCGTACTGGTGACCCCACGATAGGGATAAAACTTTCCCGTGAAAGGGAATTTAATAAGATACGCGGCTATTCACTAAACGTAGAAGAAAAGCGGTTTAACCTTAAACTGCGTAGAGGGTTCTTTACTGTAAGAGCGGCAAGAATGTGGAATCCCCTTCTATAGGTGTTGGTCTCAGCGGGGGGCATCGATAGTTTAAAAAAACCTATTAGATAAGCACCTGAATTACCACAACATACAGGGATATAAAATGTAATACTGACATATAATCACACACATAGGTTGGACTTGATGGACTTGTGTCTTTTTTCAACCTCACCTACTATGTAACTATTAAGAGAGAAGATTACCGCACAGATGTGCCTAATGAGCCTTTCACTAGATCTAAAGCCACAGGTGCAGACAATGCATATGAAAATGCAGAAATTGAAGAAGGTTTGGACAGCCGCACTCCAAAAAATAGTTCCTTTATTTTAAAATAAAGTCACAAAAATACATGCCACAGCAAAAAAGCAGATGTTACTGACGCGTTTCACACTGTAGTTCAGTGCTTATTCATAGCTAACTAGTTATTTTTGTGACTTGATTTTAAAATAAAGGAACTATTTTTTGGAGTGCGGCTGTCCAAACCTTCTTCAAATTCCTACTATGTAACTATGTAACACTTTTGATAGTAGAAAAAGAAGGACTTCCAAAATGAATCTGTGGGGAGAAGGTCCTTCATGAGACTATGCTTGATGCAATTAAAATTCTTTACTCTGCTATAAGTCATTGGGGACCGTCTCAGCATAAACCACCTTCATATAAATGCTACGGAGTTCAGTGAGATTTCACAGTGTAGAGCATGGACAGAACCCTTTCAAGGAGGACACACAGACTCCTGTAAGTGGTACAAGGCTGGGTCATAAACCTAAGGAAAACTATTGGGATCAATGTCTGGGGGCTCTGCTGTGTGCCAGTGCTGAGGGCTCTGATGTGTGCCAGTGCTGGGGAAACTGATGTGTGCCAATGCTGGAGCCCCTGATATGTGCCAGTGCTGGGGGCTCTAATGTGTGCCAGTGCTGGGGGCTCTAATGTGTGCCAGGGCTGAGGGCTCTGATGTGTGCCAGTGCTGAGGGCTCTGATGTATGCCAGTGCTGGGGGCTCTAATGTTTGCCAGTGCTGAGGGCTCTGATGTGTGCCAGTGCTGAGGGCTCTGATGTGTGCCAGTGCTGGGGGCTCTGATGTGTGCCAGTGCTGGGGGCCCTGATATGTACCAGTGCTGGGGGCTCTAATGTGTGCCACTGCTGAGGGCTCTGATGTGTTCCTGTGCTGGGGGCTTTGATGTGTGCCAGTGCTGGGGGCTCTGATGTGTGCCAAAGCTGGGAGAACTGACGTGTGTATGTACCAGTGCAGGAGGCTCTGATGTGTGCCAGTGCTGGGGGCTCTGATGTGTGCCAGTGATGAGGGCTCTGATGTGTACCAATGCAGAGGGCTCTGATGTGTGCCAGTGCTGAGGGCTCTGATGTGTGCCAGTGCTGAGGGCTCTGATGTGTGCCAGTGCTGAGGGCTCTGATGTGTGCCAGTGCTGAGGGCTCTGATGTGTGCCAGTGCTGGGGGCTCTAATGTTTGCCAGTGCTGGGGGCCCTGATATGTACCAGTACTGGGGGCTCTAATGTGTGCCACTGCTGAGGGCTCTGATGTGTGCCAGTGCTGGGGCTCTGATGTGTGCCAGTGCTGGGGGCTCTAAAGTGTGCCAGTGCTGGGGGCTCTGATGTGTGCCAGTGCAGGGGGCTCTGATATCTATCAGGTTCTCTCGGTTCTCCAGGTTCCCCATGTTCTCTAGGTTCTCCAGGTTCCCCATGTTCTCTAGGTTCTCCAGGTTCCCCATGTTCTCTAGGTTCTCCAGGTTCCCCATGTTCTCTAGGTTCTCCAGGTTCCCCATGTTCTCTAGGTTCTCTAGGTTCCCCATGTTTCCCATGTTCTCTAGGTTCTCCAGGTTCCCCATGTTCTCTAGATTCTCCAGGTTCCCCACGTTCTCTAGATTCTCCAGGTTCCCCATGTTCTCTAGGTTCTCCATGTTCCCCATGTTCTCTAGATTCTCCAGGTTCCCCATGTTCTCTAGGTCCTCCAGGTACCCCAGGTTCTCTAGGTTCTCCAGGTTCCCCATGTTCTCTAGGTTCTCCAGGTTCCCCATGTTCTCTAGGTTCTCCAGGTTCCCCATGTTCTCTAGGTTCTCCAGGTTCCCCATGTTCTCTAGATTCTCCAGGTTCCCCATGTTCTCTAGGTTCTCCAGGTTCCCCATGTTCTCTAGATTCTCCAGGTTCCCCATGTTCTCTAGGTTCTCCAGGTTCCCCATGTTCTCTAGATTCTCCAGGTTCCCCATGTTCTCTAGGTTCTCCAGTTTCCCCATGTTCTCTAGGTTCTCCAGGTTCCCCATGTTCTCTAGATTCTCCAGGTTCCCCATGTTCTCTAGGTTCTCCAGGTTCCCCATGTTCCCCATGTTCTCCAGGTTCTCCATGTTCTCTAGGTTCTCCAGGTTCCCCATGTTCTCTAGATTCTCCAGGTTCCCCATGTTCTCTAGGTTCTCCAGGTTCCCCATGTTCCCCATGTTCTCCAGATTCTCCAGGTTCCCCATGTTCTCTAGGTTCTCCAGGTTCCCCATGTTCTCTTGGTTCTCTTGGTTTTCTGGGTTCTTTCTGCAGGTTTAGCATCTTTGGACATCTTGACCGGGTTTCCAAGAAGACAAGTAAGAATGTTTTACTGCAGAAAAGTCATACTGTAGTATGACGTCTCATCTACAACAAAAAGCTTGCCCGCTCACAACCTGCCTGTGTGGTGGAGGTAAAGTTTCACTTGAAAGAAATACTTTTAACTGGGCAAAGTAAAAAATGTCATATATGGTGCAATCTGTCAGTACCGCAACGATCTTTGTTTTTTTTTGAGCCCACTTGTATAATAGTTGAATTACTTGTTAATCCTGCCAAGAGATCCATTCTTTTTTCAATTCCTGTCCAGAAAAATGTGAGAGTTACAAGGTTTGAGGTACAAACCATATAAAACTACCAGGGGTGCTTACAACACTCAGCATTTTATTTTTTTTGTATGGATTAAACTTTTTCAAATTTTTGAGAGCTTAGAATCTAAATGGGAGTATCAACTTGTCAAGTGATACAAAAAGTAATACCTACAGTATGTGGGATGAACTGATGGAGAAAGTAAATGTTTTGTTGTTAGATGGACGTGGGATAGGCTTCTATGAAGAGATGGGTTTTGAGGGATCACCTAATGATGAACAGAGGAGATAGCCAGACAGATTGAGGTAGATACTTTCAGAGCATGGGAGAGGCTCTAGAGAAGTCCTGGAGGGGAGCACAGGAGGTGATGAGGGAGCTAGAAAGTAAAAACCTTGGGATGAGTGAAGAGAATGGTTTGGTTGGAATTTTAGGATGAGGTTGGTGATGTAGCTAGGGGCAGGGTTGTCGATGGCTTTGTATGTTGATAGTATTTTGAACTGTATGTATGGGTGATCGAAAACCAGTGGAGGAATTGGCAGAATGGAGAGGCGGACACTAAGTAGTTGGTAAAGTAAATGAGTCTGGCAGCAGCATTCATGATGGATTGGGTGATTGGGTGTCTATTTACAAGTAAGCAAACAAGGAGGGAGATGTAATAGTCGAGGCAAAAGACAGCAAGAGAGTAAATTAGTAGTTTTGTGTTGTCGTTGGTTAGGGCAGCCCATAGATTATGCAATTTTCTTTCCTTCAACCTAAAGAAAATTTGTCAGCGTTGATGGGGAAATCCTTCTCGTAGTGCTATTGTGTCCTGCTAGCGGGAAACCTTCCCACCAGCAGAATACAGTGACCGGGCAAAAAAAAACTGACAAGCTGGTTGTACTGAAGTCGATCGATGTATCAGCTTCAGTACAACCAGCCTGCCTATAGATTAGGGTGTTTCATTTTGTAAGGCAAAAATAAAACTGTAAAATTTTTGAAGACTTTGCTTACGCCCCGAGTCTCAGTGATGTAAAAGATATGTAGCGGGGTTCCTTTAAAGACTCTCGAACTACTGTTCCCAGAACCCCACTGGTTCCCAGGATGTTTTGCTTCTGCCCCAGAGACTCATGGGTGGGGATATATAAGGAAGGGGCGAGGCCTGGCTCGGCCTCTTTGGACACGGGACGGCAGAGACTGATACACCTGTGCGGACCTGCGCTGGGTAAGGCCTGAAGCCTGGGGCCTTTCCGGAGCCGACCAAAGAGCCTTCCACCCCACTGTGGCATCCGACATCTCTACTTACTGCCTAGATTGGATCGGGGACCCGATTGCAGCGACCGTTGTGGGCGAGTGAAGACACAGCCGGTGGAAGTCCCGGACGGAGATCACGTCCGGCGGGTGAGCGAGCGTAAGCTCATTCCATAACCTGTTTGATAGTACTGTGCCTATAGACTGCCGAGGCCTACTACCTCATGTTAAAGACTCTCGCTGGAGATCTACAGCAGGACTGATCCAGAGGATCTCCAGTGTAGTGTTGCCAGTTATCAACATTCCCTTTTCCTGGATTACAATTGTTGTTTATTCTTAAGTGCACCACCTCTACAGATTGCCGGTGAAGAATCCATCATTCATACAGGACTGAGTGCTAGAATTAGGAATCAGGCCTGATTCATTAGGGACCTAGTTTAGTTATTGCGCCACAGGGCGCCTAGTTAACAGTCGCCTCACGTGGCGTCTCCTTATACACCCCCCCCTCTCTATGGTGTAGTGTGACTGATATTGTGATATTGCAGGGCTCTGCGTATAATCTAAAGGTCAAGTTGTTATCACTGTTCATTCCCTTTGCATAGCTGAAAGTAAAATCTGTTATTCCTTTATAACTACTCTGTGTCTGAGTCTCTCAAGTATAAGTATTAAATGTGTATACCCCTAGACTAACTGTGCCAGAAAGGGTCGAGTAGATTGCCGGGGGTTGGTGGAGCTGTATTCAGGGCCCAAACCGAATCTGCGGCCCTCTTAGTTGAGGGTATCGCTACAGATATATATGCAAAATTTCAAGAAGATTGGATAATATTTAGGGGTTGCACACTTTGATCTGTTTTGTAGGCAAAAAATAAGATTTTTCAATGTTAATTACTTTTATTGGGAAAACTAGAAATCACATGCTTAAAATACTATTAAAACTATACACTAAGATTAATAGGTAATATGATAGGCAAAACATGTGTTATATTAATCAACTTTGAACGATGCAATCCTTTGTTTTGTTCGCTTGGTGGCGACTTTTCTGTGATGCTCGTGTAGCGGGTATGTACTTTTCAGAGTGTAAATTCTGGTGAAGACATCAGTGATGTCTAGTTCCCTGCGGGCTGGGGTTGAACCATCACTGCAGTGCTGTACCCTTTGTGACCTCTCGCAGCAGTTGTATGGCGGGGCGGGGAACCCGCTGTGCTTGCTGGGGGAGGGTATAAAGGGGGCGGACATCTTCGCCATGAGGTCCGAGTCCCAGGCACCTTCAGCCTGAGGGCTGCTGTCCGCGGTCGGTCTCCAGGCGGCCTAGGCTTAGACACTTGGAGTTTGTGTTCAATCCCAGACACCTTCAGTCTGGGGTGAGGTACTCAACCGGAGGCCTGGGACCCAGTACCTTCCACTGGGTCCCGCAAGGAAGGGATTGTCCTAGGGTGCCCCGGGTGTTGGGCCCCCGAATCCAGAGGCGTAAGGGACCGGAGGAGAGATTCAACCGAAGATCTGGTGCAGCATATTGCCAGTGCTGGGTGAACCTCTGGAGACCGCCCGGATGGATGTCTTTCCCGAACAGGGGCCAATTCATAGAGGAAGGTGGTTCATGTTCTATGACCGGTGGTAGCGGCTCAACTAGTCAACTCAGGTCAGTGGCAGGGACCTGCTATTAGGCCTGTGGCAGGGGCCTCAACAGTTCATCCGGTCGGTGGCAGCGACCAATCTCACGGTCGGTGGCAGAGACCGTGCGTCAAGCCTATTTGCTTGCAAAGGAATAGGAGAGTTCATTTGTGCCTGGGCCTACTCGTATCCACACCCCTGTCTGTCTGTTACTAAAGTTCAAATGATTATGTTCACCCTGGCAATGGAGAAATAAAAGAGTGTTGGACTTTTATTGGTGTGGGGCTCTATTAATGGCAGACACATCTCCACGGAACAAGCAGAGGCTTCGTATGCAGAGAACAGACCCGAAGGTAATTCAAATGACTTTGCTCAACCCTCATCAACATACGAGGTGAGAGCTTGGCGTAGTGTTCCTG
Organism: Rana muscosa; assembly: GCA_029206835.1. Lineage (NCBI taxonomy): Eukaryota > Metazoa > Chordata > Amphibia > Anura > Ranidae > Rana > Rana muscosa. The sequence goes on from CM055117.1 coordinate 1,102,581,377, forward strand.
CACTCTCCTCTCCCAGGTACCCCTAGACACCAGCCAAGTAAGCGATAAAGCAGAGAGGGAGAGTGAGGCCGCTACACGTGGGGGCTCGGGTCCGGGATGTGTTCGTGCTACAATGGAGCTGAAGTTGTTGGAGTTTGAACGTGTCTGCCCGGAAGAGTTCCGAGTAGGTCGGCCATGTTGGCCACTGCGCCGCGAGGCACACTCTCCCTGCTCAGTTCGTGGGTGTGACCCAGGGAAGGAGAAAGCCTGCGAACTGGGGCGCAAGAGGGGAGGAGTCCAGTCGTGTGAAGGACTACACGTGGGGACTTTGGCGCCAACAATGCAGTGCGCAATGGATCAGCAGAGAGTCGCCATGTTCAGTAATGCATTGTGGATTCCGCTTCATCCTCCTACCACGGGTTTGACTACTGCTGGTCCGATAACTGATACGGGGATCCGGCTAAAGCCCCGGGGACGATTTGCCCTGTACTCATGCATGGACGTTGAGGCCCTGGGTTTGATTTGTCCCGGCTGTTCAGGACTGGTGTGTCAGCTGAAGTCATTCGGGCGCTGCAAGGCCTGCGGAGAGTTCTTATTTGAGGTGGAACACCTATCGAGAAACCCAGAACCATCCACCTCAACCGCGCAACAGGCAACACCACTCAGGAAGGAGGAATCGCTGCTTTGACAGCCATCCCTGTGCGCACTGCAGCGACCGCAGGGGAGGTCGCGATCACTGAGATACGGGAGAAATCCGAGGATGCTGACTTGGTCACCACTGTTTCCCAGCGTCCACCGCCGAAGAGCAAGACCGGCTTGGTTGTCCCGTCCAGCGGTCGCGGTGGATCACCCTGCTCGCCTACGCCCGGCCCGGATGGATCCGGTCGGAAGAGTCCCGGACATCCCTTCTCAACTTTGGGCTGAGGTAAACCGGGCGGAGGGACTTGGTGTTGGGGCGGAAGTGTCGGGGATTCACGGCCCTGTGTGCCCGCGGGGGTAGCAATTAAGCCTCCACTACAAACTACCAGCCCGCGGCAATGGAGAAATAAAAGAGTGTTGGACTTTTATTGGTGTGGGGCTCTATTACTGGCAGACACATCTCCACGGAACAAGCAGAGGCTTCGTATGCAGAGAACAGACCCGAAGGTAATTCAAGTGACTTTGCTCAACCCTCATACACATACGAGGTGAGAGCTTGGCGTAGTGTTCCTGCACTCTCCTCTCCCAGGTACCCCTAGACACCAGCCAAGCAAGCGATAAAGCAGAGAGGGGGAGTGAGGCCGCTACACTCGACTACCCTCAACAAGAATTGTTTTTGTTGTTCATCCCTAACAGATTTGTTATACTTTTTTATCAGAGCAATTCCTCTTTCTGCGGTATCATTGACAAACTTAAGAGCGTTCACATGGCTTCTTAAGCCCTGTACACACGAACGGGTCCGATGGATTTTTCCATCGGAAATCCGATGAAGCTGACTTCCATCAGTCTTGCCTACACACCATCAGTCAAAAAACCGATCGTCCCAAACGCCGGGACGTAAAACACTCCGACGAGCCAAGAAAAATTAAGTTCTATGCTTCTGAGCATGCGTCGACTTGATTCTGAGCATGCGTGGGTTTTTTATCCGATGGAGTTCCCCACAGACGATAGTAATTTGCTATAGTTTTTTTTTCCATCGGATAAATTTAAAACATGTTCTATTTTTTAACACAGATGGAAAAAAGACTGATGGGGCCCATACATGATCGGTTTGTCCGATGAAAAAAGTCCACCTGACTGTTTTCATTGGTAAAACCGATCGTGTGTACAAGGCTTTAGAGAATCACTGCAGTATTCTGTCACGTCGTGGATCCCAAACAATTCAAAGAACGTCTTTGTTTTATTAGTAACGAAATGATTCGGGTCTTTTCCTTCAAAAAACATGTTTTTACCCTCTAATCGTTTCATTTCCTTTTTCTGGATGTCAGGACTAGTGATGAGCCGAACACCCCCGGGTTCGGTTCGCACCAGAACCCGCAAACGGACCGAAAGTTCGTACGAACATTAGAACCCTATTAAATACAATGGATGCGAACGTTCGAATTCTAAAGTGCTAATTATAACGACTATTATCCATGTTATTGTCCTAAAAAGGGTTTGGGAACCCGGGTTCTGCACCAGGGGACATGTATCAATGCAAAAAGAAGTTTTAAAAACGGTCGTTTTTCGGGAGCAGTCATTTTAATGATGCATAAAGTGAAAAAAAAAAAGTCAAATATTCCTTTAAATATCGTACCTGGGGGGTGTCTAAAGTATGCCTGTGAAGTGCCACGTGTTTCCCGTGTTTAGAACTGTCCCTGCACAAAATGACACTTCTAAAGGAAAAAAAAAACATTTAAAACTGCTTGCGGCTTTAATGTAATGTCTGGTCCCGGTAATATGGATGAAAATCTTTAAGAAAAATGGCATAGCTACCCCATGACCCCCCCCCCCCCTTACCCCAGCCCATTACCAGCCCCTTTGGGTCTTGTATGGATATTAAGGGGAACACAGCACACAAAATAAAAAAGGCCCTATATACTCTGAACAGCCGTATACAGGCGGTGCATACAAGACAGGGACTGTAGGTTTGTTCTTATGTAGAATGTGTTTGTAATTTTGAACAGGTACATTGTTTAAGTGTAGCTCCAGCCCAAAAATCTATTTTTAAACTTTTTGGAAAACATAGGTAAGGGTTATCACCCCTGTAACATTTGTTTTGCTGTCTGTGCCCCTGTTCAGAACATTTCACCTCACTTTCCGTCCCAATGACAACTGTTTTTGAAATGTGGTGTTTTTCTTGAAACAAGGATTGGCGATAAAGCATCAGTACAGAGGAGACACCTTTCTCCCATATTAATTCTTACAGGAGAGAATTTTCCTTCCTAGGGGTAGATTTCCTCTCACTTCCTGTTGTCTTCTTGCGTTTGCAAGTAGGAGTCGTTTGTAAGTTGGATGTTTGAAAGTAGGGACCTGCCGTATATACTCTGCAGAAATAGGCCCCTTAGTTGTTGGTGTTGGCACAACACTGTAAGCACTCACAGTTACTCTTGGTTGGTGCTGGAACGCCCTGCTGTCAACTATTATATCAGGAATTGTAATTACATATAATTGTTGAACAGTGGTAGTAAAAATTGGGCCTTTGATGGTGGTGCTGGTGCCACAACACTGTAAGCCCTGACAGTTACTCTTGGTGGGTGCAGCAATGGGCCCTGCTGTGAATTATTAGATCAAGAATTGTAATTGCATGCCCCTGTTGAACAGGGGCTGAAAAATTGGGCCTTTCGTGGTGGTGGTGGTGTTGCCACAACACTGTAAGCCCTCAGAGTTACTCTTGGTGGGTGCAGGAATGGGCCCTGCTGTGAATTATTAGATCAAGAATTGTAATTACATGCCCCTTTTGAACAGGGGCTGAAAAATTGGGCCTTTCGTGGTGGTGGTGGTGGTGGCGTTGCCACAACACTGTAAGCCCTCAGAGTTACTCTTGGTGGGTGCAGCAATGGGCCCTGCTGTGAATTAATAGATCAAGAATTGTAATTACATGCCCCTGTTGAACAGGGGCTGAAAAATTGGGCCTTAGGCACTGGTGGCACAACACTGCAACCCCTCACAGATACTGTACTTGGAGCACAGCAATGAGCCCTGTTGCAAAGTATTGCTTCAAAAATTGTAATGACACGCCCCTGTTAAACAGGGGCTGAAAAATTGGGCCTTAGGCACTGGTGGCACAACACTCCAACCCCTCACAGATACTGTACTTGGAGCACAGCAATGAGCCCTGTTGCAAAGTATTGCTTCAAAAATTGTAATTACACGCCCCTGTTAAACAGGGGCGGAAAAATTGGGCCTTAGCCACTGGTGGCGGCACCCATAAACAAAAATGATCTTCCAAGCTATCATCATCAATCGTATCATTGAGGACTCGGAGGAGGAGGATAGCCAGTCAACATAACAGCACAGGCACTCAGCATCAGCATCAGTCTTGAAGGGATGTGACATGTTAAAATCAATTAGTCTGTTATATCAGCATCAGGTGTGTGGTAGCTGGTGGTGATCCAAGACTGGTTCATCTTGATGAAAGTCAGTCGATCAACCGAGTCGGTGGACAGGCGCACCCTGTGATCCGTGACAAATCCTCCAGCAGCACTGAATGTGCGTTCCGAAAGAACGCTGGATGCAGGACAGGCCAGTAGCTCAATTGCATACTGTGCAAGCTCTGGCCAGTGATCCATCCTCAAGACCCAGTAAGCCAGAGGATTTTCGGTGGGGAAGGTGTCCAAGTCTGACCTTGCCCCTAGATATTCCTGCACCATGTTTATCAGACGCTGGCGATGGTTGCTGGAACCGATCATACTTTGGGGCTGCGGACTAAAGAATTGTCTGAACGCATCGGTCAGACGGCCACCTTCCCCACCGCTCCTTCTTTGACTGGCCGAAGCCTCAGCAACTCGTTGTCCAGGACCAGGAGTTTGTAACCTCCCAGTCTCTGGGAACGCGTTGCACAGACCTTTCTGCAAGGCCTCCCGGAGTTGTCTCATCCTCTGCTCCCTCTGCGACGGTAACATAAGGTCCGCAACCTTACCCTTGTACCGTGGATCAAGGAGAGTGGCCAGCCAGTAATGGTCCCTCTCCTTGATCTGAAGAATACGAGGATCCTTCCGCAGACTTTGCAGGATCAGGGAGGCCATGCAGCGTAGGTTAGCTGAGGCATTCGGTCCGGAGTCCTCTGGGTCACTAAGGACGACATGATCCGCAGCCACCTCCTCCCAGCCACGTACAAGTCCACTGGTTTCTTGGGACTGTAAATCATCCCTAAAAGACTGCTGCTGATGATGCTGAGTGCCAGCCTCCACCTCCATGCTGACACAATCCTCCTCCTCCTCCTCCTCTTCCTGTGCGATGGGTGGGACAGAAGGAACACTGTCTGGGTAAAGGGGGCCTTGAGAGGCAAGGAAGTCCTCCTCTTCCTGCCTCTGTTCTGCCTCAAGTGCCCTGTCCATTATTCCACGCAGCGTGTGCTCCAAGAGGTGGACAAGAGGTACAGTGTCACTGATGCATGCACTGTCACTGCTCACCATCCTCGTGGCCTCCTCAAATGGTGCCAGGACAGTGCATGCATCCCTGATCATGCCCCACTGGCGTGGAGAAAAAAAACCAAGCTCCCCTGACCCTGTCCTGGTGCCGTAGTCGCACAGGTACTCATTGATGGCCCTCTGCTGCGTGTGCAGCCGCTGCAGCATGGCCAACGTTGAGTTTCACCTGGTGGGCATGTCACATATAAGGCGGTTCTTGGGCAGGTTCAACTCCTTTTGCAGCTCAGCCAGGCGAGCACTGGCATTATAAGATCTGCGGAAATGCACACAGACTTTCCTGGCCTGCCTCAGGACATCCTGTAAGCCCGGGTACCTGCCCAAGAACCGCTGCACCACCAGGTTAAGGACGTGAGCCACACAGGGCACATGGGTCAGTTGTCCCTGTCGGAGGGCGGAGAGGAGGTTGGTGCCATTGTCGCAAACCACCATTCCTGGCTTAAGCTGGCGTGGCGTCAACCACCTCTCGGCCTGGCCCTGCAGAGCAGACATGACCTCTGCCCCAGTGTGGCTTCTGTCCCCCAAACACACCAGCGCAAGCACGGCATGGCATCTTTTTGCCTGCGTACTTGCGTAGCCCCTTGAACGGCTACGGAGCACCGCTGGTTCAGAGGACAAAGCACAGGAAGAGGCCATGGAGGAAGAAGAAGAGGAGGGGGTGGAGGAGAGAGGTGTGTCACAACCAGCAGTAGCATTTTGGAGGCGTGGCGGTGGAACAACCTCCAACACTACTGCACCTTGTCCTGCATCCTTCCCAGCTGCCAAAAGAGTGACCCAATGAGCCGTGAAAGAAAGGTAACGTCCCTGTCCATGCCTGCTGGACCATGAGTCAGCGGTAATATGCACCTTACCGCTGACCGCCCTGTCCAGCGAGGCCAAGACATTGCCTTCCACATGCCGGTAGAGAGCCGGAATAGCCTTCCGTGAGAAAAAGTGGCGTTTGGGAACCTGCCACTGAGGAACCGCACATTGCACAAACTCACGGAAGGGGGCCGAGTCTACCAACTGAAAAGGCAGCAGTTGAAGCGCTAGCAATTTAGCCAAGCTAGCATTCAACCGCTGGGCATGTGGATGGCTGGGAGTGAACTTCTTTCGACGGTCCAGCAGCTGGGGCAGGGAAATTTGCCTGCTAGAATCGGACGTTGGTGTACTGCTAGCAGAGTGGCCGCAAGTACTTGGCTGTGACACACCTAATTCTACACCTTCATTCCTCTCAGTGCAGGTTTCAGAGAGGACTGAAGTTATAGTGGGGTTGGAAATCCCAGCTGATGCGGTGCAGGGAGAGGTCCGCTTTGTTCTTTGGTGTGGGTCTTTGAGGTAGGCTTGCCAACGAGCTGCATGGCAGGTCAACATATGTCTGGTCAGGCATGTGGTACCCAAGCGGCTGATGTTTTGGCCACGCGATATACGCTTGAGACATATGTTGCAAACAGCAGCTGTGCGATCTGATGCACTAGCCTCAAAAAAGGCCCACACCAAAGAACTTTTTGAATGACGGGCAGAGGCAGCGCCCTGCACAGGCGGAGCTCTGCGGTGTGATTCCGTCGGTGTACTGCCCTTACGCTGGCCACCAAAGGTCATCCTGCCTCGTTGGAGATGTGCCTCCTCCTCATCCTCCTCCTCCTCCTCTCTCCTATTAGGCACCCACGTGGAGTCAGTGACCTCATCATCCCCTCCCTCCTCATCACTGGAGCCAATCTGGCAGTATGCTGCAGCTGCTGGAACATGACTGCCAGATTGGTGTCCTTCTTGAGCATCCCCTCTGTCTGCTCTCACGCTACTGCCTTCCTGTAGCTGGGTTTCATCATCAGACCCTTCGAAACACTGGGCATCCTCCTGGAGCATGTACCCAACACTGTACTCAAACAGTTCGGGGGACTCCTCAGGAGGAGGACATGGTGGGTCTAGGGAAGGAGTGACTGATGATGAGTCTGACATTGATACCAGGGAAGAGGACGCTTTGGCAGCTGCTTTGCCAGTACCCTGAGCCTGGGTGAGAGAGGATGAGGAGGAGGAGGGCTTGGTCATCCACTCTACCAAGTCTTCGGCATGATGTGGCTCAACATGTCCAGCTGCCGAAAAGAAGGACAAGCGTGTCCCATGGCCATGTGCTGATGACAATGCACCGCGTCCACGACCAGCACTGTTGCCCCCAGACACAGAGCCTGCTTGCCCTCTTTTATTGCCTCCTGACTGTCTGCCTCTCCTTGTTTGCCTTCCAGACATTCTAATGGATGGCCTGCAGGGAGATGGGGAAAAAAGCAATAAGGGCTACCTTCAGGTGTCCTTCTCTGTCCCTTTACTTAAGGATTTCTAAATATGGTTGAGGATGATTGCTTTCGCACAGAATAGCACAACGACAATTTCCCTGACTGTCCAAAAAACAAGGATTTCAAAGATGGTTGATGAGGAATGCTTTAGCACAGTATAGCACAAGGAGAATTTCCCTCACTGTCCTTCCCTGTCCCTACAAACAAGGATTAGCACAGTAAAACACACTGACACTCTCCCTACCTATAGTTTTCTGTCCCTATAAAAAATGTTTTTTTAAAGATGGTTGATGATCAATGCTTTAGCACAGTATAGCACAAGGAGAATTTCCCTCACTGTCCTTCCCTGTCCCTACAAACAAGGATTAGCACAGTAAAACACACTGACACTCTCCCTACCTATAGTTTTCTGTCCCTATAAAAAATGTTTTTTTAAAGATGGTTGATGATCAATGCTTTAGCACACTATAGCACAAGGAGAATTTCCCTCACTGTCCTTCCCTGTCCCTACAAACAAGGATTAGCACAGTAAAACACACTGACACTCTCCCTACCTATAGTTTTCTGTCCCTATAAAAAATGTTTTTTTAAAGATGGTTGATGATCAATGCTTTAGCACAGTATAGCACAAGGAGAATTTCCCTCACTGTCCTTCCCTGTCCCTACAAACAAGGATTAGCACAGTAAAACACACTGACACTCTCCCTACCTATAGTTTTCTGTCCCTATAAAAAATTTTTTTTTAAAGATGGTTGATGATCAATGCTTTAGCACACTATAGCACAAGGAGAATTTCCCTCACTGTCCTTCCCTGTCCCTACAAACAAGGATTAGCACAGTAAAACACACTGACACTCTCCCTACCTATAGTTTTCTGTCCCTATAAAAAATGTTTTTTTAAAGATGGTTGATGATCAATGCTTTAGCACAGTATAGCACAAGGAGAATTTCCCTCACTGTCCTTCCCTGTCCCTACAAACAAGGATTAGCACAGTAAAACACACTGACACTCTCCCTACCTATAGTTTTCTGTCCCTATAAAAAATGTTTTTTTAAAGATGGTTGATGATCAATGCTTTAGCACAGTATAGCACAAGGAGAATTTCCCTCACTGTCCTTCCCTGTCCCTACAAACAAGGATTAGCACAGTAAAACACACTGACACTCTCCCTACCTATAGTTTTCTGTCCCTATAAAAAATGTTTTTTTAAAGATGGTTGATGATCAATGCTTTAGCACACTATAGCACAAAGAGAATTTCCCTCACTGTCCTTCCCTGTCCCTACAAACAAGGATTAGCACAGTAAAACACACTGACACTCTCCCTACCTATAGTTTTCTGTCCCTATAAAAAATGTTTTTTTAAAGATGGTTGATGATCAATGCTTTAGCACAGTATAGCACAAGGAGAATTTCCCTCACTGTCCTTCCCTGTCCCTACAAACAAGGATTAGCACAGTAAAACACACTGACACTCTCCCTACCTATAGTTTTCTGTCCCTATAATTTTTTTTTTTTTAAAGATGGTTGATGATCAATGCTTTAGCACACTATAGCACAAGGAGAATTTCCCTCACTGTCCTTCCCTGTCCCTACAAACAAGGATTAGCACAGTAAAACACACTGACACTCTCCCTACCTATAGTTTTCTGTCCCTATAAAAAATGTTTTTTTAAAGATGGTTGATGATCAATGCTTTAGCACAGTATAGCACAAGGAGAATTTCCCTCACTGTCCTTCCCTGTCCCTACAAACAAGGATTAGCACAGTAAAACACACTGACACTCTCCCTACCTATCCTTCTCTTTCCCTAAACTAAAGGAATCCAGGTTAAGCAAGAAAAAAAAATGTCACTGTCCCTGCCTATGCTTCTCTTTCCCTGCTCCGGAACACACTACACTAGGCCGCCGTGCTGGCGGCCTTTTATAGTGTGGGGCGTGTACTAAACACCCTCAGCAATAATTGGCCACAGGCATCCTGCCTGTGGCCAATCATTGCTCTCCTCGCTGCCGGCGCTGTGATTTGCCAAGCATGCGGGGTCACAGTGCATGCTTGGCCAATCACAGCGCCTGGATGACACTGCGATGGCGTAGTGCATTGTGGGCCGTTCGCGTCACTCGAATTAGGCGCGAACGGCCCAAATCGTTCGATCTTCGTCGAACGATCGAACAGCCGATGTTCGAGTCGAACGTATGTTCGACTCGAACACCGAGCTCATCCCTAGTCAGGACCACTTGATGGTAAGCCACAACAATCCTCAAACACTCCTTTCAATATTAGTTCATGGATGTGATGACGGCAAGCCAACCACATCAATGTTCGTCCGATTTCCCTTTCAATTCTAATACATGCCCCTTGGATCAGTCCTGTATTAGATGCTGTGGTATCAATATATATACCGATTATATTGTCAAGTAGCCCAAATCGGTCCACTTCCCGAATAACTACTTCAGCCATCTGCTCACCAGTGCCTTTCAGGGCAACAGGTACGTCAAGCAAATGCTCAAAATCTTTGCCAGTCACTAGAACTGCAACTTTATCTTCCAAAGTTTTGACATTCCCATGGGCAACAGTTTACTATCCCAATGCAAGACCAAATGAGGAGGATTTTCAAAGAGTGAAGCCTTGTACACGCGACTGGTTTTCTCGGTAAGAAACGACAAGAAAACTGTTGGGAGAGCTTTCTTGCCGAGAAAACCATTCGTGTGTATGGTTTCCCGTCTAGAAAACTGTTGTTAATCTCGACGAGAAAAAAAGAAAACCTGCTTTCTTTTTTCTCGTCAGGAGTCTCAGTTTTCTCGTCGTGATTCTCGTCAGACTGTTTTTGGATGAGAAAAACATTCGTGTGTATGCTTTTCTGAGTCTTCAAAAACCGCGCATGGTCAGAATCAAGTATGAGACGGAAGCGCACTTTCTTGTAAAACTAGCGTTCGTAATGGAGATAGCACATTTGTCACGCTGTAACGGACTGAAAGCACGAAGACTGAAAAGCGCGAAACGTCTCTTACTAAACTTTTAATAACACGCAGTAACACGAGATCAGCAAAAGCAGCCCAAGGGGTGGCGCCATGAGAATGGAACTCCCCCTTTATACTGCCGTCGTACGTGTTGTACGTCACCGCGCTTTAGACCGACGAGATTTTGGATTGACAGTGTGTATGCAAAGAAAGCTTGACAAGAAACCCGTCGAAAAACGAAGGTTTTTTTGCAACGAGATTCTCGGCCGTGTGTACTAGGCTTGACTCTTCGATTTTCTTTGCCATTTTACTTCTATTGATGGCCCGTGCTCGGTAAACGGTAGCTGGAGATATGGAAATTTTTGAAACATCGTGGCCAAGGCTGTTTGCAGTTGCAATAAATGAAGAACTTGCTTGTCGAATAGATAGCTGTTCTCGATCCCAAGAAGACGTGAGTGTCTGATCAAGAGGTTTCAATCTAGGACTTGAATGTAATTTTTTAGTTGCTGGAGGTGAAAAATCAGCTTCTTCGTCACTAGGTGCTTGTGATGATGGAGATGAGTCTTCCAGTATAACTGTCTTATTGATTTCAGCGATAGCTTTGTAATGTTTATTCTTATATGAATCTTTTTTTTCTTCTTTTGTACACTAAGGCCCCTTTCACACTGGGGCGGGCAGGAGCGGTGGTGGTATAGCAGCGCTGCTATACCGTCGTTCTTACCGCGGTCGCTAGGGGGGTGAATTTAACCCCCGCTAGCGGCCGAAAAAGGGTTAATACCGCCCGCAAACCGCTGGCTATTGCCGCGGTTTGCGGGCGGTATTACCGCAGTGTCCCATTGCTTTCAATGGGCACCCGCGGTAAAGGAGCGGTGAACACACCGCTCCTTTACCGCTGTAAAGAAGCGGCTAGCAGGACTTTTGGAGCGGTCCTGCTAGCGCATCGCTTCAGTGTGAAAGCCTTCGGGCTTTCACATTGAAGGCTACAAGGCAGGAATTTTTCATGCGGTATAATAGCGCTAAACTGCATGAAAAACGCCCCAGTGTGAAAGGGGCCTTAGTTCAATGTTAGAAATTTCACTAGTTTGTGATAAAAGTGATCAATGTGTGCAACCCCTAAACATTATCCAATCTTCTTGAAATTTGGCATATATATCTTTTACATCACTGAGACTCGGGGCGTAAGCAAAGTCATATGAAAATCACATCTTTGGAAAAATGAAACACCCTACTATAGATGGATCGAAATGAGTCTGAACTGGCCAAATTCGATTTCTCTATGTCCAGCTTAAGAAGAGGCATGTTTTGGAGATGTTACAAAGTTTAAGATTTTTGGGTTGCGAGATAAAATCTACACAAACACAAGGAGAAGCAGTACAAACCCCATTCAGATAAGTAGGGCCATTGCTAGGGTCCTAAAAGACCTGGGGTATCTAGGGTTGCCACCAGTCCAAGATTCACCCGGACAGTCCAGTTTTGAATCATGTGTCCGGGTTTCAGGCGGACTGAAACCTGGACACAGTATTCAGATCGGGCTGCGGCTCCCCAAGTAACCAAGATAGTCAACCACAAATCTGTTGCCACCTGGGAGCTGTGGACAGCTGTCTGGGGGCAGTGCGATGATGTCAGAAAAAGCAAATTGGCCACACCCACCGTTTGCTGCAGCATGCTATGTGCACCTCATTACTACACTCCTTGGGGGCACCCAAAGGTGTCCCAGGCCGCTAAAGTGCTCGGGTTTGGCTTTAAGAAAAGGTGGCAACTCTAGGGGTACCCTAGACTGAAATGTTTGGGGCTTGTTGGGGCCATGACAAAAAAAGCATTAGACTTTTTCTTGTCCTCCGTGTCATCTCCTTTCTCTTTGCTGTCTTCCCTATTTTTGGTCTCTTCTCCTGTTGCACTCCCTTAAAATTGAACCATTAGTGCTTTGATTTTTGTTGACACTCAAAAGAAACTTGCAACTCCTCTGCTTATTGCATATCTTATAGGGTGACCAGACATTCCCGGTTTCCTGGGACATTCCCCGGATTGAGGACACTGACATTGGATTTGAACAGGGGCTGGGGCAATTTCAAAGACAGTCAGTGCAGAATAAAAAAAAAAAATCTGAATTACTCCGCCGCTCCTACTAGCTTAGGGGGATGTATTTTTTTCTCAATCTTTGCCCCTTTCTGATGATCATGTGCTGGTCGGAGCGGAGGGAATATTTCTTAATGCCGCGTACACACCGTCGAGAAAATCGACGGGAAAAACGAGGGAACGGCTTGGTTCCCTACACAAGGCCGTTTTTCCTGACATTTTTTTTCTTGGTCGAGAAAAACGACAGTGTGTGGGCTCTGTGGCAGTGTTTCCCTATGGGAAAACTGCCACAGAAAAAAATGACGGGAATCACGACGAGAAAAATTAGAGCATGTTCTATTTTTTCTCGTCGTGATTGATGCCGTTTTTCCCGTCGGGAAAAATGACAAAAAGCCCACACACGATCGTTTTTCTTGTTAAAAAAAAAAATTAAATTTTTCCCGACGGGAAAAATGATTGTGTGTACGCGACATAAGGCTTGAGAGGCCATGAGCCGGGCGGCGACGGGCAGAGAGTCGCTGGTTGCTGCCATTACTAGTAAAAAAAAAAATATGTCCCTGCATTTCATTTTAAAAATCTGGTCACCTTAATGTAGCAATACCCCCGAAGGAGCCGCTGGTTTAAGATTTTGGGCCTGCCGTTACCTTACTGTTCACCACGTCCGTCTTAGGGGTCTTCCTTGAAGAGTTGTTCACAAATGTCTGCACCACACACTAAAGCCTCGTACACACTGTTGGACTTCAAACAAACTTTTCCGTGGATTTTTGTCCGAAGGGAGTTGGTCGGGCACACCCATAGCATACACACGGCAGGACTTTTCTGCAAACTTTCCCAACATCACGTGGTTTTTCTGCTCTTTACCGCCACCCTTTGGTCAACTTCTGCTATTGTTGGTTGATTATAACATTGGTTCTGGGCATGCGTATTTGTACCTCGGACAAAGGTCCCATGGACTTCTGTACACACGATAGGACTTTGCACCATCGGACTTTTGTTGCCGAAAAGTTTGTCCGTTTGCAGAGCAAACATTTGTCCGATGAAAACCAAAAAAGTTTGTCCGAAGGAGCGTACACACCGTCGGATTTTTAGAAAAACATGCTCATTTTGAAGTTTGTTGGCAAAAAGTCAGATCGTGTGTACGGGCTTTAGTCTCTTTTTCTCAAGGGTTTTATTAAAGAACTTCCAGACAGTGGGATGGAGGGTTGGGGGAGATTCAGGTACCTTGCTTGCGGATCACGGGTACTTCCTAATCCAGAGGACAACAGTTTTCCACGCTGGATCTAGCAACTACCAGATAGGTCTCTCTCACTGACCTAGCAGCCGGTACGGTGCTTGGTCAAAAGTCTCTGCCACAGACTTGAAGAATACACACACTTGGTAAAGTTCTGAAAACATAACACACAGTACCAGGATGTTTCAGCCAGGCCGGCAGCACTGTGAGGTAGATTTTTATCCGGATGCGTCCTCCAATTGAGTCCTCAATTGCTCGGTCCCTTCCCGCAGGCAAGGCAACACAGGACCATCCCTGGATCAGTAGGCCCCAGAAACTCCTGGGCCTACTCTCATTAACTGAGCCTCGGGCCTGCAGGCCCAGAGGCAAAAAAACTGCTAACGCATCCCTGAGGCCAGGAGGGCCGTCAGGTCAGGATCGGAAGACCCTGAGAAAACGGTGTCTGCCGCTTAAGTACCCTCTCCCAGAATGCACAGCGGGGTGACCAATCCCACTGAGCTGCTTCTGGGCAAGAGGTACCCAATACACCCAGCCTGCTGCATTTCCGACCCTGACCTGTGGTGACAGTGACACCCACAGTCAGGTGGAAAAATGTGCAGCCCAGCTGAACTGGAACAGAGACCAATAATTTGGTACAATTATTCTGCGCTAAACTACAGCTCAGACAACTAAATTTACCACTAGCGCCTACCCAATAGGAGCAGGGCGCTACACTAATATCTAGGTGTAGCAATACCCTGTTTAGGGCCGCTGGTTAATTTTGGGTTTTGCACGTTACCTCTTCAGCTCCGTTGTCCGGATAGGAAAGTCTGTATTGATGCAATGTCCACACATGTAAAACCTCAAAGAGTTAGGCTTTATTTTTCATATGCAGTAAACGTTGAGAAGTAGAAGGTATAGAAGAGCAGGGGAAGGTTCAGGCACTTGCCACTAAAAGTTGACAAAGGTAGAAGTTCAAAGTCATTCACCACTCTCAATGTTAGAGTGGATATTGGTCACCCGGATAGTCCCCTCTCACATGGCCTAGCAGCCGGGATGACACACGAATCAGTAAGAGGGCGATCTCTGCCACAGACTACCCAAGATGAGTTGGGTCTCTGCCACAGACCTGTTTTAGCCCGGGTTCACACTTGTCCGACAAACGCTCCGACATTGGGAGCTCATGTCGCATGACGTGTGAAAATGAATGTTTCCCTATGGGAGCCGTCTTAACTGGTCAGACACATGTCGGTCCGACTTTGAAGATGCTCCCTGTACTACTTTGGTCCGACTTTGATCCGACTTCAGCCCATTGACTATCATTGAAGTCGGATCAAAGTCGGACCGCAGTCTTGCATGATCCGACTTTGGCATGCGACTTGTGCTCTGGTTATCTTGAGGGGGAACTCCACGCCAAATTTTAAATAAAAAACCGGCATGGGTTCCCCCTCCAAGAGCATACCTGGCCCTTTGGTCTGGTATGGATTTGAAGGGGAACCCCCATAGCCGAAAAAAATGGCATGAGGGTCCCCCTCAAAATCCAAACCAGATCCTTATCCGAGCACGCAAACTGGCAGGCTGCAGGAAAAGAGGGGGACGAGAGAGCGCCCCCCTCCCTCCTGAACCGTACCAGGCCGCATGCCCTCAACATGGGGGTTTGGTGCTTTGGGGAAGGGGGGCGACCTGCGGCCCCCCCCACCCCAAAGCACCCTGCCCCCAGGTTGATGAGGACAGGGCCTCTTCCCGACAACCCTGGCCGTTGGTTGTCGGGGTCTGCGGGTGGGGGCTTATCGGAATCCGGGAGCCCCCTTTAATAAGGGGGCCCCCAGATCCCGGGACACCCCACCCTATGTGAATGAGTATGGGGTACATCGTATCCCTACCCATTCACCTGGTGGAAAAAAATGTCAATAAAAAAACACTACACAGGTTTTTAAAGTAATATATATTACACAGCTTATCTTACGTAAAGGTAAAGCGGTAAACAGAAAACCAGAGTGTGGTTCTGTCCTTTAACATTTGTTCTTTTCTTGTCCCCCAGTGACACCTCCAGGAACTTTTGAGGAACATGGCCAACGTGTCAGAGCCAGTGCTGTTTGTTCTGGTTGGTTTCCCTGGTCTTCATGAAAGGTTCTATGCCTTGGTTGGCACCATTTTCTTCCTAGCCTATGTCATGTCATTGTGCGCTAACGCCACCGTGGTATTGTTAATCATCTTGAGAGAACACCTTCATCAACCAATGTATCTAATCATCGCCAACCTGGCCATTTCTGACATTCTCTACGACACGGCTACTCTACCGAAAATCATCTCCAAGTATTGGTTAGGAGATGGGACCATATCTTTTGTCGGATGCTTCATTCAAATGCCAATAGTCCATACTCTGAACTGCCTGGATTCCTTCACCATTATGTTGATGGCCTTGGACCGGTACGTTGGCATCTGCATACCCCTTCGATATCACTCCATCATGACCAATCGGGTGGCGGTAATATTGTGCTCCATCGGTTGGCTTGTTTGTGGATTTGTTGGCCTCTATGTTGCAAGTTGGGCTCTTCCACTTCCTTATTGTGGTCCAAACAAAGTAAGGAACATCTACTGCTCCCTCTCCAAGGTGGCTTTTACTTCCTGTGTAGATTCCACCATTGTTCGCACCAATAGTTTTTATGCTGGAGTTGTTATGCACATGACTCCACTATCGTTCATCATTTTGTCTTATGTTGTTATCATAGCCACGGTCTGCTTGACCATGAGCTCGGAGAACTGGCTGAAGATGTTTAATACGTGTGTTACGCACTGGTTCGTCATCACCGTCTTCTTCATCCCGCGCATAGTGGAGTACGGCTACAATCAATATCAGTTGGTTCCCAACGCTGATGTCAACGTTCTCATCATCTGCCTGTATTCCTATGTGCCACACGTCTTTAACCCCATTATATTTTGCCTGAGGAACAATGAGATCAAAAAGACTTTAGGACACATTTTCAAACAGATGACAATTTAATAAAATACATTTGGGACAAATGTAATTTAGTCTATTTTCTATGATATTCACCCTAGAGACATTCAGATAAAGCTAAAGCTTAATCTGCTTATATTTTGCTTTCACTGGTCCCCTCCACATTCACAAGCTGATAAGGACGTTTTAAAATAAAATGTTCCCATTACAGACCTTGTTTTAGACCCAGTGATGTCATTACTTGGTCTCTGTGGTTCCCTATGGGTCTCTATGCTTCCCTATCAGATCATGGCTAGTAGGAGGGGCTGACAGGGTGCTGTACATAGCCTCCTAAAAACATCCCAGCACCCTGCCTCAGTGCTCCTCTCAAGAGCTCTCAGTCCATGTGCAAGGAGTGGGCTGGCTCTTGGGAGAAGTTATGCAAAAATGTAATTGCATTGATTTGTAGATGTCAGTCTGGAGGAATGGATGTTCCTGTATTTGCATGCATATAGTATCATGAGTCTGCACACCTGCTGTCCCCATTATGAGGGGTACACACCATCCATATGCTGATTTCCTGGGTCTGTACACCTGCTGTGCCCATTATGAGGGGTTCCCACCATCCCTGTGCTGAGTTCCCGGGTCTGTACATCTGCTGTGTCCATTATGAGGGGTTCCCCCCATCACTGTGCTGAGTTCCCGGGTCTGTACACCTGCTGTGCCCATTATGAGGGGTTCCCACCATCCCTGTGCTTAGTTCCCGGGTCTGTACACCTGCTGTGCCCATTATGAGGGGTTCCCACCATGCCTGTGCTGAGTTCCCGGGTCTGTACACCTGCTGTGCCCATTATGAGGAGTTCCCACCATCCCTGTGCTGAGTTCCCGGGTCTGTACACCTGCTGTGCCCATTATGAGGGGTTCCCACCATGCCTGTGCTGAGTTCCCGGGTCTGTACACCTGCTGTGCCCATTATGAGGAGTTCCCACCATCCCTGTGCTGAGTTCCCGGGTCTGTACACCTGCTGTGCCCATTATGAGGGGTTCCCACCATCCCTGTGCTGGGTTACCAGGCCTATACACCTGCTATGCCTATTGAGAGGGGTTCCCACCATGCCTGTGCTGAGTTCCTGTTTCTATACACCTGTTGTGCCCATTATGAGGGGTTCCCATCATCCCTGTGCTGAGTTCCTGGGTCTATACACCTGCTGTGCCCATTATTTTTGCACCTTAATGTTGACTTCACATAAACATGGCCCTGCCTAGTCCCGGGCATTTGTGAGCACATACCATGAAGGGAGAGGAGACCCGGCGTGCTGGGCAAGTAGGCCCCACCCACACAGTGATCTTTTCTTCACTGTGACCAACTATGTACCTGCTCTCAGTCATCTTTACGAAACATAGAACACTGACCCTCCATACAGTGAAGAAACCTTCTTTACTCTGGTAACAAACTGGGTTCTTCTAAAGCTGACGTGTTACAATTTCATTGTACATTGGAGCTGGTTATCCATTTCTTTAAAAATAAAAATATATATATATATTAATATTGTAATTATTTATATTTGTAACGCACTCACCCCCTTCACCTGCCTTTGGCTCCTCGCAGGAAGAGAGGGCACACCACACCACGCCACAAGGTTAATAAAGATCAGTCTCTATTTCCCCCAATAACTTCAAGGTTCACACCGGCTGTAACTCCAACGTAGAGTTTATTTCTCTTAACCACTTGAGCCCCGGACCAATACGGGCCATTATGACCAGGCCCCTTTTTGCGATTCGGCACTGCGTCGCTTTAACTGACAATTGCGCGGTCGTGCGACGTGGCTCACAAACAGAATTGGCGTCCTTTTTTTCCCACAAATAGAGCTTTCTTTTGGTGGTATTTGATCACCTCTGCGGTTTTTATTTTTTGCGCTATAAACAAAAATAGAGCTAAAATTTGGAAAAAAATGACATATTTTTTACTTTTTTCTATAATAAATATCCCCAAAAAATATTTAAAAAAACATTTTTTTTCCTCAGTTTAGGCCGATACGTATTTTTCTACATATTTTTGGTATAAAAAAAAAACCGCAATCGGCGCTTATTGATTGATTTGCGCAAAAATTATAGCGTTTACAAAATAGGGCATCGTTTTAAGGCATTTTTATAAAAAAAAATTTCACTAGTAATGGCGGCGATCAGTGATTTTTTTCGTGACTGCGACATTATGGCGGACACATCGGACACTTTTGACACATTTTTGGGACCATTGTCATTTTCACAGCGATCAGTGCCATAAAAATGCACTGGTTACTGTGAAAATGACACTGGCAGTGAAGGGGTTAACCACTAGGGGCGCTGAAGGGGTTAAGTGTGCCTAGGGGCGTGTTACTAACTGAGGGGGGGGCGTGGCTACGACTGACACGTCACTGATCTCCGCTCTGATTACACAGAGCGGAGATCGCTGACATTGTCAGTAGAGGAGCGGGGAGATGTTGTGTTTACACTAACATCTCCCCGCTCCATGCCTCCGTGAGACGATGGCGGGGATCCCCGCGGCGATCGAGTCTGCGGGACCCGCGGTCCCACTCACAGGGAAGGCAGGGAAGTCAGGGAAGTCAGGGAAGGCAAGGGGGTCGCGTGCGCGCCGCTGGCGGCGCGCGCGCGACCCCGACTTCGGCAGTTAAAGGGCCACGTACAGGTACGTAATTGTGCCTGTACGAGCCATTCTGCCGACGTATATATGCCGCGAGCGGTCGGCAAGTGGTTAAATAACAGTCTCTGATAAGAAAAGGTTGGAGAGAGGACAGGACAGTATAAGGTGTGGGAGAGGTCCAGGCACAAACGTAATACACTTCACTGCTTAGCTTCTCAAACAGACTCAGCCCAGATGGATAGTCTCCCTAGATAGGGACTAGCAGCCAAACTCAACCAAAGAATTTATACACCAGGATTTGATTTGAAGTGTTGCCTTATGAATACCGTAATTTTATATTATATTACAAATCAAAAAGTGCGCTTTATCATGAGGACTATAACTTTCAAAAGGTCATATGTATTTTTTTTTTTTTTTTTCCATAGAACCTTTTTGATAAACCCTGTCTCTTCTTTCAAACATCCTGACCATCCGTGGACAGTGGTGACGTGCAAACCTAATCTCCTGTTGCAGCACTCCTAGCAGTCTCTTACTTCATATTCTCATTTTTTTTTTATTTTACAATTATTTTTCAACTAACCTTATGCAAATCATCAAGATTCTCATAGGTGTCTCGACACCTTTTAGTTTTTTTGCTGATCCATCATAATTGCAACTGGCAGTCCCATCAGGTTAGAATTTTCAATCAATGTGGAAAGATATTGTTGTGCGGCTTGATCCTGCATGTTTTTGTTACCATCTGTTTGCTCTTTTCTTTCTCAACGATGCTCATTCTTCCTTTGTATGCATTTTACCGATCATATTTTTTGTATACTTTATAGATATTTTATTCTCCAATTGAGGTTCGTCCCTGAGGAAAGGGTATAATCCCTGAAATGCGTCGGACAACCATCCCCATTTGGAAAGAATGAATCTTGTTACTATTTTTTATATATATTTCTACCTGTTTGTTTAAACGCACATTCAGTTGTTACATACTGCCATTTATTTGGCTTCTTAAAACTAATAATTTAATAAATTTTTGTACTCATATACTTCATTGTTACATTTGTTGCCCTTAAAGTCCCAACCCTTAGTCAGGGGGACACTTCCTATTGAACTTGGTGAACTTGGTCTCTTCCACAGACCTGATGAACTTGGTGTTTCAAAGCTTGACCTCTTTGTAAGGAGAAGACATCCCTCCAGAGAGTTACCGGGCCCCTTCCTTCACCGTGATTTCTCACCGGTCCCTCGGAACGGCTCCTCCCCCGGCCTCCTCGTCTAAGATGTGGGTCCCCTCGCAAGGCAGCACCCTGGGATTCCTCGATCCTTGATGGGCCCCAGCCGAAGGTGCTGGGCCCAAGGCCTTTGCTGCAGTCCCAGGGCTAAAGGTGCCTGGGACTGATTCACCGACCTCCGCCCCCGGGCCAAAGGTGCCCAGGGCAGACAGGAACACACACTCCTGGGAGTAGGACTCCCGATGACCAAAGAACCTTGAACAGACAGCGTCTACCCCTTTTTATATCCTCTCCCAGCATACACAGCAGGCCGACCACGCCCACTGTATGGTTGCCAAGAGGGGACACACAAGGCACAGCACTGTATCAGCAGTTCAACCCTGGCCCACCATGGCAGCACCACCCACAGGCCACAGAGAACAGTACACTAATACTCTTCCTGCAGACAAAATGGCTGATAATGTCCTAACAATTTAGGTGTTTGAGCATAACTACCACTCAAACACTACCCCTAAATTGAGGACCCCGCTACACACTCCCCCCACTAAATTAGACACTGTCCCCAGTGTCTGGAGCAAACCTATGCCTCTCAAGCCTGAGTCAACATAGACCTATTCCAGAAACTATGTACAAAACAAAATTTAAAAAAAATTGTTTGTTTGTGCCGGAACCTGAACATGGGGAAAGGGAGTTAAAATGAAGAGATGAAGGAAGAGTAGCAGAAAACAAATGTGTACATCCCATTCTCAAATGTCACATATTTCAAAACAAAGCACATATTATTTTTTCCCTTTACATTTCCCTCCCTTCTTGCAATAGCTAAACCCACCCATCCTCAGTGGTTGCTTGGTGTCCACCTGCAGAGGGAGAAAATAAACACACATCAAACCAACAAATTACACATCCTATCCTTCTATGTACATTAGAAGAGAAAAGACTCTCCCCGAGGGAAAAATCCTTTCCTTCTAACAAGTAAACACTTTTAAATGTAGTTCAAGAGTTTTTTTTTTTCAAACTTGAGCAACACCGCCACCTAGTGGAAGTGCCCCCGTCAAGACACTTGTCCCAAAAAACTTTTCTTTCTTTGAAGGCAAATCTTCCTCTTCTTCCTTGAATCTGGCTGTGGCCCTAAACTATTTCTACCCCAAAGTCTCTGTCTTTGTTGCGCTGTGAGCGGAGAGAAAAACATCAACAGCTCCCCTGCTCTTCAGCTGAGTAGACCACCCCGATTTGCAAGGGCAAAGTTCCTGAACTCCAGGAGAGTACACTCCGGAACAAAAGCACAAAAAAAAAAAACAGTCTCTCACAAATAAAACTTTGGATCAGGCAGGATGAGGAGCTTCTGGGTTTTTTCAAAGGTCTCTATTGAATAGACGGCATCTTCACACTCCTTCCGACACACAACCACCCGATCCGCATGAATGTGCCGACCCAACATCCATTCTTTCTTGCACCCCCTGTATCTCTCGGCAACAGCCGCGGGATATGAGAGATACCTGCGGGCGTGTTGTACCTTCAAGTGGTTCCACAAGAAGTCTGCGTACCATCTCTCTCTGTAGGCCTCCACCTCGAACAGCAAGCCTCTCGTGACATACGGGTACTCCCATCCGTAGTCAGCAGCCACCTTTTGATTGAACAGCCGCTGCATCCTGGAGAGTGGTGGAAGCATGGTACGGTCTCCTGCACCTGGTAGAACGATGGCTTCCGGATGCCGGGGCACTTTCACTGCCCTGGGACCCATTACAGCAGCTTGTAGCGATATACAGTCATCCGTAGTAATGTGCACGGGCACCACAGGTCCGGACGACTCAGGCATGGGCTCAGGTCCTTCCTCAGACACATGGACTTCCACCCGGGGTGTAACATCTCCAGCAGACATGGGTGAGTCCCTTCTACTTCTGGCGGAGGATAGAGGTATTCTGTCCCAGCCCTTTTTGATGAATATCTCATCTATCTCAGCGTCTTCTCCTACATCAGAAGATGACTCTAGATCAGAGGTGTCACAGTCCTCTGCTAGCAAGTAATTCCTAGTGGCAGAGGAATCACTATCTCTAACAAGTTTAAGTTCTTTGGGGTCCGAGACCCAAGCATCCCCAACACTCTGAACGCTTCTCTCCGTTCCCTTCCCCGGCTTACCTCGACCTGTAGCTGTTGCGGATCGTCTGGGGGTCCCTCCAACTGGGCGATCCGACTCAGGTAAGCGCTGGGGTATAGCTCGACCACGACCGCAGGAGGCTTTCACGTAGCCGACCTTCCGCTTGGGCGGTGGGAGCGAGGATTCTGTGACAACCGAGGCAGCATCCTGCGGTTTCTCCGTCTCCGGTTCCTCAACCACCGGAACATTCACAACAATGACTTCCTCCGAAGTCTTGACAGTGCACGTAGGGGTGACTGCAGAAGCGCTGGTTTCCTCCTCAAGAGTAGTGGCGCCAGTAAGGCAATTCAGACGGAAGGCCCGAGACTTTTCTGTGGGTTTCTCTACCTCGAATAGGAATTCCTTACATCTTTCGCATCTTCCGAAAGGCCGAAGGTGCACCACCAGTCCCTGGCATCCGGGACAAACCACTCCAAGGGCCTCCGCATCTCTGTAAATGTAGAGGGAGAAGCGACCCCGAGGCTTCAGTCGGATCCCCGTATCCATCAAAGGAGCAGCAAACTAAGTAACATTCATGGTACTTGGAACTGGAATCCATGGGGCATTAGACGCCATGTTCTCCGCTTGCCGATTCATTGCACACTGTCCCTTTTGCGCCAAAGTCACCATGTGCAACTCATCACATGGCGAGGCTCCTCCCATCTTCTGAAATGTTCGCGGGCTTTCTTACTCTTGACACGCCCACGAACTACGCAGCTTGGGCTCTCCTCGTGGCACAGTCACTTTCTTTCCAAAGATGGCCGACCTCCACAGAGCCTCACAGGAGGAATAAAGTCCAAACTCTGGGGGGTTTTAGGCTGCAGAAATCCCAGACTCGAGCCCCTATGTGTAGCGCCTCCAACCCTCTCTCCTACCTGTCTTTGGCTTCTCGCAGGAAGAGAGGGCACACCCCGCTACATGCCCGTACCCTCCTGTGTAAAGAGGTTGAGCGGTGTTATGAAACAGGTCTCCACAGCCAGGTTCTCCAGAGAATGGCTCTTATCTCTATGCTCAATAAAGACAAGTCTCTATTTCCCCCAATAACTCCAAGGTCCACACCAGCCGTAACTCCAACATAGAGTTTATTTCTCTTTAAAGCACAGTCTCTGATAGGAAAGGTTGGAGAGAGAACAGGACAGCATAAGGTGTGGGAGAGGTCCAGGCACTAACCTAATACACTTCGCTGCTTGGCTTCCCAATTTGGATAGTCTCCCTAGATAGGGACTAGCAGCCAGAATGGCACTCTAACTAAATGCACAGTCACTACACAAACTGGTGATCTTGGTCTCGGCCACTGACCTGGTGAACTTAGTTTTCAAAGCTTGGCCTCTTGTAAGGAGAAGACATCCCTCCAGAGAGTTACCGGGCCCCTTCCTTCACTGTGACTTCTCACCAGTCCCTCGGAACGGTCCTCCCCCGGCCTCCTCATCTCAGATGCGGGTCCCCTCGCAAGGCGGCACCCTGAGATTCCTCGATCCTTGCTGGGCCCCAGCCAAAGGTGCTGGGCCCAAGGCCTTTAGTTGCAGCCCCAGGGCTAAAGGTGCCTGGGACTGATTCACCGACCACCGCCCCTGGGCCAAATGTGCCCAGGGCGGACAGGAACACACACACTCCCTGGAAGTAGGACCCCCGACAACGAACCACGAACAGGCAGCGTCCGCCCCTTTTATATCCTCTCCCAGCATACACAGCAGGCCGACCACGCCCACTGTATGGTTGCCGAGAGGGGACACACAAAGCACACAAAGCACAGCACTGTATCACCGCAGATTCCCTGTTGTGTTCTGGGAGACATTCGGCTCCCAGAACACAGGGGACCATTCAGAATGGCGCAGCGCGACTCACACATGCGCCGTAGGGATCCGGGCATGAAGCCGCAAGGCTTCACTTCCTGGTTCCCTCACCGAGGATGGCGGTGGGGGCAGCAGAGTGATGAGTGATTGCTCGTCCTCTGCTGCGGACGTCGCTGGACTTCAGGACAGGTAAGTGTCCATATATTAAAAGTCAGCAGCTGCTGTATTTGCAGCTGCTGGCTTTTAATATTTTTTTTTCCGCGGCGCCTCCGCTTTAATATTGTAATTATTTATATTTAACATTTGTAGCACTACCCCCGTAGGAGCTGCTGGTTTGTTTTTGGGTTTGCACGTTACCTCTTTAGCTTCGTTGTCAGGGTAGGAAAGTCCATAGTAAATGCAATGTCCACACAAAAGTAAAACCTTCAACAGTCAGGCTTTATTCTTTTCTTCTGCAGTATAACTTGAGAGAAAATAGAAGGTAGGAGAAGAGTAGGGGAAGGTTCAGGCACGCGGTACAGAATGCACAAATCAGTTCACAGTTCTTATCAATGCTTCACCACTCTCCCAGTAGAGTGGGTATTGCTCACCCGGATAGTCCCCTCTCACATGGCCTAGCAGCCGGTGTGATGCACGAACCAGTGACAAGACAGCCTCTGCCACAGACTGCTTAAGATGGAATCGGTCTCTGCCACAGACCTTCTTTTAGGGATAGATAAATGGATAGTCCAGGAATCCTCTGCCACAGGATTTAAAGTCCCAAACTTCCAGCCGTGCAGTAAGAGAGCCTTTAAGCCGATCCAGCGAACTGCAGGGCTTTTAGTAGATTGGATCCCTCCTCAACAAGGTCACCAGGCCTCACCCGACATCAGCGCTTTGCCGGTCTCCTCCAGGGCAGGTTCTCCCCGGTTTCCTTCATCAAGGCAGCTTCCTCCCTTTTTTGGATGGACAGCTTGGGATCCCCTCTAGGGATGTAGGCCCCAGCCAGAATAGCTGGGCCTACTCGATAGCGATGCAGCCTCAGGCCAACGTGGCCCCGAGACCAGAATCACACACACATACCTCGCGCCAGGAGGGCCACGAGGCGAAAGACCCCAAACAATGGCGTCTGCCCCTTAAGTATCCCCTCCCAGCAGGCACAGTGGGTCGACCACTCCCACTGCACCGCTGCCAGAAGGGTCTCTCAATGCACCATGGTCTGCCTGGGTTCCAACAGGTGCCTGAGGTGGTAACGCCACCTACAGGCAATAAGGGAAACTGCTATCAGGCAAACCACCACCAGAACAGAGGCAAATTTACACAAATCGACAGTCTGAGCCCAACTATTGGCTCAGACACCCTTAAATTTAGAATAGCTTCCCCACCATTGGGGTAGGGCGCTACACATTCTTTTGAGTTCACCTCTTTAGCATGGGATACCCATGCTCCTGAGATCAGGAGCTATTTTTGTGCCTTGGCCCATGAGGACAGGGCCTTTTTTAGTGGGTGGGGGGGGGGGTGGATATAGCACCCTCCTAGTGTTGAACAGGCTGCTAGGTAAATTTAGTTTGGCTCCCCTGTAATCAGCGGAGCAGGGGGTTAATTATTTAGGGCTGCTTGGTGTTTCACAGGCTGCTGGTCTGTTACTTCCACCTGTATTCTGTGAGGCAGAACAGAGCAAGCAGCCTGCATATTTATAGAACTCCAGCCAATCCCTGAAAAGGGGTGCCCAAAAGGTGAGGAGGGCGCCCATAAATAGCCTGAGGCCTGAGCAGCAAGTAGTGCAGTGTTCCTGGGTCCAGTCCTGCAAGGAGGGACCACTGTGAGGGACCTCCACTCCACGGTGCAGGATCCTAGAGGAAGCTGTGAGGAAGAAACTGAGGTCCCAGTTAGGCTTAGCTGGGAGGCTTATTTGCAGATTCATATCTGGGGATCCAGTTGGGTTTGGAGAAGCTCACTAGAGAGAGCTAGGAGGAGGTTGGTGGGAAAGAGTCCAGCTGTCCTATGGTGGTGTGAGTCTCCATCTCCCTCACTAAGAAGTGCCTGGTGGAAATTGACAGGAGGCAACCGATGATCCTGTAGCTGAGTGAGTAAATGATCCCCAATGCTGAGGGGGAGTAGCTGTGTGTAGCTTTTAACTCTGGAAGGAGTACAGGTTACCAACAGCATAGAGATCCTGTGGGACATTCAGTCTTGTACAGTGCACCCAGAAATTGAGGAATCCTCAAGTTACCCAGTTCTACAGTTCTCGGGGTATCCCATGCTCCCTCTCCCCTGGACTGTTTTTTGAGCCAGTGGAAGAATGAAGAAAATGCTGTGTGCCTGGCCGTGTGTGCTCTAAGTGGAGAAATATGTCTGTATTCAACAGGGGATCCTGTAGGGGTGCAATGCATAATAAATATGCAATTCCTTAAAAGAACATGTTCGGGGACAGTGTCAACGACAACATACATAAGCAGCAAATTTGTAGTAGGTAGATTTTTTGTGTAGAAAAATATTATTGAGTGTTAAGTAGCAGAGGCAAAACAGCAAAAAAGTATCAGAAGGTATACATTTTTTATAAAAAATAAATAAAAAATTAGCCAAAGCCACATTACAGAGCTGATACAGTTGTTATACTGAGCAAGGAGTTAGACTGGGTCCTAAGGCAGCAATGTAAGAGAGGGTATGATATGATATTCCAAACATGGCAGCTCTAAATATTGCAGAGACTTGCTTTCCATTAAGCAAGCATTTGTACGTATGTTAGAAGAAGAGATGGGGCACATTTTATATAGATTAAAACAAATTTGTGTAGGGGAAAACCATGCTAGTGTAAGTAAAATAATATCAGTGAAAGCTGCAAACTTTGTGTCCTGGAAGACATCACATATGACGAAACACGTAGGGTGGAGTTACACGCTGACGTCATTGTGCAACCGGAAGTGACCTGGAAGTTGTGCCATTTCCCTGAACGAATTGTAAGTGTGATTTTTTTATTGAATAATATATGGGGCACTTCCTCTTATTCTCTTTCTGAGCTAATGTGGCTGGAAGTTGGAAGTGGTGATCTATAATAATCCGGGCTACCTCAGACCCAAGAAGGAGTGGGGGAGATGCAGTAGATGTGGTACATTCTCTGTAAACCCAAGAAATGGTTGTGTGTGACAATCCCAGTAGATCAGTCGTTTTTAAAATGCTCAGACCAGTCCATCTGGCACCAATAACCACGCCACGTTCAAAGTCACCTAAATCCCCTTTCTTCCCCATTCTGATGTTCGGTTTGAACTTTAGCAAGTCGTCTTCACCACACCCCCCTGTTCGGTTCGCACCAGAACCTGCGAACAGACCTAAAGTTTGCGCGAACTTTAGGACCCTATTAAATACAATGGACTTGAACGTTCGAAATCAAAAGTGCTAATTATCAAGGCTAATATGCAAGTTATTGTCCTAAAAAGGGTTTGGGGACCCGGGTCCTGCCCCAGGGGACATGTATCAATGCAAAAAAAAGTTTTAAAAATGTCTGTTTTTTCGGGAGCAGTGATTTTAATAATGCTTAAAGTGAAACAATAAAAGTGAAATATTCCTTTAAATTTCGTACCTAGGGGGTGTGTATAGTATGCATGTAAAGCAGCGCATGTTTCCCGTGCTTAGAACTGTCCCTGCACAAAATGTAATTTCTGAAGGAAAAAGAGTCATTTAAAAGCACTCGCGGCTGTATAGAATTGTCGGCTCCCGGCAATACAGAGAAAAGTCATTGATAAAAAAAAATAAAAAAAATGCGTGGGGGTCCCCCCAAATTCAATTATCAGGCCCTTCAGGTCTGGTATGGATTTTAAGGGGAACTCCACCCTAAATTAAAAAAAAAAATGGAGTGGAGTTCCCCCAAAAATCCATACCAGACCCTTTATCCGAGCACGCAACCTGGCAGGCTGCAGGAAAAGAGGGGGAGACAAGAGAGCGCCCCCCCTCCTGAACCATGCCCGGCCACATGCCCTCAACATGGGGAGGATGCTTTGGGGGTCTGTGACCCCTCAAAGCACCATGTCCCCATGTTGATGGGGACAAGGGCCTCATCCCCACAACCCTTGCCCGGTGGTTGTGGGGGTCTGCGGGCAGGCGGCTTATCGGAATCTGGAAGACCCCTTTAACAAAGGGGACCCCCAGATCCCGCCCCCCCCTATGTGAATTGGGAAGGGGTACATTGTACCCCTACCATTTCACAAAGAAAGTGTAAAAAAAAAATGTAAAAAAAAACACACAGACACCTTGGAAAAGTCCTTTGTTAAAAAAATAAAAATAAAAAACCCATTCCAGCGATGTAATCCAGTGTCCCGCGGCGATACGATGTCCAGCGCTGCAGTCTCCACGCCACACGAAACGTCATTGGCTGAGTAGACCTACACCGCGGAGGAAGTTCCCCATCAGGTCCGCTCAGCCAATGATGTAGGCGGGGTCTGGGGTACGAGGGGGCAGTGGCGCCCTCGTATCGCGGACCTGATGGGGAACTTCCTCTGCAGTGTAAAAAATGAATAGACCCGCCCCTTCTCACGTTCCCCATCAGGTCCGCTCAGCCAATGATGTAGGTGCAGCGCTGGACATCGGATCGCCGCGGGACTCTGGATTACATCGCTGGAATGGGTTTTTTATTTCAATTTTTTTTATTTTTAATAAAGGACTTTTCCCAACGGTGTCTGTGTTTTTTTTTTTTATTATTATTTTTACACTTTCTTTGTGAAATGGTAGGGGTACAATGTACCCCTTACCAATTCACATAGGGGGGGCGGGATCTGGGGGTCCCCTTTGTTAAAGGGGTCTTCCAGATTCCGATGATAAGCCCCCTGCCCGCAGACCCCCACAACCACCGGGCAAGGGTTGTGGGGATGAGGCCCTTGTCCCCATCAACATGGGGACATCCTCTCCATGTTGAGGGCATGTGGCCTGGTACGGTTCAGGAGGGAGGGGGGGCCGCTCTCGTACCCCCCTCTTTTCCTGCGGCCTGCCAGGTTGTGTGCTCGGATAAAGGGTCTGGTATGGATTTTTGTGGAACTCCACGCCATTTTTTTAAAAATTTGGGGTGGAGTTCCCCTTAAAATCCATACCAGACCTGAAGGGCCTGGTAATTGAATTTGGGGGACCCCCACGTATTTTTTTTTTTCATCAATGACTTTTCTCTGTATTGCCGGGAGCCGACAATTCATTATAGCAGCAAGTGCTTTTAAATGACTTTTTTTCCTTCAGAAATGACACTTTGTGCAGGGACAGTTCTAAACACGGGAAACAAGCGCTGCTTTACAGGCATATCATACACACCCCCCAGGTAGGACATTTAAAGGAAAATTTCTCTTTTATTGTTTCACTTTAAGCATTATTAAAATCACTTCTCCCGAAAAAAGGCAGTTTTTAAAACTTTTTTTTGCATTGATACATGTCCCCTGGGGCAGGACCCGGGTCCCCAAACACTTTTTATGACAATAACTTGCATATAAGCATTTAAAATTAGCACTTTAGATTTCTCCCATAGACTTTTACAGGGTGTTCCGCGGCTTTTCGAATTTCCCGCGAACACCCCAAATTGTTCGCTGTTTGGCGAATGTGCGAACAGGCAATGTTCGAGTCGAACATGAGAACTTGAAGCTCATCCGTGGTGGTGCCCTATAATAATCCGGGCTACCTCAGACCCAAGAAGGAGTGGGGGAGATGCAGTAGATGTGGTACATCATCACTTAGTGCCCAGCAATGCAGCTTTATTAGTGCCCAGCAATGCAGCCTTACCAGTGCCCATCCATGCAGCCTTACCAGTGCCCAGAAACACAGCCTCATCAGTGTCTGGATGGATCTTGGCTTTGAATATTCTCCCACCCATCCACCCTCCCTCGGTCCTCCTTCTCAAGCGGTTGTTGTAACAAGGTCCCGCCTCCTATAATACACGTCACACAAACTTTTCTGTGGATTTTTGTCTGAAGGGAGTTGACCGGGCACACCCATAGCATACACACGGCAGGACTTTTCTGCAAACTTTCCCAAAACTTTCCCAACATCACGTGGTTTTTCTGCTCTTTTCTGCTCTTTACCGCCACACTTTGGTCAACTTCTGCTATTGTTGGTTCATTTTAACATTGGTTCTGGGCATGCGTGTTTTGTACTTCGGACAAAAGTCCGATGGATTTCTGTACACACGGTCGGACTTTGCACCATCGAACTTTTGTTGTCGAAAAGTTTGTCCGTTTGCAGAGCGAACTTTTGTCCGATGAAAACCGAAAAAGTTTATCTGATGGAGCGTACACCACGGTCGGATTTATTTGAAAACTTGCTCATTTTGAAGTTTGTTGTCAAAAAGTCCAACCGTGTGTACGGGGCTTAAGTAATTTAAGTCCAGGAACTTGGCACACATGTAGCCCAATTTCTCCTCTACAAGTGTGCAAAGTGTGTTGTCTGGGCCGGGACCACCGATTTTTTTAAAGCCGGGCACCCCTCCCATAGACTTCCACGTTAAAGTACGAGAAGGCCGGAGGAAAGGAAAGACTGAAGGAAAGGCCGGAGGGAGGATTTAGATGTAGAAATATTCGGCAAACGTATCTTTTTGGTAAAAAATAAAACAGACACATTGTATCCATAGAGGAGATCTTCATTACCAGGACTGGAAGTCCCTCCAGAACAGAAAAGTTCAGATGAATATAATTAGCAATTAGGAATGGCTGTGGTGGGAAATCACCGGGGAGGGCTGTATTGTTCTCGGCACATCTATAAAACCCCGGACAGCCGGCACGTCACCCGTGAGAGGAGCTCCGAGTGTCCTCAATCCTCATCTGATGGCGGTGTGAAGGGTGAGTAATATCCAGAGAACGGACCAATTCACCAGAGGATACTTCTCACATAGCTGGGACCTTCCCGTGTAATAAGATTCTTCATTGTAACAGCCAAAGAGCAAAAAACATAGGTAAGAATATAAATATTAAAATATTAAAAAATAAAATAAAAGGTTTTGCATTGTCAGTTATTTAGCACTAGTAGCAAAATGCTCAAATAAAATAATAAAATATAAAACACAAATGAATAGTAAATAAATAAAAATAATAAATAGGTAAAAATATAAATATTAAAATAAAAAATAAAATAAAAGGTTTTGCATTGTCAGTTATTTAGCACTAGTAGCAAAATGCTCAAATAAAATAATAAAATATAAAACACAAATGAATAGTAAATAAATAAAAATAATAAATAGGTATAAATATTAAAATATAAAATAAAAATGTTTGCATTGTCAGTTATTTAGCACTAGTAGCAAAATGCTCAAATAAAATATAAAACACAAATGTATAGTAAATAAATAGGTAAAAATATAAATATTAAAATAAAATAATAAATAATAAAACAGAAGATTTTGCATTGTCAGTAGTAGAATGAAAAATAATAACATTTCACACAGGTGGACTCTATTTACTGTTAGGTAACTTCTGAAGGCAATTGGTTCCACTAGATTTTACAGTAGTTAGAGGTATCAGAGTAAAGGGGGCTGAATACAAATGTACGCCACACTTTTCAGATCTGAATTTGTAAAAACATTTTGAAAAACCATTTATCATTTTCTTTTCACTTCACAATTATGTGGCACTTTGTGTTGGTCTATCACATAAAATGCCAATAACATACATTTAAGTTTTTTTGGTTGTAACATGACAAAATGTGGAAATTTCAAGGGGTATGAATACTTTTTCAAGGCACTGTATATTGCCGGGACCCGACAATACATTACAGCCGCAAGCAATTTTAAGGCCCCTTTCACACTGGGGTGGGAGGTGCGTCGGCGGTAAATTGTCGCTATTTTTAGCGGCGCTTTACCGTCGGATTTGCGGCGGTATTCGGCCGCTAGCGGTGCGGTTTTACCCCCGCTAGCGGCCGAAAAAGGGTGGAAAAAAAAATGCGGTATAGCCGCGGTGTGCCATTGATTTCAATGGGCAGGAGCGGTGGAGGAGCGGTAAACACACGGCTCCTTCACCGCTCCAAAGATGCGGCTAGCAGGACTTTTTTTCACATCCTGCTAGCGCACCGCTCCAGTGTGAAATCCCTCGGGGCCGTCACACTGGAGAAACAGCAGCCGCTGTTTCAGGTTGGTTTGCAGGTGCTATTTTTAGCGCAATAGCGCCTGCAAACCGCCCCAGTGTGAAAGGGGTCTAAATGACATTTTTTCCTTTAGAAATTTCATTTTGCTGTGGTACTTGTTATAAACATGGGAAAGATGCGCTACTTTACATGCAGACTAAGGAGCCCCCCAGGCACGATATTTAAAGGAATATTAAATTGTTATTGTTTCACTTTAAGCATTAATAAAATCACTGCTCCTAAAAAAAACTGTTGATTTAAAAAAAAAAATTTTTTTGCATTGATACATGTCCCCTGAGGCAGGACCCGGGTCCCCAAACACATATTTAATGGCAAGAACTTGCATATAAGCCTTTAAAATTACCACTTTTACATTTTTCATGTTTTTTTCCCATAGACTTTAACAGTGTTCGCATGATCGCACAAATTTGTCTGTTCGCATGTTCTGGTGCCAACCAAATCTGGGGGGGGGGTTCGGCTCATTGCTACATGCACATGAACTTTAATGGCATCCCAGTCTTAGTCCGGAGGGTTCAATATTGAGTTGGCCCCGCCCTTTGCAGCTATAACAGCTTCAACTCTTCTGGGAAGGCCGTCCACAAGGTGTTTAGGAGAGTGTTTATGGGAATGTTTGACCATTCTTCCAGAAGCACATTTGTGAGGTCAGGCACTGATGTTGGACGAAAAGGCCTGGCTCGCAGTCTCCGCTCTAATTCAATCGAAAAGTGTTCTATCGGGTTGAGGTCAGGACTCTACAGGGCAGTCAAGTTCCTCCACCCCAAACTCACTCATATATGTCTTTATGGACCTTGCTTTGTGCACTGGTGAGCAGTCATGTTGGAACAGGAAGGGGCCGTCCCCAAACTTCTCCCACAAAGTTGGGAGTATGAAATTGTCCAAAATGTCTTGGTATTCTGACGCATTAAGAGTTCCCTTCACTGGAACTAAGGGGCCAATCCCAACCCCTGAAAAACAACCCCACACCATAATTCCCCCTCCACCAAATGATTTGAACCAGTGCACAAAGCAAGGTCCATAAAGACATGGATGAGCGAGTTTGGTGTGGAGGAACTTGACTGGCCTGCACAGAGTCCTGACCTCAACCCGATGGAACACCTTTGGAATGAATAAGAGTGAAGACTGCGAGCCAGGCCTTCTTGTCCAACATCAGTGCCTGACCTCACAAATGCACTTCTGGAAGAATGGTCAAACATTCCCATAGACACACTCCTAAACACCTTGTGGACAGCCTTCCCAGAAGAGTTGAAGCTGTTATAGCTGCAAAGGGCGGGCCGACTCAATATTGAACCCTCCGGACTAAGACTGGGATGCCATTAAAGTTCATGTGCGTGTAAAGGCAGGCGTCCCAATACTTTTAGTAAAATAGTGTGTAGCACACGGACCTTTTTCTCACCTGGCTTGCTTGTAAGACAAGGCACACCGTGCTATATGCCCGTACCCTCCTGTTTGAAGAGGTTAAGCAGTGTTCACAATTGTTGGGTTCCGCAGCGAGTTACCTCTCCTGGGCTGTTTCCTTTCCCTAGAGTGTAGAGAAAAGTCTGTTGTTTGTGTATCAATAAGGCCAATGTTCAGACAAGGTTAAACCTCAATGACTGAAGGTTTATTTTCTTTATGCTTGAAACCGGACAGGAAAGTTGAAAGTGAAGAATAGAATAACAGGGAGGCAGGTTCAGGCACTTAATATCACCACTCAATCCTAAGTGGACTCTGCTCACCCGGATAGTTCCCTCTCACGGTCCTAGCAGCCGGAGTGATACACGAACTTTACTTTCCTAGGGATACGATTGGAACCCATTTGCCTAGTTCCAAACTTCCCGGCACTTGTAGCATAAGGACCTAGGTGCAAGTTGAAGCACGCTACCATGCCTTTGGCTTAGGGTTAGTGAAAGACTTGTGGAATCCCTCTGTAGGTGACCAGGCCTCCTCCGAGGCGGTGACTTCCTTCACCGGTAACCCTGGCTCCCTCTCCAGAACGGGTCACCCTCGAGTGCCCTGGAATTCCTCTTTAGGCGGTAGACCAGCTAAAGATGCTGGGCCTACATGAAGAGTTGTAGCCCCAGGCTAAAGGTGCCTGAGACTGATCCACCCATGCGCACCCCCATGGCCTGGAGGGCCACGAGACGCAGACAGACTGCTCCTCGGTTCTGCTCCTCAGTACCTCTCCTTCTCCCCTCCTAAGATGGCGTCTGCCCCTTATGTATACTCTCCCAGCATGCACAGCGGGCCGACCACGGCCCCAGTACAGCTGTCTGGAGAGGACACCCAAAGGTACAGTAATGTCACTAGCGGTTCAACCCTGACCTATTATGGCAGCGCCACCCACAGGCCACAGGGAACTGTACACCAGCAACACCACTTGGCAAAAGCAAAAGGACAAAACCTAACAATTGAAGCGATGTGGGTCTGGCTACTAACACAGATCAACCCCTAGGTACCTAGCTCCCCTAAAAGTAAAGGGGCGCTACAAGTCTAAACCTACTATTTTCCCCCTCTTGCTGGTCTAATGACATCACTGGAACGTCCTCTTTTCCTTTGGCGGCAGCTGCGGGGGGGGGGGGGTGGTTGTTCTTCTAAGGCTGAGCAATGCTCTCACATAATAATGTGTGAGCACAGCTTGGTCCTGGAGTACTGTGAACTCCACCTATGTGATGTTACACCCCCCCCCCCCCTCCAAGAAAAGGAAAAGACACGATTGTCCTTCTGCTCGAAGAAGACTGCTGATTCTGGACTTAAGCCTCGTACACACGGCCGGTTTTCTGCTGGGAGGGCTTTTTGCTTAGAAAAACGTTTGTGTGTATGGATTGGTTTCTCGGCAGGAAAACTGCCGGGAATCTCGACGAGAGAAATAAAGAACCTGCTCTCTATTTTTCTCGTCCGGATCCTCAGCAGAGTTTTCCCTGCCGAGAAAAACGGTCGTCTGTATGCTTACCTGGTCCAAGGTAAACCCGCGCATGCTCGAAAAGACTTTGACGCATGCGCGGTAGCATACAAGTGTAGCGGGGTCCTCAATTTAGGGGGTAGTATTTGAGTGGTAGTTATGCTCAAACACCTAAATTGTTAGGACATTATCAACCATTTTATCTGCAGGAAGAGTATCAGTGTACTGTTCCCTGTGGCCTGCAGGTGGCGCTGCCATAGTGGGCCAGGGTTGAACTGCTGATACAGTGCTGTGCCTTGTGTGTCCCCTCTCGGCAACCATACAGTGGGAGTGGTCAGCCTGCTGTGTATGCTGGGAGAGGATATAAAAGGGGCAGACGCTGCCTGTTCAAGGTCGTGGTTCGTCGTCGGGAGTCCTACTCCCAGGGAGTGTGTGTTCCTGTCCGCCCTGGGCACCTTTGGCCCAGGGGTGGTGGTCGGTGAATCAGTCCCAGGCACTTTTAGCCCTGGGGCTGCAACTGAAGGCCTTGGGCCCAGCACCTTTGGCTGGGGCCCGTCAAGGATCGAGGAATCTCAGGGTGCCACCTTGCGAGGGGACCCGCATCTTAGACGAGGAGGCCGGGGGAGGACCATTCCAAGGGACTGGTGAGAAGTCACAGTGAAGGAAGGGGACCGGTAACTCTCTGGAGGGATGTCTTCTCCTTACAAAGAGGCCAAGCTTTAAAGAAACCAAGTTTACCAGGTCTGTGGCAGAGACCAATTTCACCAGGTCTGTGGCAGAGACCAATTTCACCAGGTCTGTGGCAGAGACCAATTTCACCAGGTCTGTGGCAGAGACCAATTTCACCAGGTCTGTGGCAGAGACCAATTTCACCAGGTCTGTGGCAGAGACCAATTTCACCAGGTCTGTGGCAGAGACCAATTTCACCAGGTCTGTGGCAGAGACCAATTTCACCAGGTCTGTGGCAGAGACCAATTTCACCAGGTCTGTGGCAGACCAATTTCACCAGGTCTGTGGCAGAGACCAAGTTTACCAGGTCTGTGGCAGAGTCCAGGGTACCAGTTTGTATAGTGATTGAGCGGTCAGTTCGAGTACCATTTTGGCTGCTAGTCCCTATCTAGGGAGACTATCCCAATGGGCTAAGTCTGCTTGAGAAGCCAAGCAGTGAAGTGTATTACGTTTGTGCCTGGACCTCTCCCACACCTTATGCTGTCCTGTTCTCTCTCCAACCTTTGCTATCAGAGACTGTCGTTTAAGAGAAATAAACTCTACGTTGGAGTTACAGCTGGTGTGGACATTGAAGTCATTGGGGGAAATAGAGACTTGTCTTTATTGGCTATAGAGATAAGAACCATTCTGTGGGAGTATCTGGCTGTGGAGACCCATCACAGCACCGCTCAACTAACTCACACAGGAGGGTACGGGCATATAGAGCTGGGTGTGCCCTTTCCTCCTGCGAGGAGCCGAAAGACAAGGAGGAGGGGGTGGTAAGTGCTATACAAGGTTAGTGTGGGATGTAGCAAGATTGCGGCGACGGCATAGAATGTGACAAGCGCCGACTCGTGGTAGTCGATGACGTCACTGCGTTCTTGCCATTCAAAGGAACTGCGGTTCTTTTACATGGTTGCGTGTGTACACAAGGCTTGGCAAGACAAGCTTGCCGGGAATCCCGTCGAGAAAACCAACGTTTTTTTTTTCCGACGTGATTCCCGCCCGTGTGTACAGGGCTTTAGGAGGAAGTCAGAAATTTTGCGGTAGCATGGAGTGGGAAGGTAAAGAAACTGGATCTTTTTTAATACAGTGAGATAGAAGAACAGAAGAAAGCAAGAAAAAATATATCCTAGAGCTCCACTTTAAAGATAGATACTATAACATCTGTGTAATTGTCCTTTTTACTGATTCGCATTTTATTTTTACAGAAAATTTCCCACATTGCCAATGGCCAACCAGTCTGAAACATACCGTTTTGTCCTCGTTGGGTTCCCAGGCCTTCCTGAGGAATTCAACACCATCATCTCCATTCCATTCCTCCTACTCTATAGCGTGTCACTATGTGCCAATGGAATGGTCATTGTCCTGGTTGTCTCCAAGCAGAACCTTCACCAGCCAATGTACATCATCATAGCTAGCCTGGCCATCTCTGACCTTCTCTTCGACACAGCCATATTGCCGAAAGTGATCTCCAAGTACTGGTATGGGGCTGACTCCATGTCCTACCACGAGTGCTTCCTACAGATGACCATCATCCACACCTGCAACCCTCTGGACTCACTCATCATCATGCTAATGGCCATTGATCGTTACGTTGCCATCTGTAAGCCACTGAGATACCATGCCATTATCAGCAACCGAGTCATTATAGCCTCCTGCCTCATGTTATATTTCATGGCGTTTGTGATTGGACTTTGCGTCATGTCATTGGCCAACCAGCTTCCCTACTACGCCATCAATAAAATCAAAAGCTTCTTCTGTGCCATCGGAACCACGGTAGTCACGTCTCGCATTAATGTGGTGG
The DNA here is from genome assembly GCA_029206835.1 of Rana muscosa. Taxonomy (NCBI): domain Eukaryota; kingdom Metazoa; phylum Chordata; class Amphibia; order Anura; family Ranidae; genus Rana; species Rana muscosa. The sequence goes on from CM055117.1 coordinate 1,102,619,174, forward strand.
TCATCTTGTTGAAAGCTTATTATATTGGTTTGGCCTGCCACTTAGGTCCGCTGTCCTTTATTGTGTTCTCGTACAGCATCATAATCACCAGTGTCTTCTCATCGGACCGGTCCGGGACCTGGGCCAAGGCGCTGTACACCTGCATCACACACTGGTTTGTCATCGCCGTATACAACGTACCCCGCCTGGTCGTCTACACCTACGAGCAGCTGCCGACCAAACCGCAACCCGACATTTACGTCTTCCTGATCTGCCTTTACACGTTCGTGCCACATGTGAGCAGCCCCATCATATTTTGTCTGAGAAACCAGGAAATCAAGAAAACTTTAACAAACATCTTTGGAAGGAGACATTAATAAAATGAGCACCAATGGAATTTTGTATTTTAGCATTATCAGAGTCAGGAGCGGGACAGGGCAATCTGGCATCCAGGGTGACAATGCCAAACTATGCCCCCCCTCCAAGATATATGAGCATTGTGTGTCAGAACCCCCCCCCCCCAAAGGAATCAAGCACTACTCTGCATGGTAACCGCATAAGCATACACCCCTTTGCAAGTCCAAATTCTCCCCAGATCAAGTCCCCCCATAAAAATTTCCCTTCCTAACACAATCCCCCCTCCCAGCACAAATCCCACTCTCCCCGCACAAATCCTTCCACACACCCCAATTTTCCCATGAGCATGTATCCTCCTCCCAGCACAAATTCCCCCATAAAAATTTCCCTTCCTAGCACAAAACCTCCCCAGTACAAATCTCCCCACACAAACCCCCCCCCATCACAAATCCCCTCTCCTAGCACAACTCCCTCCCCCAATCATCCCTACTAGTATAAATCCTCCCCCAAATCCCCCTTCCTAACACAACCCCCCCATTCAGACCCCCCTCACTAATGCTCATCTCTTTACCCCCTCCTAGCACATTCTCAGTGCGTCTCTTTGGCTTGTGACTTCTTACGCTAAGCTGCTGAAAGGAGTAGTGTTGCTGCTGTCACTACTCCTGTCAGCTTGTAGCCGCAGGAACAGTGGCGTATCCAAGGTATGGCAGGCAGGGCAAGAACCATGGGCGCCGTAGGGGGGGGCGCCAAAAAAACGTTCCCTGCATGAAAAAAAAATTCCCACCCGTTCTCCTGCGGCCGCATCCTGCACTATAGTCCCGGTGCCGGCGGCGGCACGGCAATTCACTTAAAAGTAATGTTTTCCTGGCTGGCATGTAGGAGGGTGATAGGCGCGGGCCACGGGCGCCCCCATGCTTGTCTATGAGTGGGATCGCCCACTGCCCAGACAGTCATTCGGCTAACTTGCGGAGGCTCCTCCTAAAGCTCCGCCTACCCTCTAGTCCTCTGCGCATCACAGCTTCATCTTCTCCCCGAGCAGCGAGCGCGAGCGGGTCGGTGACGTCGCCGTCGTCACTTGGTGAGGTCACTGAGGGGAAGAAGAACTGGCTAGTCGGAGTCTGACAGAGAGGAGACTAGTCTCTGGAACCCCCAGCCAGGCAGGCAGCACAGCACTGCAGCAGGTACTATATTCTATAGTCACACGTGTACTGTGTTATGTTATCATCATGTGTACAGTATGATGATGTGTGCCAACTGCCAAATATAGTGCTCAATATGGATTAAATAAATGTAATTATTCATAGCCATAGATATCATAAATAAAGTGATTTGTGCAAGTAGTACCTGCTGTTGCACAAATCACTTTATTTATGATATCTATGGCTATGAATAATTACATTTATTTAATCCATATTGAGCACTATATTTGATTGGCTGCTTGCTTGCTTCTGTTTGGGTCTGTGCCTGGCACATGATGACTTGGGCTACTTTCACACTGGGGCGTTGCGCCGTCGGCGGTAAAGAGCCGATATTTTAGCGGCGCTTTACTGACGTTTTTTGCGGCGCTAGCAGGGCGCCTCAAAGATGCGGCTGGCAGGACTTTTTTGAGCGTCCTGCCAGCGCACCACTAGCAGTCCAAAAAGGGTTAAAACCGCCCGCAAAGCACCGCAGTGCTTTGCTGGCGGTTCGGTTGCGCTGTCCATTGATTTCAATGGGCAGGGGCACTTTAGAAGCAGTGTGTACACCGCTCCTACAGTAACTTAAAGATGCGGCTAGCAGGACTTTTTTGAGCGTCCTGCCAGCGCACCGCTCCAGTGTGAAAGCCCTCGGGCTTTCACAATGGAGTGAGAAAAGAGGCTCTTTCAGGTCGCTTTGCAGGCGCTATTTTGTAGCGCTGTAGCACCTGCAAAGTGCCTCAGTGTGAAAGTAGCCTAAGACCCCTTTCTCACTGAGGCGCTTTGCAGGCACTATAATGCTAAAAATAGCGCCTGCAAAGTGCCCTGAAAAAAAGCATCATCTTTTGAGACGCTGTAGGAGTGGCTCCTAAAGCGCCCCTGCCCATTGAAATCAAAGTGGCGCTTTGCAGGCGGTTTTTTAACCCTTTCTCGGCTGCTAGCCGGGGTTAAAAGTGCCCCGCTAGCGGCTGAATAGCGCAGCGAAAACTACGGTAAAGCCAACGCCCCCACCCCCCCCCCCCGTGTGAAAGAGGCCTTAAAGTCCTCATCATGTGCGATTGTGCGTGTGTGCTAAGCAAACAGGGCCGCTGATGATCCTACTCCCTCTGTACAGTGTCAGAGGTCCTGGAGCAGCAGTGGCGGAGGACTGTATCCATTATGAGGAAACATCCCCTGTACCGCTGCGTGTCCCTGATCATCACCGTGCTACTGCCAGTGAGTGTGACCTGTCTGTGTACCACTGCGCGCAGTCACTGTTTCTGATGTTCCATTCCACTCTGCCTTTCTGCCCAGTGCTGTGCCCGTCCACCGCATGATCCGCCCCCATGGAGGCCGCTCTCTCTCATTACTGCATTTATGGGTTCTCGTAAGGCTTCATTTTTATAGGTGCTGGTAAGGCTGCATTTTTATAGGTGCTGGTAATGCCGCATTTATGGGTGCTGGTAAGGCTGCATTAATAGGTGCTGGTAAGGCCGCATTTATGGGTGCTGATATTACAGCAATTATGGGTGCTGATGTTACCGCTTTTATGAGTGCTGATATTACTGCATTTATGGGTGCTGTTACCGCATTTATGGGTGCTGATATTACTGAATTTATGGGTTTTGGTAAGGCAGCATTTATGGGTGCTGATATTACTGCAATTATGAGTGCTGATGTTACTGCATTTATGGATTCTGGTAAGGCCGTTTTATGGGTGCTGATGTTACTGCATTTATGGGTTCTGGTGCTTTTTTTTGTTAAGGTTATCTGAAAGATGGGTTTCAAATGTTTTGACAGGGGCGCAGTTTCAGTGCTTGCCATAGGCACCTTTTTCACTAGATACGCCTCTGCGCAGGAACTCTCCAGGTAGTGCCCCCCACCTCTCCTGATACCAGGACCTGGGGCAGCCACCCCTCCTGCCCCCCCCCCCCGTTCAAACTCTGATGAGGGTTCGCTACGTTCCTCACAGATGATGAATGGGTTAATTAAGGTTCAGAGCAAGGTGACCCAAACCTGTCTTCAAGTCCCAGTAAAGATGGCCATACACATGTCTATTGTTTATATGATTACCTAAAAACTAGCAATATGCCAGATTACATTGGAAGGCTGTCTAGGTCATCTTTATCACAGCGAAACCTTGCACCATTTGAAAACATGACAAGGTAATCCATATGTATACTGGCCTATTATACCCTTTTACAAGACCCCCCCCCCCCCCTATTGTACCTGCCCCTATACCTTCCAGAAATTAGACTGACACCAATAGGTTGGGTAAAACTGGTTGTTGAACGGTCCCTTTTATTAAAGTAAAATAATTTAACAATATAACCAAAAACAAGGCATAATCTTTTGGCTGCCGATCCTTGGAGGCACTAACTATAAAATCTTTTTAACCTTATATCTGCTTAAACACTACCCTGGTCCCTGCCGCATTGCACCGACTCAGGGACCGCCACCTTCAGCAGATATACCATACACTTCCCAGTTCCAAATCTCGTCGTTGGAAAGCGCGGTCACGTACAACACGTACGACAGCAGTATAAAGGGAGAAGTTCGATTTCAATGGCGCCACCCCTTTGGCTGCTTTTGCTGATCCCGTGTTACCGCGTGTAAAGTAAAAGTTTGGGGAGAGACGATTCGCGCTTTTCAGTCTTCGTGCTTTCAGTTAGTTTTAGCGTGACGAATGTGCTATCTCCATTACGAACGCTAGTTTTACCAGAAGAAACGCTCCCGTCTTATACTTGATTCTGAGCATGCGCGATTTTTTAAGACTCGGAAAAGCACGCACACGACTGGTTTTCTCGTCGGGAAACTGGCCGTCGAGAATCCTGACGAGAAAACCGAGAATCCTGACGAGAAAATAGAGAGCAGGTTCTCTATTTTTCTCGTCGAGATTCCCGGCAGTTTTCCATACACAAGAACGGTTTTCTCGGCAAGAAAGCTCCCCCAACAGTTTTCTTGTCATTTCTTGACGAGAAAACCGGTCGTGTGTACAAGGCTGTAGACTATTATGGAGATGACACTGGTGGCATATTGCCACCTATTAAATGAAACTCTCTGTTGTCCTTCCATGGATGCACTGAACCCGGTTTTTATCACTATATCTTGTGGCAGTAAACAGTAGCTATTATACTTTAGACTTGTTACTTCAGAACTTACTAATTGGCAAGCCATTACATAAAGATCTTGAAATAGAGTTCCCCAAAAAACCTGCGGCCTTAATTTAATTTGAACTTCTATGTCCAACCCTAAGCGTGCATGAGGTATCACTTGAACCATGGCCAATGAGAAGAGAGCAGTAAAACCTATGGATACCATCATAGGTGTGTGCAGCCTATTGCATTAGGGTGTGCACCTCAAATGGTGTATACAGTGGGGGAAAAAAAAAATCTGATGTTATTTTTGAATCCTGCCCTGATGCTCATATGATTACCCCAGGGAATAGACAATGTCAGGAAGTCAGTGTAGATGGGGCAGTAGTCAGGACCATCAGTGATCTCTCACCCCTTCATCATGTCTTCAGGTCCTCCAGGCTCGTCTGGCCAATCTATGAGCTCTACGTGCATCCCTGGACTCCAGTTAATTGTCACCATTGCAACCAGAAGGCAGCGCGAATGCCGGGAGAGGATGGGGATTCAGTGGAGCCTAACTGGAGGACAGAGGGAAGAAGACAGGGGTGAGGAGCGGGAAGAAGGGGGGTCACAGCTCCAGTAGTCTCTGTGATATTAAAGATGCAGCTCTGCGCGTGGGTCAGTAGCGGGAATGGTGCAATGTGACGGGAGCATTGGCGGGGTCACCATTGCAACCCCTAAAATTCTCCCAATGGAGCCTGTCACTTGTATACACAGAAGCCGAGCTTCTGTGTATGCAAGTGACAGTAGCAAGCGGCAGGTAACGGACTAGCACTCGGAGGTGGCGGAACTCTTACTGTGATGGAGTTACCTTCCTATAATGTAATTACATTCATGTAGAATACAGACCTCCCAACATTTTGAGATGGGACACCTACTACCAAACATATGTAGGCATAGGACACACCCCCTGCCATACCCCCTTAAAGGAGAATTAACCAAAAAAAAGGTTAATTAATTCCACAAGTGCTTTTTTTTGAACCACTACTATTCCTTTATATTGGCTTTTAAAATGTACAAATGCAGCAACTTAGAAATCAGATGAAAAGGTTTAGCACTGGGAAACACTTTTTGAAAGATAAAAAGTGCATTTTATATACAACTATATAGATCAGACCAAAATAAGGTACAGATGAGGAGGAAAGGGGGACAGAGGGACATTGCTCCAAATCAGGGACAGTCCCTCGAAATCGGGGACAGTCCCTCGAAATCAGGGACAGTTGGGAGCTATGAAAATATACCACTCAATCACCAAACACCACTTAATGACATGGTCCAAAAGACCAGTGAGACACATTAGACCTCCTAGGAGGATTAGACATTACGTTTTATATCATATTTGGTCTCTAACAAATCAAAATTTGGCTTTACGTCTAAAAAATCAAAACAGTGTGAGCAGCATGACTAGGATAATGAAAGACCTGCGGAATTCTGGAATAGACAAAAACAAGTGGGCATGGCCAGATTAAAGGGGGGAGGGTGATTAAACAGAACATGGCACATATGCCACAGTCCTTGTACCCACAAACTACACTAATGACTGTGCCAGAAGTGATAGTCTCACAGACACACATAAACCTTAGGTTTAGGGATGAAATTTAAGTTTGATGTCAATGCAAACCTCAAACCAAATTTCTTCTGTTCCCAGTTCACTTAATGGTTCATTCACAGATGCAACAAAATCTAATCCCCCATAATCCATTGCATGAGCTGTGCCAGGTGACATAGTGTGGCATGAGAAACCTCAACCTCAAGTAGGAACAGATAGTGCGGTGAGCTATTTGCTCTTTGGTCCACCCTCTTGGTATATTCATGGGTATGGCTATGTTTGAAAGTGCAAAGGCTTGGGGAACTGAGGAATGCAAAGAGAATAGTGGACTTGTGGGGCATATTATACTTTTTGTCACAGCTGTGGTGGCGGGTCCTTAATGGTGCCAAAAAAAGTAAGATCATTGGTAATGTGTGGACAAGTGGTTTAACCTTAATGGTCACAAGTATGTATGATTATGTGGTGTTTCTGAAGGAAGTACTTCCTAAGATTGTGTAAAAATGACTACTCACCAAGTTGGTTGTAGATTAGGGTGACCAGACATCCCCGGTTTCCGGGGACAGTCCCTGGATTGAGGACACTGTCCCCGGACCAAGTCTGTCCCCGGTTTTGTCCCCGGATTGGATTTGAACAGGGGCTGGGGCAATTTTAAAGACAGTCAGTGCAGAATGAAAAATAAAAATCTGAATTACCCCCCCCCCCCCCCGCTTTGCCACTCCTACTAGCTAGGGTGTATTTTTTTTTCCCTATCTTTCCCCCTTTCTGATAATTATGTGCTGGTCGGAGTGGAGGGAATATTTCTTCAGTTTCGTGTGCGTGCCCATTCAGCTCCGCTCGCATGTTCTTCTGCCTTGGCTCAAGTCCCGGCCAGCCGCCTGCCTATCTCCTTGCCTTCCCTGGCGGAGTGATCTTCCTCTGCTCCCCACCCAGTAGTAGCCGGGGCCCGGAGAGTAAAGCCCCGTACACACGGTCGGACTTTTGCCCAACAAACTTCATTTTAAGCAAGTTGGACCAACAATCCGACCGTGTGTACACTCCATCGGACAAACTTTTTTTCGTTTGGTTTTGTTTTCATCGGACAAAAGTTGGGTCTGCAAACGGACAAACTTTTGCCCAACAAAAGTCCGATGGAGCAAAGTCCTACGTGTGTACAGAAAACCATAGGACTTTTGTCCGATGGACAAAACAACTAATGTTAAAATCAACCAACAATAGCAGAAGTTGACCAAAGGGTGGCGGTAAAGAGCAGAAAAGAGCAGAAAAAACACGTGATGTTGCAAAAAGTTTTGGGAAAGTTTGCAGAAAAGTCCTGTGGTGTGTATGCTATGGGTGTTCCCGACCAACTCTGTTCGGACAAAAATCCACGGAAAAGTCCAATGGAAGTCCGACCGTGTGTATGGGGCTTAAGACTTGAGAGGCTGTGAGCCGGGCAGCGACGGGCAGAGAGTCGCTGATTGCCCCCATTACTAGTAAAAAAAAAAAATATGTCCCCGGATTTAATTAAAAAAATCTGGTCACCTTATTGTAGATGGCTGGTGGCCGATACGGGTGTACAAGGGAACAAGTTATTGGGTGGCACTGTCAAGGACCTGGCTTTAAAAGTTGTATCAGAAATCTTGTATACAGCGCATTCAGAAAGTATTCACAGCATTTCACTTTTCCACATTTAGTTATGTTACAGCCTTATTCCGAAATCGCTTAAATTCATTATTTTCCTCAAAATTCTACAAACAGTACCTCATAATGACGTTAAAGAAATTTGTTTGAAATGTTAAAGAAGTTTGTTTGAAATCTTTGCAAATTTATTAAAAATGAAAAACGAATAAAAAAAAAAAACCAGATGTACAAAAGTATTCACAGTCTTTGTTGAAACACCTTTGGCACCAATTACAGCCTTGAGTCTTTCTGAGTATGATGCTACAAGCGTGGCACACCTATTTTTGGGCAGTTTCTCCCATTCTTCTTTGTGAGACCTCTCAAGCTCCATCAGGTTGGATGGGGAGCATCTTTGTTATCTTGGCTGTGTGTTTAGGGTCGTTGTCCTGTTGGAAGATGAACCTTCGCCCCAGTCTGAGATCCAGAGCGCTCTGGAGCAGGTTTTCATCAAGGATGTCTCTGTACATCCTTGAAAGCACCATAGAGTTAGGACCACATTCCTATGTATACAAAGTCCACAGCAATAGCTTCCATCACCAAGTCACAGGACCCACAGCTGAGCATCAGAGGGGGGGGGGGGTCAAGGTGCTTGCTTTAGTAAACCAGTCTCGTGCCAATGTCCCTTCATCAGTTCTGCCTAGCCAGGCACACTCACTCCCAGGCTTCATCACTTCTCACATAGAGGGCTCTGTCTAGGCCTCCAAGGTAAGGTGACCACGTGTCCTGGATTTCCCGGGACAGTCCCGCATTTTGCAGGTCTGTCCCGGGCACCTTCATTCCAGGACAATACAGTGTCCCGGAATGAAACTGACACAGCCACCCCCCGGGACGATCTGATGGCCCCAAAAAAAGGCCGCCACATCACAGCTTTACTCACCGACAGTACTTGTCCTGGCCGGGAATGCCTGGAGGAGCACAATCCCCGCCCCCTGCTTGTGATTGGAGAAATCCTGACTATTGTGTCTAATGACTGTGCTGTGATTCGTTACAGCACAAGCTGATTTTTGGGAAGGGAGGGTGTCCCTGAATGGTAGTTTGGAAATGTGGTCACCCTATCTCCAGGGCCTTATGTGCCCCCACTGCAGGACCTGCAGAAGAAGAGCAGGGCCGCTACAGAGTTTCCTGTTATGTTCCGTGTCACCTCGCTTGGCACATCAGCCCTACAAAGGTGCCTTTAGATCAGCACTGCAGGAGACTTCATCTTAGCAGCTGTGAGGTATATCACTCCCATGTCCTGTCTACCTGGGCCCCTTACACATTTTTACAAAAAAAAATTAAAAATGTTTTACAATTTTGTTTTTCTTGTTGTACATTTTTTTTGTGCATACTGTCACCAGAGTCGTACAGTGTCACCATACCGGCAATGAACTGCTCTGGAGAGGTGATCAGGATATGTACATATACAGTGCCTTGAAAAAGTATTCATACCCCTTGAAATTTTCCACATTTTGTCATGTTACAACCAAAAACGTAAATGTATTTTATTGGGATTTTATGTCATAGACCAGGGGTCTCCAAACTTTCTAAACAAAGGGCCGGTTTACCGTCCTTCAGACTTTAGGAGGGCCGGATCGTGGCCAGTGGGTGTGGACATTTTTCTGGCATCGGTAGGAGTAAACATCACCACATTTGGTATTAGGTTAGGAGAAATAGTGCCCCATCTTTGGTATCATAGGGAGTAATTGTGCTCCATTATTGGAGTCAGTAGAAGAAATGGTGCCCCATTGTTGGTGTTAGATGTCAGAATAGTGTCTCATATCAGTGGGAGGATAAGTGCCCCAAGGGCCGGATAAAGGCCAGGAAAGGGCCGTATCCGGCCCCCGGGCCGCAGTTTGGAGACCACTGTGATAGACCAACACAAAGTGGCACATAATTGTGAAGTGGAAGGAAAATGATAAATAGTTTTCTAAATTTTTTACAAATAAATATGTGAAAAGTGTGGGGGGCATTTGTATGGCGCCCCCTGGAGTCAATAATTTGTAGAACCGCCTTTCACTACAATTACAGCTGCAAGTCTTTTTGGGGATTTCTCTATCAGCTTTGCACATCTAGAGAGGGACATTTCTGCCCATTCTTCTTTGTAAAATATCTCAAGCTCTGTCAGATTGGATGGAGAGCGTCTGTGATCAGCAATTTTCAAGTCTTGCCACAGATTCTCAATGTGATTTAGGTCTGGACTGCAACTGGGTCATTCTAACACATGAATGTGCTTTGATGTAAACCATTCCATTGTAGCTCTGGCTGTATGTTTCGGGTCGTTGTCCTGCTGGAAGATGAACCTCCTCCCCAGTCTCAAGTCTTTTGCAGACTCTTAAGCCCTGTACACACGATCGGATTTAATATGGATTCTAATCCGATGAAGCTGACTTCCATCAGTCTTGCCCACACACCATCAGTCAAAAATCCGACCGTCCCAAACGCAGTGACGTAACACACTCCGACAAGCCGAGAAAAATGAATTTCAATGCTTCTGAGCATGCGTCGACTTGATTCTGAGCATGCGTGGGTTTTGTCCGATGGAGTTCCCCACAGACGATCAGAATTTGCTATCGTTTTTTTTTTCCCATCAGATAAATTGAAAACATGTTCTATTTTTTTCTCACTGATGGAAAAAAGACTGATGGGGCCCATACACGATCGGTTTGTCCGATGAGAAAAGTCCATCGGACTGTTTTCATCGGTAAAAGCGATCGTGTTACACGGCATAACAGGTTTTCTTCTAAGATTGTCCTGTATTTGGTTTAGGGCTGCAACTAACGATTATTTTCATAATCGATTAGTTGGCCGATTATTTTTTCGATTAATCGATTAATCGGATAAATTCATAAAAAAAAAAAAAAAAATTGTATTTATTTAAATTAATAATGAAAAAACGGAGTGTTAATTCAAACTGCATCACAACATAACTATTGAAGTAAATTCCTGACACTGCAGTGAGGGGGCTGGCTCTGAATGGGAGAGGGGACCGTACTGGAGGGTGGGAGAGAGTTAGCTAGTTTGGAGACCAGGCGTTAGAGGGAGTAGGCTGGGAGGGAGGGAGTTTGGAAGAGGCACGTGGGAGAGGAACCGGACCAGAGGGGGTTGCGATAGAAAGGGAGTTTGGTTGGACAAAGAACCAGACCCAAAAGGGGGGAGTGAGCTAGGGCAAGGGACCGGACCAAAGCGGGCTGGAGGAACCGGACCGGAGTGTGGGAAGGAGAGGTGGCGGCTCCGGACTGGAGTATCCCCCCCCCCCAGGAACACCAATGATGGGGCACTATTCCTCCTAGGAACACCAATGATGGGGCACTATTCCCCACCCCCCCAGGAACACCAAATGATGGGGCACTATTCCTCACACCCCCAGGAACATCAATGATGGGACACTATTCCTCCTAGGAACACCAATGATGGGGCACTATTCCCCACCCCCCCAGGAACACCAAATGATGGGGCACTATTCCTCACACCCCCAGGAACATCAATGATGGGGACACTATTCCTCCTAGGAACACCAATGATGGGGCACTATTCCCCACCCCCCCAGGAACACCAAATGATGGGGCACTATTCCTCACACCCCCAGGAACATCAATGATGGGACACTATTCCTCCTAGGAACACCAATGATGGGGCACTATTCCCCACCCCCCCAGGAACACCAAATGATGGGGCACTATTCCTCACACCCCCAGGAACATCAATGATGGGACACTATTCCTCCTAGGAACACCAATGATGGGGCACTATTCCCCACCCCCCCAGGAACACCAAATGATGGGGCACTATTCCTCACACCCCCAGGAACATCAATGATGGGACACTATTCCTCCTAGGAACACCAATGATGGGGCACTATTCCCCACCCCCCCAGGAACACCAAATGATGGGGCACTATTCCTCACACCCCCAGGAACATCAATGATGGGACACTATTCCTCCTAGGAACACCAATGATGGGGCACTATTCCCCACCCCCCCAGGAACACCAAATGATGGGGCACTATTCCTCACACCCCCCAGGAACATCAATGATGGGACACTATTCCCCCCCCCCCCCCGGAACACCAATGATGGGGCACTATTTCCCCCCAGGAACACCAATGATGGGGCACTATTTCCCCCCAGGAACACCAATGATGGGGCACTATTTCCCCCCCCCCAGGAACACCAATGATGGGGCACTATTCCCCCCCGGAACACCAATGATGGGGCACTATCTCCCCCCGGGAACACCAATGATGGGGCACTATTCCCCCCCCAGGAACACCAATGATGGGGCACTATTCCCCCCCAGGAACACCAATGATGGGGCACTAACCCCCCCCAGGAACACCAATGATGGGGCACTATCCCCCCCAGGAACACCAATGATGGGGCACGGTCCCCCCCCCCAGGAACACCAATGATGGGGCACTACCCCCCCCCAGAAACACCAATGATGGGGCATGGTTCCCCCCCAGGAACACCAATGATGGGGCACGGTTCCCCCCCCCCCCACGAACACCAAGAATGGAGCACTATTCCCCCCCAGGAACACCAATGATGGGGCACTATCCCCCCCCAGGAACACCAATGACTGGGCACGGTTCCCCCCCCCAGGAACACCAATGATGGAGCACTATCCCCCCAAGGAACACTAATGATGGGGCACGGTCCCCCCCCAGGAACACCAATGATGGGGCACTATCCCCCCCCCAGAAACACCAATGATGGGGCATGGTTCCCCCCCCAGGAACACCAATGATGGGGCAACGGTTCCCCCCCCCACGAACACCAAGAATGGAGCACTATCCCCCCCCCCAGGAACACCAAATGATGGGGCACTATTCCTCACACCCCCAGGAACATCAATGATGGGACACTATTTCCCCCCCCCCCAGGAACACCAATGATGGGGCACTATTTCCCCCCAGGAACACCATTGATGGGGCACTATTTCCCCCCCAGAAACACCAATGATGGGGCACTATTCCCCCCAGGAACACCAATGATGGGGCACTATTTCCCCCCAGGAACACCAATGATGGGGCACTATTCCCCCCCCAGGAACACCAATAATGGGGCACTATTCCCCCCCGGAACACCAATGATGGGACACTATCCCCCCCGGGAACACCAATGATGGGGCACTATTCCCCCCCCAGGAACACCAATGATGGGGCACTATTCCCCCCCCCCCAGGAACACCAATGATGGGGCACTATTCCCCCCCAGGAACACCAATGATGGGGCACTAACCCCCCCCCAGGAACACCAATGATGGGGCACTAACCCCCCCAGGAACACCAATGATGGGGCACTATCCCCCCCCAGGAACACCAATGATTGGGCACGGTTTCCCCCCCCCCCCAGGAACACCAATGATGGGGCACTATCCCCCCCCAGAAACACCAATGATGGGGCACAGTTTACCCCCCCCAGGAACACCAATGATGGGGCACTATCCCCCCCCAGAAACACCAATGATGGGGCATGGTTCCCCCCCCCCCAGGAACACCAATGATGGGGCACGGTCCCCCCCCCCCCACGAACACCAAGAATGGAGCACTA